>PYXC01001490.1:160000-170000 GCA_015244755.2 Tenualosa ilisha
TGAGAATACAGCAGGGCCCTGAACCCTTTGGTAAATCAATCCATAGGCCTGTTGTTTGAGTTCACTGGAAGCTGTCAATAGGAAAAAGAAGTAGAACCATTTGTACAGCACAAACAGCAGGGCCATTGATTTATTTCCCCTGGACATCCTTACTCACGATCAACAACTGGATCATCCCTTTAACTGTTAAGAATCAACCAATCAAGACTGGATCATCCCTTTAACTGTTAAGAATGAACCAATCAAGACTGGAATATCGCTTTAACTGGCACAAATTAACCAATCAAGTCTGGAATATCCCTTTACGTTGCATGAGTCAACCAATCAAGAAGCCAAGAAGTGTTTAAGGGTCTAGGGGTTAGTGCTTAGGGGCCACTTTGGGAATCCCATAGTCAGTCAGTTGGCAGTTCTAATAGAACCATCAAAGTGTCTCAAAGTGCAGTCTCACATAAACACACTTTCATTAAAGCACTTTCACACAAGGTCTCGATCTCACCACACCACATCTTTATCTACACACACACACACACACTCACATTTTCTGCTCTTGTACGGCACTGTTGCTTCTGAGCTTCTGAGCAGACCCACAGATGCTTCTGGCAGCTCAGCCGCAGACGCCACAACACACACACACAAACACACACAAACACACACACACACAGAATCGTCAGGGAGCCGACGGCTGTGCGACAGAAACATTCGTCAGAAAAGCTGAGGCTGGCACGTCCCGCTGCGCGACACCCTGCCCTCCTCCTTGCTTCCTCCCAAGGCATGCTGGGATAGATGCCACATCAAAACCAATCCTCCTGGAGGACCAGTACAGGGTATTATCAGCGCTAATTATAACATGGCTCCATGGCCAGGCTCCAAATCCACAGGGCTAGCCAGTGCTAAGAAATAAAGTAAAAATAAAACACACACACACAGCAAGCACTTGAACCACAGGCAGGCCTCAAAACACACACACACACACACACACACACATACAAACACAGAGATGGAAAAGCCTGTGGACATAGACTTGTCTAACCAGACATGCACACTCTTCTACAGTCTGCTACACACACACACACACATACACCACTATACTTGCCTATGCAAACAGACACCACAGATGCCCAAGTGACCATATGCAGACACTCCACTACACTCCTGTATACACACACACACACACACACACGCAGACAAAAATTCTGCTCCACTCCGCTTCTACACACACACACACACACAGTAGGTGACAGAAGAAAAAAAAAACCTGAACAACAGTTTTGTTTAGTATGTCCAAGTAAGTTGTGTAGGAGGCTGTGCAGCAGTCTTGGCTGCTGAGTGGAGCCTCTGAGTGCCAGTCCAATGTCTCATGGAGAAAGCATTGTATTCATAATTGCTACTTAGGCGTCAGTGCGTGCAACACACACACACACACACACACACACACTCACAGTTTACTGTACATGTGGACGGAAGGCTTGAAAGCATGAGGATCTGAATAACATCCGGACTTATGGTCACTGTACTTTAACCACACACACACACACACACACACAGACATAAACTCTGCTCCAGTCCACTTCTACACAAACACACTCACACAGGCATGTACTCTGCACCGCTCCACTTTCACACACACAGTGGCTCAGGTCTGTCTGGTCATCAGAAGGTCTTGAGGGCTCTCTGTCACAGGAGCTCTCCTCACTATGGCTTGCCCACATGTAGATTATTGGTGGATGTTTGAGGAACTGGTTTCCTGATATTTAGGAATCCTCTGAGGCTTCCTGAGGCTTTGTTACCCTCCCCCCCCCCCCACACACACACACAAACACACAATGGCACTGTCAACCCCCATGATCCATCTCACTCCTTGACTTTAACACGATGTCTGGCTACTACTAAACTGTCCAGCCATAATTCTTGATAACCACCCATGGACTGACTACCATGTAGTTTTATGGGATAATATTTTGGAACTATCATGATGCTCAGCTAAAACCATGGGCAACTTGTCGTCTGTCATGGTTACTACTGATTGTACTTGTCCTGCAGGACCCCTGGCAGTTGGGTTGGCCCCTTGAGTCATGGATCTCCCCAAGGTTTCTAGGCTAATGAACATAAGGGAGTTTTTCCTGCCCCTGTTGCTCTTGGGTGCTTCTTCTGTAAAGCGCCATGTGACAATACTATTGCAAAAGGCGCTGTATAAATAAAACTGAATTGAATTGAATCCTCTAGCCCTGTTGTTCCAGGTCAACCCATAACCCTGTTGTTCCAGGTCAACCCATAGCCCTGTTGCTCCACGTCAACCCATAGCCCTGCTGTTCCAGGTCAACCCATAGCCCTGTTGCTCCACGTCAACCCATAGCCCTGCTGTTCCAGGTCAACCCATAGCCCTGTTGCTCCAGGTCAACCCATAGCCCTGCTGTTCCAGGTCAACCCATAGCCCTGTTGTTCCAGGTCAACCCATAGCCCTGCTGTTTCAGGTCAACGAGTGCTGTCAGAACTGATGAAGATCAAGGACATTTGGTACAACATAGATCATATTTGCGAACCAGCAGCTGAATGCCATAGGGCTATTGGGCTATAGGACTGAACGGGGCTCTCGCAAATCCAAAAAGACATTTGAGTGGCCATATTGTTGACATACCATTGCTGCTGCAGCTATTCTTGCAGGCTAATTTCAGTTAAATGTTGGATTTTCAGCATTTAGCCTAATTAAAGTGTTTCAATCAGCTCTATAAAGCAGACACACTTCAGCATCATTTATAGGCTACATAACTTTACTGACCAGTAACCATAACAAAAAAAATCACCTTTCAAACATCAGCTTCCCTAATGAGGAGTGTGCCAGGGGCTTAGCTGTGAGATGCTAATCTTACGTTACCTGGTCCGTGGTACAGTGGTGACGGTGGTGAGCCTGGAAGTTCGGCCTGTTCCTAGCAAGCTGTTCTCTCCTGTGTGATCATCAGTCATACTCCCCTTCATGTGTTCAGACAGTGGGTGTCAAAAAGCTATCATAACGCTGACTGCATTAACTGACAGGTTTTATGTCAACAATATGGCTGCGGAGAACTCTGTAACACGGGTCGAGTCTATGTTGCTATTGGGTCCCCATCGTTTAATGGTGTAGTTTTCCCTGGAGTGGCCACAGATGGGGCATGGATGGTAGGCAGAGACTGGGGCATGGATGTCTCAGGAGACCCAGGAAGCCTCAGCTAACAGACCACATGACACACACCAGGCCAAGCCTGGCTGGGTTTTATACTGTAATGCAGGGAAGAGACTATTGAAGCCAGTGTCAATATGTGGAACAGACCACTGAAGCCTGTATTAATGTGTGGAATAGACTGTTCAACCGTCTCCTGACATCAACGCAAAAATAAACAGTGGGTTGGAGCTCATACTGACGGCTCTGTGTCACAGTTGTGTGAAGTTTGAGTTTCATATTAATCCCCTTTTTATCTTTTATTTTCCTATTAATCCCCTTTTCATTTTTTATTCCATGCAGAGATTACTGGAAAAGAAAATACTGTGGCCACTGCTGCCACAACGCTCAAGCTTCACCAGCCTCTCTACACACACACACACACACACACACACACACACACACACACACTCCAGCACACACACATACATAAATACACACACATACACACCGAAACAAATACACACACACACTCGTTGAACACTACTGCTGAACCATAGATGGCTACCAGTGAGCAGGTTGGCACCTTGCATGGCAGCCCCTGCCACCAGTGTGTGAATGTGAGTGAATGTGTGTAAAACCCTTCAGCTCTGACTGTTTGTGCAATATCACTGCTTGCTGCATTTCCATCAGTTTTGCTTATTACAGTTTATTTTTTCAATCACTATCCAGCGTTTGTCCAACCCTTAGTCTCATTATCAAAACTCCAAATACAGTTAGCACACCATCAGTCTGTTGTAGCCACACAGTTGCCTCAGTTCTTGATGTTTTCCGTGTCACACGGGGTCTCATGCAGTCAATGCATGCATCTCTACAGTGCTTAGTTCAGCAACAGCAGCATCACAATGGTTACATACATACATAATTCTTTAAACATTCAATTACAGTTTTTTTCAATCACTAACAAACTTTTGTCCAATCATCAGCCTCATTTGAAGCTGTAAATACAGTTTGCACACCATCTGCCTGTTCTGGCCATTTGGTTGACACATTTCTTGCTCTTTCCACACTATATGCAGTCAATGAATGCATCTCTAGAATGTTTACATTTTCTTTACATACAGGATCACCCCAACACCAAAATCATGTATCTTATATGGCTTATTTGCGAGTGCTTCTACACAGCGCGCCTGAAATGGAACTTTAATATCCAAAACCCTAAATACAAATCAAAACCCTTAGCTAGGCAACAACAGCAGCGCAACGTTTACATAGATGATCATTCTAGAATAAACACTGAACAGATAATTGTTTACGTTTACATAGATGATCATTCTTGAATAAACACTGAACAGATAATTGTTTATGTTTACATAGATGATCATTCTTGAATAAACACTGAACAGATAATTGGGGGAAAAAAACAGAAGAGGAAAAATAGACAAACCTCCTCCAATTTCAATCGCAATTGGATGGCTTGACAGGTGTTGACACCAGACTGATGTTTTGTTGTATTTAGAGGTTTAGAAAAAAAATGATTACATTATAACTGTAGGCCTGTGCATCTGCAACAATTCTTGAAGAACTTCTATGGAACATTCATTGTATAATTATTATTATTGTTAAAGTCAATGTATTCCATGAAGTTGTGGATTTGAAATACACAAAAATGAATGTAGTTTCAGAAATACCATTGGTTGTTAGCATTTTGAAAGTCAGTATACACTGACTGACTACATGTTCACCGTGTAAAGAAAACAAATGCTAGTGTTTGGTAGAATTATTTAATTTTGAGCCAGATTGCCTGTGTTTTGTGAACAATTTGTGCTTTTGATACAATTGGCGAATTGTGTGATGTAGGTGTTTTGCTGTGTTAAGAGTTTAGAAGAAAAAGTATTTCAAGTATTTTAAGTATAGGTAAATGCTTGTTAGCAATTGAAAAAAAAACTGTAAGTAAAATTTTACAGGAAATGAATCTTTTAAATGAGACCTTAAAGGAGAAATCTGGTGTGAATCAATCCAGTTGCCCTATTGTTTCAGGTCAGCGAGTGCTGTCTGTAGGGAAAATAATAACCAGAAAATGTGGTACAGCATTGACCAAATAATGAGCCGGGAGCTAACGCTAACAGACATGTATGCATTTAGCAGACACTTTTATCCAAAGCGACTTACATTTGTCAACTATCAATTACATCAGGGCCAGTCTCCCCGAGAGCAACTTAGGGTTAAGAGCCTTGCTCAATTTCCAGGCTACCGTGCTAGCTGGGTTCATTAACCGCTAGGCTATTATCACCCGAATAATGAAACTGAAAGTAAGTTACCTGGCCCCATTCAGTTAGTGTTAGTTGCTCATTCACTATTCGGTCTATCAAATTGTATATCAAATTTAGGTGTTCTTTTTTCAACTGACAGCATTCGGTGACCTGGAACAACAGGGCTATGGATTGATTCAAGCACTTCTCCTTTAAGAACACATTTCAGAAAATCCTTAGGAAGGTATTGGTGGATGAGGCCCGTTTGGTTGCTCAGTCCAGGGTTCCTTTGAGATCATTTGATAATCATTCACTAGGACCCAAAATGGACAGCCAACGGCCTATACACACACACACACACACACACACACACAAACAGAGCGGGCAAAGTGAAATTTGTTCACGCCTGACAGACACTCAATCATATGATGTTCCATGTGCATCTGTGTGCAGCATGTGGTCAACATACCATGCACACACACACACACACACACACACACACACACACACAGGACTGCAATGTGGCCTGGGCGGCTGTTGATGTTATTTGGAGGCCTCCTGGGCAGTGAGGTTGAACATCACTCCACATCCTGAGATCTGCTGCTTTTGTCCTCCCTCCAGCTTGCACAGCCAGCAACTCTCTCTCTCTCTCTCACACACACACACACACACACATACACACACACACACACACACACACACACACACACACACACACATAGCCTGCACATACCTGCACAGCCAGGAACTTACCCACACACAACCTGAACGGCCAGGAATTTACACTCTCCATTCACACACACACACACACACACACACACACACACACACACACACACACACACACACACACACACACTGCACAGCCAGGAACTTCCAGTCAGAGTGAAGATTTATGAAGCAGTCAGCAGGGGGGGAGCTGGCCCTCAGCAGAGTGTGTGTGTGTATGTGTGTGTGTGTGTGTGTGTGTGTCGGGGTGAAGGGAGGGTGTGGGTTCTTAAAACAATAACATCCAACTGTAGGCTTCTCTCTCAGTCCTTTCTCCTCTCCTTTCTTTTCCCCTCATTTTCTACTCTCTCTCTCTCTCTCTCTCTCTCACACACACACACATACACACACACACTTCACTTTCTCACACAAACAAAACTCCTGCTGTGTCTCCCCCTCACACAAACAAACACTAATCGGCTTCTCTCACACAAACAGTTTTAATTTGAATCAGGAAAGATTTATTGGCAGACAAGTTGGAGTCATTCAACATCATTACCAAAGCTCAACTCCGCACACATAAAAGGACAAAGTGTATGTTGAACTGTCAAACAGCCTCATTCACTAACAAGTTTCCTCTTTCTCTCTCTCCCTCTCTGTCTCTCTCCTTCTCTCACTCTGTCTGTCTCTGTCTCTCTCTCTGTCTTTCTCAGTCTGTCTGTCTGTCTACCTCTCGCAAACACACACACATACACACTAGACATGTTGAACGTAAACACACACATACATAGTTGGACTGATACTGTGTGTGTGTGTGTGTGTGTGTGTGTGTGTGTGTGTGTGAATGCTGATCAGCAGAGGGTGTTACTAGCCCAGAGGTTGGCTTCCTCTAGAGGCTAGACAGGAATTACACACATCCTGCCCTCTGACCCCTTCACACACTCCAAACACACACACACACACACACACACACACACACACACACACACACACACACATAGGAGATTTGGAGAAGGTGAACCTGAAGCCTCATCAGTCGCACTCCTCTGTCACATCAGTTTACTTCCTCTACCCCTGACCTTCTCTTTTCCCTCGTTATTCTCTCTTTCTCTCTCTCTCTCTTTCCTCTACCTTTGACCTTCTGTCCACTCTTTCTCCTCATCCCTGTCTATTTACCCTTGATCTCCTGTCCTTTCTCTTTCTTCTCCTGCTCTCTTTCCCCCTTTCTTTCTCTCTCTCTTTTCCCTCTCTCTTTCCCCTTTTCTCTCTCTCTCTCTCTGATTCTGCTTTTCTCAGCCTTTTCTGTCAGCGTCTCTCCACATTAGTTCCTCTATCCTCTCTCTGGGCAGTTTAGCACATCAGGCATCCACAGAGACGTGTGTGTGTGTGTGTGTACATACGTGTGTGTGTGTGTGTGTGTATTATGAATTCACCTTGGAGACCTACCCACACTTGCCAGATCTCTCTCTCTCTCTCTCTCTCTCTCTCTCTCACACACACACACACACGCACACACACATACACACAAGTAGACAAAGATGCATTTTCCCTCTCTCTCTCTCTCTCACACACACACACACACAGGGGGATGTTACAGGTTATTACTGTTAGAAGTTATGCGTGACCTGCTGGCCACTCTCTGCTCTCTCCAACAAAAACAAGGTCAAGTGGTCAGAAAGAACCATGGTAGAGCCAGGGCATAATTTATGTTTTTAAGAGTGTGTGTGTGTGTGTGTGAGTGTGTGTGTGTGCTAGAAGGTGATAGAGTGTAAATGTGAGCGGCACACTATGGTGG
Source organism: Tenualosa ilisha (assembly GCA_015244755.2). NCBI lineage: Eukaryota > Metazoa > Chordata > Actinopteri > Clupeiformes > Clupeidae > Tenualosa > Tenualosa ilisha. Next base: position 167,889 of record PYXC01001490.1, read on the forward strand.
AAATGTGGGAAAGTCCCTTCAGTGCTCCTGGTGTTTCCTGGCATCAATTAGGAAAGACTAGAAACCTTAAGCACACATGTACTTGTCCCTTAAATACCCAAATACCTGCCCATTTCATACAGGTGTGTATGGACAGATAGCACCAACCCCAAGCACACCTGTGCTTCTCCCTTAAATACCCAAATACCTGCCCATTTCATACAGGTGTGTATGGACAGATAGCACCAACCCCAAGCACACCTGTGCTTCTCCCTTAAATACCCAAATACCTGCCCATTTCATACAGGTGTGTATGGACAGATAGCACCAACCCCAAATACCTGCCCATTTCATACAGGTGTGTATGGACAGATAGCACCAACCCCAAATACCTGCCCATTTCATACAGGTGTGTATGGACAGATAGCACCAACCCCAAGCACACCTGTGCTTCTCCCTTAAATACCCAAATACCTGCCCATTTCATACAGGTGTGTATGGACAGATAGCACCAACCCCAAATACCTGCCCATTTCATACAGGTGTGTATGGACAGATAGCACCAACCCCAAATACCTGCCCATTTCATACAGGTGTGTATGGACAGATAGCACCAACCCCAAATACCTGCCCATTTCATACAGGTGTGTATGGACAGATAGCACCAACCCCAAGCACACCTGTGCTTCTCCCTTAAATACCCAAATACCTGCCCATTTCATACAGGTGTGTATGGACAGATAGCACCAACCCCAAATACCTGCCCATTTCATACAGGTGTGTATGGACAGATAGCACCAACCCCAAATACCTGCCCATTTCATACAGGTGTGTATGGACAGATAGCACCAACCCCAAGCACACCTGTGCTTCTCCCTTAAATACCCAAATACCTGCCCATTTCATACAGGTGTGTATGGACAGATAGCACCAACCCCAAATACCTGCCCATTTCATACAGGTGTGTATGGACAGATAGCACCAACCCCAAATACCTGCCCATTTCATACAGGTGTGTATGGACAGATAGCACCAACCCCAAATACCTGCCCATTTCATACAGGTGTGTATGGACAGATAGCACCAACCCCAAGCACACCTGTGCTTCTCCCTTAAATACCCAAATACCTGCCCATTTCATACAGGTGTGTATGGACAGATAGCACCAATCCCAAATACCTGCCCATTTCATACAGGTGTGTATGAACAGATAGCACCAACCCCAAGCATACCTGTGCTTGTCTCCTCAATATCCAAATACCTGCCCATTTCATACAGGTGTGTATGGACAGATAGCACCAACCCCAAATACCTGCCCATTTCATACAGGTGTGTATGGACAGATAGCACCAACCCCAAGCACACCTGTGCTTCTCCCTTAAATACCCAAATACCTGCCCATTTCATACAGGTGTGTATGGACAGATAGCACCAACCCCAAATACCTGCCCATTTCATACAGGTGTGTATGGACAGATAGCACCAACCCCAAGCACACCTGTGCTTCTCCCTTGCAGTTTCTGCCAATCATTTCCACACTTGTCTCAATGAAAGGTCTAGTTTTTCAAAACTCTTAACACTTCCACAGCAACCATAGACACAACCATAGCCAAACAGTGCTCTCTATAGCATTGCTTTAGGACAAATGCATTCAGTCACCACTTCGTCTGAAATTGATAGATACGTCTTCTAGTCAATGTTCCCCTCCAACAACATGATGCACAACTACAGCAGGTTTAGCAGATATTTAGATCTTCTTCAAAACAAGGAACTGTGAGGTCAAAACCTAAAAGAAATAAAATACAAAATATTCAGTCAATCTACATTCAACTCTGTTTATATATTTGCCCTGTTTACTGTATTGTAGGCCTATTTACATGTGTTACTTCTTGTAGTGGACATTATATGAGAACCTCAAGTGATGTGATACCCATGTAATAACCACTGACCTTTTTGCAGCGCAGTAAGCAGGAGACAAGGTAACATAGTACACTGGTATACAAATTAGGTAACATAGTACACTAGTATACAAATTGGGTAACATAGTACACTAGTATACAAATTGGGTAACATAGTACACTGGTATACAAATTAGGTAACATAGTACACTGGTATACAAATTAGGTAACATAG
>PYXC01001490.1:175000-177500 GCA_015244755.2 Tenualosa ilisha
CAACTGTAGTCTCTTGGCAAGATGTTTGATAACCATAATTGGCCAGTTGTTCATAAAAGAAGTTTGTCACAAACAAATCAGTAGCTGCAGGGTGACCTCTGTGATCACTTGGACTGGATAGGCTGCTTTTACTGTGACTGATCTGTGATCTCTTGGACTGGATAGGCTGCTTTTACTGTGACTGATCTGTGATCGCTTGGACTGGATAGGCTGCCTTTACTGTGACTGATCTGTGATCGCTTGGACTGGATAGGCTGCTTTTACTGTGACTGATCTGTGATCGCTTGGACTGGATAGGCTGCTTTTACTGTGACTGATCTGTGATCGCTTGGACTGGATAGGCTGTTTTTACTGTGACTGATCTGTGATCGCTTGAACTGGATAGGCTGCTTTTACTGTGACTGATCTGTGATCGCTTGGACTGGATAGGCTGTTTTTACTGTGACTGATCTGTGATCGCTTGGACTGGATAGGCTGCCTTTACTGTGACTGATCTGTGATCGCTTGGACTGGATAGGCTGCTTTTACTGTGACTGATCTGTGATCGCTTGGACTGGATAGGCTGCTTTTACTGTGACTGATCTGTTGTCACCAGTTGCCATGTATGTGCATACAGTTTAATCACCAGTGCTGTATTTGGACCCCAGCCATCACCAATAGAGAACAGAGCTGATATCTCACTCCCCCTACCCCCTGCTCTCCACTCCATCTATGCAACTGATACATACACACACACACACTATTTACGGCTGTCTGCTATGGAGGCTCAGGTAGGACAACCTGCGCCATGAAAACCCAAAGCTCTCGCACTGCAGATGGGCAGCAGGATGGAACATCTGGCTCTCACTCGTAAATCACACTTTCTCTCGGACGCTCCCGCAGATGCTCCTCTTTACAGCACCGCTGACCCACTCACACACACACACACACACACACACACACACACAGTCCCACTGACCCGCTCATAGAGAGCAACGCCGCTTGGTGCTTGGCCTGAGTCTCAGCACCACACACACCAGATCCACACACACACACCAGATCCATTCACATACACACACACACCAGCTCTCACTCACACACACAACAGCCCCACTCACACACACACACACAAACACACCAGCTCCACTCACACACACACCAGATCCACTCATACATACACCAGCTCCACACACATACACGCACACACATCAGCTCCACTCCTCCACTCACACACACACACACACACACCAGATCCACACACACACAACAAATCCACTCACACACACCAGATCCACTCACACATGTACACACCAGATCCACTCTACATTAATGCTCCCATTAAAGCTGGGCAAAAGGAACACACAGCGTCTGGGAAAGGAGAATATTATGCTAATTTGATTCAGACATTGGCCTTGGTGCCTTACTGCACTACTGACACTGGACACTAGTGTAGATGTGTGAGATTCAGAGCACTGATGTTGGCCTATGGGGTGATTGATGGATCTGCTTTCATCTACCTTACTACTCTCTTAAAGCCCTGTGTTCCCCTGCTATACTCCGCTCCACCAAGGAACGTCATCTAGCACAGCCAACACCTTGCACAGGTCAATCCAGACTATTCTAATCAGTTGATCCGGTACCTGGAACGCACTCACACTGCACACCCCACTCTCTCTCTCTACCACACTCACAGTGCACACCCCACTCTCTCTCCACTGCACTCACAATGCACACCCCACTCTCTCTCTACCGCACTCACAGTGCACACCCCACTCTCTCTTCCGCACTCACAATGCACACCCCACTCTCTCTCCACTGCACTCACAATGCACACCCCACTCTCTCTCTACCACACTCACAATGCACACCCCACTCTCTCTCCACTGCACTCACACTGCACACCCCACTCTCTCTCTCTACCACACTCACAGTGCACACCCCACTCTCTCTTCCGCACTCACAGTGCACACCCCACTCTCTCTTCCGCACTCACAATGCACACCCCACTCTCTCTCTACCACACTCACAATGCACACCCCACTCTCTCTCTCTGCTACACTCACAATGCACACCCCACTCTCTCTCTCTACCACACTCACAGTGCACACCCCACTCTCTCTCTACTGCACTCACACTGCACACCCCACTCTCTCTCTCTACCACACTCACAGTGCACACCCCACTCTCTCTTCCGCACTCACAATGCACACCCCACTCTCTCTCTACCACACTCACAATGCACACCCCACTCTCTCTCTCTGCTACACTCACAATGCACACCCCACTCTCTCTACCACACTCACAGTCCACACCCCACTCTCTCTCTCTGCTACACTCACAATGCACACCCCACTCTCTCTACCACACTCACAGTGCACACCCCACTCTCTCTCTCTGCTACACTCACAATGCACACTCCACTCTCTCTCTCTACTGCACTCACAGTGCACACCCCACTCTCTCTCTCTGCTACACTCACAATGCACACTCCACTCTCTCTACCGCACTCACAGTGCACACC
>PYXC01001490.1:182500-200000 GCA_015244755.2 Tenualosa ilisha
GTTGAAATAATCACTAAGGTATATTTTTACAATTTTGGATGTTCAAATAAAATTACTTGCCTGATCACTCTCGCCATCTACCTCGATTACCTCACAGCTTTTAACATGGGTTGCAAGGATAACCAATGGATATGAAATCCCACATTTGTCATGTTTGACTTGCCATGTCATTAAAACTTGCAGAGGAAGGGAGTCTAATTGGGTTTGAAGGGGAGCTATGTAGAGTGTTCCTTTACCTCTCTGACCTGCTGTTTTTTGTTTTGTTCTCTATTTGCCTACAATGAAAAAACGATAACTGAAACATTATAACCACCTATGTTACTTTAAATTAAAGCAACATTACGTTAATCAATGTGAAATCCTAGGCTACTCAAGTTGATCATTTCACCAGGCAGGATTTTCTCAACTATGTGAGATCATGGAGCTTAACAGGTCAGCAAGTGTCTTGCTTGACTATTTATCCCCATCAACAACCCTTCCTAGATAACCAATTTAAACTGCCAAATCTCTTGACTATGCTATTTTTGAGTGTTTGGTGGACTACTGCTAGCCCTGATTTGAGTGTTCGATTAGGAGATATTTCCTTTTTAGCATTGTTTCCCTCAGTAAGCTAACACTGACAAAAATTATTGATGCAGTTTTACTGGTCTGAGTATCATGCTTTCTTATGTCATCCAGGTGTAATGTTAACATCTATTATTAGTGAAATGATGATGTAGGCTAAGTTAATAAGAACTTTCAAAACACGTTTTGTCAGCTACTGTTAGCTAGCTATAACTATGAAAAACCAGAGACGGTTGAGTTATGAAGATATATTTGATATGGATAACTGGCAGAACTAACCTTGACAGAGGGGTTTCAAGGTTTATATGGCTGTATCATTAACTAAACCACTATGGCCAAAAAAGCCTGACTGAGACTAACCATTTAACATGCAGCCTATTTTGTAGGCTTCACACTTACCTCAGTAGACTCCATCTCGTCTCAACACAACGAATACACCAGCTGTCTTCCTCAGACTTCGCACCATATCCTTCCCATCGAGCTGGAGTAGCCTAGCTTCTGCTCGAGAGCTAAGCGGATGATCTGTAATGTTTAATGTTTACGAAGTGTCTGATTGGACACTTTGACTCATTTCTTCCTGCATTCTAGAACATTTGTGGTGAACAGAGATCTGAACTTTGTTATGTGAATTTTGCTACTTGAATTTTAGCTGTGTGAATATCAGATGTTGAAAAATAATGATGATTGATTATTATACCTATCTACTTCATAATGACACATTTACAACTGTTTCCATTTCAATCCTTGCTTTCTTTTTGTCATTTTATGTCAAAAGAATAATATGTGACCAAAAAGTTTGTGTTTTAGCAGTCCATATGTTATCAGAACATACCGGAAGTTTGGGACTGGAACCTGCATAGTTTTGATTTGATCTTTGAAACAGCTATGACTATGGAAGCATAGATGTGCTGAAACTATTATCTGAATATATATTGAATTAAATACCTTGAATATTAACACATTGGAATAACATTACTCATATTGGTCATGTGATATAAAGTGAAAAAATAATAATAATAGATTAATAATAATAATAGGTGACGCAGAGAACCCTGAGCTTCTATTAGTGATGCAGAGAACCCTGAGCTTCTAGTAGTGATGCAGAGGACCTATTAGTGACGCAGAGGACCTATTAGTGATGCAGAGGACCTATTAGTGATGCAGAGGACCTATTAGTGATGCAGAGGACCCTGAGCTCCTATTAGTGATGCAGAGGACCCTGAGCTTCTATTAGTGATGCAGAGGACCTATTAGTGATGCAGAGGACCTATTAGTGATGCAGAGGACCTATTAGTGATGCAGAGGACCCTGAGCTTCTAGTGGTGATGCAGAGGTTCCCAAGGTTGCCATAATGGGGCTGAAGATCCTGAGGTTCTAGTGGTGATGCAGATGATCCTGAAGTTCCTCAGTGATTCAGCAGTTCCTGGGGTTTTGGTGATGCAGAGGTTCTACGAGTGACAGGTTCATGCCAGACGGGGTGTTGTTCTGGTGGAAGGTTTCAGCATGCAGAAGAAGAAGAGGAAGAAGACACAGTTGTGTGTGTGTGTGTGTGTATGTGTGTGTGTGTGTGTGTGTGTGTGTGTGTGTGTGTGTGTGTGTGTGTGTGTGTGTGTGTGTGTTTGTGTGTGTGTGTGTGTGTGTGTGTTGCATATGTGTGTGTGGTGTGGTGTGTGTATGTGTGTTTGCATATGTGTGTGTAAGGTGTGTGTATCTGTGTTTGCACTGTATAGTGTGTGTGTGAGTGTGTGAGAGTGTGTGAAACAGACACGGATCAGCAGGGAATAGCCTGGAACAGGACAGGATCAATTAATGTGTGGGAATCCCCTGCTAGTCCACACACACACACACACACACACACACACACACACACACACAGTCATATAAAGGCTGGAAAGACCAGATGGAAAGTTCTAGGAAGTCCTGAGGACGCTGGTAAGTTTGTCACACACTCTCTCCAAAATCTCTACGTCCTCCGGAGCACCTTAGAAAAATGAGTGTGTGTTTGCAGTGCTTTGATGTGAGCTGCTTGAGCCCCCGGATTTAAGCACTTGTCTAAGTGTGTGTGTGTGTGTGTGTGTGTGTGTGTTATGTGTTTGCAGTTCTGATGCCAAGGTGTTTGAGCCCCCAGATTTAAGCACTTGTCTAAGTGTGTGTGTGTGTGTGTGTGTGTGTGTGTGTATGTGTTTGCGGTTTTGATGCAAGGTGTTTGAGCCCCCAGATTTAAGCACTTGACTAAGTGTGTGTGTGTGTGTGTGTGAGCAGTCCTCTGATGCCTCTAAGCCCCACATTTAAGCACTTTTCTGAATGTTTGTTTTTGTGTGTGTGTGTGTGTGAGTGTGTGTATGTATGTGTGTATGTCTGATATTCTCCGAGGCGCTTGAGCCTCACATTGAAGCTCTTTCCTGAGGTCTTCTTTCAGCTTGTAGCTGCCCCACAGCCCGTTCTAAACGAGCTCTTCTTGCTCTGGTGTGCGGCGTGATGTATTTTACAAATATATTACACGTTTTAAGTCACTGGGTTGAAGTGGAGGCCCAGAGGGGCCGCTGGCTGTGCCAGATAGTTAAGATGAATGCTGAAGTCGGCAGCCCCAGTCTAGCATGGAAAATGACAGCATTTGTGGAACAGATGGTTGTGTTTTCCGTCAAAGCCGACTTTTTGGCAGCCTCTCCTGAAAAAGCAGTTGAACAGCAGCCTTTCTTTTTCAGAGAGAGAATATGACCAAGTGTTGATGAGAATGAGCTAAATATTGTCTGTGTGTGTGTGTGTGTGTGTGTGTGTGTGTGTGTGTGTGTGTGTGTGTGTGTGTGTGTGTGTGTGTGCATTTGCATGTTAGTATGGGTGTGGGTGCCTTTCCTTTTCAGGGAGAGAATATAACCAAGTGTTGATGAGAATGAGCTAAATATTGTGTGTGTGTGTGTGTGTGTGTGTGTGTGTGTGTGTGTGCATTGTGACCTTTTCACCTTCAAAGCAAGGAAGAAAATGAGTCTCTTTTGTGTTTTATGTCTGTGTTTGATTTAATTGTTTGAGTGCTGTGAAAATTCAATTTAAAAGCATCTGTGACATTCAATGAAAAAGTTGTGTTCTTTGTTCAACCAAAATATAATTTATTCATTTTCCACACATAAAAATGTCTTTAATCACTGGTAGTCTGGGGCCTTTCCACTCTGGCAAACGCCTCCATTTCCACATAGCCAGAGTTTACACAGCTCCAGACAGCCCAACCAAATCAATGCAGTCCCATGTTCACAGGCCAAGATTTACAGATCTCTCAACTGTGAACGTGCACAACAGCACTCTCACACACACACACACACACACACAAACACGCACGCATACACATTTAATTTAAGGGTTGGGACCGAATTAAGACCTTTGGGGTCTTGCTGTTGATTTAAATTGCTCTTGAAATTACCGTGTTTATGGGTTTCTGCTCAAACACGTCTTGTTTATTTCAAATAACAAACACATGCTTGACAACAAGCTGCCAAACCCAACCAAGCAGGGAAGGAACGGGAGGCTGAGTGAGCGAGAGACGTTCTGGGTGACCCAGTAGAGTCAGAGGGCAGGTGGCAAAACTGAATGTTTGGAGTGTGCAGGACACACACACTCACACTCACACACACACACATCCAGCCACTGGTGGAACACACCTCGTCATGTCCAGTCTGTTGGCTCAACACACCTGTTATTGTCCAGTATGTTGGCAGTGTGTGTGTGATCCCTCTGGGATCCCTGTCACAGCAGAGAAGATGATGTTTGGCAGAGCATGTGTGTGTGTGTCTGTGTGTGTGTGTGTGTGTGTGTATATGTGAGTGGTCACTCTGAAGGCCTGGCGGTCATTCAGGCCAGGTGTGTGACATGCGTGACAGGGCCTTAAAGTGCTCCAGGTGTGAAGTCACGTTCTGCCCCCTCCCCCCACTCCCCCCACCCCTCCCCACCCAGTGCTGCTATTGTAAAAGAGCCCAATAAATTCAGCCCTGAATGGCTAAAACAGCTGTCACTCATGGGCCGCTGCCAGTTTATTGGAGGGCTTGTGGTTTCCTGGGTTTCGTCATCCAATACCATCCGGCCATAATCTCCACCAATCGGAACAATTTCCTGAGCGCTGTTGGATTCCTGGAGCTTTGATTTTCTTCACTAGAACTTTTAATGCTGTAGATTCCTTTGGATTCATTAATGCATGTCCAGGGCTATTTTTCCACTGGGTTAACTCTCTCTCACACACACACACACACACACACACACACATCCACACACTCATACAGGCATACTCTTTCTCTTTCTCTCTTTTTTTCTCTCCACAACTCCAGGATCACTTTACGTGTGATCCATCAGCAGAAAACGTGTTTCAGAAATAGTCTGTCTCAACGACTCTGTGTGGTTTGTCATCCCTCTTAGTTAGTTAATGACAGACTGTGCCTCGGCTTCTGTCTCCTGTGATGTGACCTGATCTGCCTGTAATTCCCAATTATTTAAATAAACATGGAGATGTAGATTTTTCACAGATTCTCTTTTTTGGACCAAACTGCCAGGGAAAGCTGTGAGAAAGTCAACACAGGCAAAGGGGTGGCCATCTTTATCCCGCAGACCCGTCTGTCACCAGAGCAGAAGACCCAAGTCAATTTGGAAATGCCAACATTTCATTATCTGTGGAGCACCATTGAAAGACACTCCAGAACTCTGCTGCTGCCAGAATGTCTGTGTGTGTGTGTGTGTGTGTGTGTGTGTGTGTGTGTGTTTCATTGTTGGTAGAGTACCTCTGAAAGTCTGCAGAGACCTTGTCCTAAACTCAGTGCCTGGACCTTGCTGTGTTTGGGCCAATTCCCTGTATGTCTGTCTGTGTGTGTGTGTGTGTGTATGTGTGAAAGACAGGGAGAGAGAGAGAAAGTGTGTGTGTGTGTGTGTGTGTGTGTGTGTGTCTGCCAGAGAATGGGCTTTGAGGGGGTATCTATCCACTGTGCACATCATCCATCAACACCTACAGTTATGCTGAGAAATGATCTTAAATCACAGCCCTGGAAAGGCCATGCACACGCACACACACACACACACACACACATACAGAGAGACACGCAGACACTCTCACACAATGTGGAAAAGTCTTCAGCTGGTCGTGTTGTTCTTGGCATGGTGGGGAGAAATGACAACACAAGCCTTCCGGAGCCTTCCGGCTGAAGGAAAGACCGTCCCTATGGGGTCAAGGTGGACGGGTCATCCAGGATCAAACAACACGCGGGCCAAAGCTGTAGGAACAACAACAACAGCAGCCCAGCACACCCTCACACTCTGACCCAACTCACACACACACACACACACACACACACACACACAGAGGCGCTAGCACAGAAGCCAATACTCCCCAGCTTGACAAGTGTAGCACATGACTGCCCTTGAATGCATACACACAAAAAATACAAAAATATATGCATAGACACACACACACACACTCACTCACTAGTGCCAGAAAGCACACACACCCGCGAGCACCCTAGAGTGCTGTATAAAAGCTGGAGCATCATTCAGACGGGATAGGCAGAGAAATGGGATTATCTAGCACCAGAGTTCTAATAAAAGAGAGAAATGGGATAATCTAGCACCAGAGTTCTAATAAAAGTGAAACCAGAACACACTGCTTGTGTAACAGCATCATGGGAAAAGTGTATCAGTAACATGAGCCAGTTTAGAATTGCTGTAGGCCTACTGGGGGAGCTATGGTGTAAGCCATATTCAGCTCTGTGTGTGTGTGTGTGTGTGTGTTTGTGAGTGTAAGCCATATTCAGCTCTTTCTGTGTGTGTGTGTGTGTGTGTTTGTGAGTGTAAGCCATATTCAGCTCTCTGTGTGTGTGCGTGTGTGTGTGTGTGTGTGTGTGTGTCTGTGAGTTTGTGAGTGTAAGCCATATTCAACTGTGTGTGTGTGTGTGTGTGTGTGTGTGTGTGTGTGTTTGTGAGTGTAAGCCATATTCAGCTGTGTGTGTGTGTGTGTGTGTGTGTTTGTGAGTGTAAGCCATATTCAGCTCTGTGTGTGTGTGTGTGTGTGTGTGTGTTTGTGAGTGTAAGCTGTATTCAGGATCAAGGGATCATAGGGGCCTGTGTTCAAATCTAAATCCAACCTGTGTCGTCCTCACTTCCTGTCACTTTTCACTGTCCTTTCTGCATGAAGCCCAAACATACACTACTTCAGTTGAATCCAATTAGAGCTGTTCACTGTCCTTTCTGCATGAAGCCGAAACATACACTACTTCAGTTGAATCCAATTAGAGCTGTTCACTATGTGAAATGACACCAGAGGCTTTTCAAAACCCCCTTTGGGCTTCTCCAGAGTGTTTGATAATGCACCGCACATGTACTGGGCAGTCATATATCACAGGCAACCACACACACACACACAAACATACACAAAAGCAGTACTGTAAGCTTATTCTTCTACTTTAGGCCTACAGATAAGTGACCAACAGCAGATTCATTCCAACAGGCTAACCTCAGTATTGCTAATGATGCTGCATTCTCCATAGCAGATTTAATTCAGTTGGTTAGCACTGATATCGCTAACGATGCTGTGTTCTCCATAGCAGATTCAATTCAGTTGGTTAATATTGGTATCGCTAACAATGCTGTGTTCTCTCCAGCAAATTCAATTCAGCAGATTAGCATTGCTATCGCTAATAATGCTCTGTTCTTTCCTGTAGATTTATTCCAGATGGCTATCATTGTTATCACTAATGATGCTGTGTTCTCTCCAGCAGATTCAATTCAGCAGATTAGCATTGCTATCGCTAATAATGCTCTGTTCTTTCCTGTAGATTTATTCCAGATGGCTATCATTGTTATCACCAATGATGCTGTGTTCTCTCCAGCAGATTCAAGTCAGCAGGTTAGCATTGCTATCGCTAATAATGCTCTGTTCTTTCCTGTAGATTTATTCCAGATGGCTATCATTGTTATCACCAATGATGCTGTGTTCTCTCCAGCAGATTCAATTCAGCAGATTAGCATTGCTATCGCTAATAATGTTTTCTCTCAGCAGATTTCTTCCAGCTGGTTAGTGGGCGCTGCTAACGATGCTGTGCTCTCCAGAGTTGGTTATGGCTGATGATGGTGTTTTCTCCCCTTTGTTGTTGTGTTTTTGTTTTTGTTAATCATAATCCCGTTAGCGCTGTCATGCTAACGCCTCTTGTTTGATCGTGGAGGTTTGACCTTGGCTAAGCCTGTGATGTCTGATTGGTTGGCGGGACACAACCCTTTTTGATTGGTGCCTCTCAGTTCATGTTTACAGATTTGTCGCCGTGGGATCACATTGACAGGTTCTATCCATCATGCTTTGTTTAGGAACGTCTGATCGAGCCAGCTGGAGACGTGTGTGTGAGTGTGTGTGGTGGGGGTGGTGTGTGTGTATGTGGGGGTGGTCATAAATACATTTCCCTTTCGTTTCCACGGACACGGCCTGTTTCCTCCGCTAGTCGTTGAGCTTGTGCTTTGATCACTGAGTATCACACACAAACATCTAACTCTAGGAGCTAATCAGAAGTGCTCGCTCTGAGAGAGAGTGGTGTTGCCAAGTCCACACACACGCGCACACACACACACACACACACACACACACACACACACACACACACACAAACATGTAAATCTGGGAGCTAATCAGAAGTGCTCGCTCAGAGAGAGAGTAGCTTGGCCAAGTCCAACCACAACTGAAAACAAATCCACTTACCCCGGAGTTCTGTCTGCATTGCTGATGGGAGAGTGTGTGCTTGTGTGTGTCTGTGTGTGTGCATGTGTGTGGGTGAAAGAGAGAGAGAAAGCCCCAAATCTAATCAGGCAAACGTCTGGAGACACTGAATCACCAGCTGCTCTTGCTGAAGCGCCAAAGTGCCATTCACAGATTTCAGTGCAGTGGCCAGTGAACTGGCCCAGTCATAACACACACACACACACACACACACAAACAAACAGGCCCAGTCATAACATTGATGAAACCATCTTATAATGTGCTTCGGCATCATAAGGCCTGTCTCTGCTTAAGAGCATCCCAAAGCAGAACTCCATCCGCACACACACACTCACAGACACACACACACACACACACACACACGCACACACATACACACCCTCGTGGAACTCCTCATCCACGCCACAGCAACCTTGTTTACCAGGGCAGAGTTATTTATTTATTTTCATTTATTTTATTTGGCGTCTTGAAAAACAAAGCTGACTGTAACAGCAAATTCACCTTTTTAAAGATTTTTCAGTAAAGAAAGATTTTAAGACCTAAAGAAGGAAGCGAAAATGAAAATAAAACTATAAATGTTTACCACTGTGTGGTTTAGCCACTAATATACGCAAGGTCATAGTTCTCAAAAGCCCACAGGGATTGCTATTGGCAGGCTCATCATTTTCTTTAACCTGACTGAGATGCTGTCAGACTAGAATAGTAAACTGGATGGTGTGTGTGTATGTATGATTGTGTGACTGTGTGTACAGGTGTGTGTGTGCGTGTGTGTGTATGTGCATTTGTGTGTGTGTGTGTGTGTGTGTGTGTGTGTGTGTGTGTGTATGTGCATTTGTGTGTTGTGTGTGTGTGTGTGTGTGTGTGTGCATTTGTGTGTGTGTGTGACTGTGTACAGATGTGTATGTGTGTGTGTGTGTGTATGTGTGTGTGTGTGGACTGGCAGACTCTCACAGTAAGCTGATGTGCCTGACTTGGGAAGTCAATAGATACATGGCGCAGATTTAAGGCAAATATTCAACAGTGCAAGAAAACAAACAAAGAATGAGCAAAAGTCCTTCATTTAAGGTCTTAGGCACGTATAAGGCAGGCGTGTGTGTGTGTGTGTGTGTGCGTACGTGCATGCGCGTGTGTGTGTGTGTATTAGTATATTAATGTGTATTTGTGTATGTATGTGTGTGTATTAAGGCACAATTGTTGGAATGTTCTCAACAGTCTCAGTCACAGACATGTCCAGCCTTGTGTGTATGTGTGTGTGTGTGTGTGTGTGTGTCCGCTCTCACAAGCACCTAAGGCTTTGGATCCAGCCAGTCCCAGCCCTCCTCCTCTTCCTCCTCCGATGAGGGCTCCCTGGCCATCAGGATGGGATCGGCGTTCCTGAGAGCGCGGATCATAAGTGGGCGTGCTCGGAGCTCTGGTCGCTGTCGCGGCTGTCGTCGTGGCCGGGGGAAGCGGCGGCGGCGTGGTGAAGTCCCATCATGCCAGAGAACTCGGAGGGGAGCAGGGTGCCCTTCCGCACGTTGCCCAGCTCCTTCTCGCGCGCCGCTGCCCCCTGCTGACCACCCTTTACGCGCTTCCACTTCATGCGCCTGTTCTGGAACCACACTTTCACCTGGGGGAACAGAGGAGGAGACAGTCAGATACAACACACACACACACACACACACACACACACACACACACACACACACACACACACACACACACACACACACACACACACACACACACACACACACGCTTCCACTTCATGCGCCTGTTCCGGAACCACACTCTCACCTGGGGGAACAGAGGAGGAGACAGTCAGATACAACACACACACACACACACACACACACACACACACACACACACACACACACAGACAGACTTCCACTTTATACGCCTGTTCTGGAACCACATTTTCACTTGAGGGGAGTAGAGGAGGCCATCAGATACAACACACACACATGTACTCATACACACACACATACTCATACACACATACACACACACTCATGCTTCCCCTTCATGCTGTTCTGGAACCACTCTTTCACTTGAGGTGAGTAGAGAGGTCAGATACAACACACACACACACACACACACACACACACACACTTCCACTACATATGCCTGTTCTGGAACCACACTTTAACCTGGGCAGTATAGTAGAGGAGACCGTCAGATACAACACACACACACACACACACACACACACACACTGACTTCTTCTGACGAGGTTGTTTATGGTTCCAGATTAACCAGCACAAGCGCTGTCAGTATCATGTGATTCTCATAGCTACACAGAGACAGCACTCTCGGAAACTCTATGCCAGCCTGGAGTGTGTGTGTGTGTGTGTGTTTGTATGCTGTATATGTGTGTCTGTGCGTGTGTGTGTATGCTGTATATGTGTGTGTATCTGTGTACGCGTGTGTTTGTATGCTGTATATGTGCGTGTGTCTCTGTGTGTGTGTGTGTGCATGTTTGTATGCTGTATATGTGTGTGTGTCTGTGTGTGTGTGCGTGTGTGTGTGTATGCTGTATATGTGTTTGTTGTAAGCATACAGTATAAACAGAGTGTATGGATGTGCATTAGATGTGTTGGTTTAGGGCGCTTTCCAAATCACACTCATTCATTATACTCCTACTCAGGCTCATTCAGAAGTGTGTGTGTGTGTAAGTGTTGTGTAGTGTAAGTGTTGTGTGTCCAGCAGGCTCTTCCTCAGGCCCACAGAGTTCCTTACACAGTGGGATTAGCTTCAGTCTAACTTCAGAATGATAAACACCATTCAGCTCCCAGCCATCTGTTTCAAAGGCGGCCCTCTGGAAAACACCGCGGTCTGAAGGCCTGAAGTGGCAGGCTGAAGGAGATCCAGATGAGCCATGGATCTCCAACTGTCTGAGCACTTTGCTAGTTTTAGTTCATATAAAAGTGTTCTTTTTTAATTCGTTTTTTATTTTTTTAATTTTCCTCTTTTGCGTGGTTGAAAATTTAAATTATTGCTTTAGAATGTTCAGTTCAAACACTTACTATGTATCTGAAGGCGGAAGGGGCGCAGACATTATTTTTAGGTAATAGCCCTATACAGTAGGTCTGTTAAATGTTTCTCTCAGTGTGTGTGTGTGTGTGTGTGTGTGTAACAAAGAGATTTATGAGTAGGCTGTAACAGACCTTTGCCAGCGCAGCACTCAGACCACACTCATTTACTCACACCCTGGGTTAGCATGGCACTTACGCACGCGCGCAAACACACGTGTATGTATGTATGCACACACACACACACACACACACTCATACACACTCAACTCACTGAATCCCATAACTGTGTGTGTGCATGCTTGTGTGAGTAAGTGTGTGTGTGTGTGTGTGTGTGTGAGTGAGTGAGACAGTATGTATTTGTGTGTGTGTGTGTGTATCTGTACATATCTGGGTGGATCTAGCTTGCAGCAAGAGCAGCTCTGTTTGTGGGGCTCTGAGTTATTTCCACCACACATGCAAGCGCACACACACACACACACACACACACACACACACACACACACACACACATATATATATTATATATGTGTGTGGCTCTGAGTTATTTCCACCTAGTTAGTTATGTGCTGATACATCATAGAGAGTCATACGTGAGCTGGCATGGGGCCCTGTCCACACACACACATTCACACACACACACACACACACACACACACACACACTTTCGACTCTGCTCCCAACCCCTGTGCTACACACACACACACATACACTCACCCACACTTCACAGCTCAGCCTGCTGCATAGTCCCTCCCTGGTCTCTCACCCTCTAATATGGCTGCACCCAACCCCAACACACACACACACACACACACACACACACACACACACACACACACACACACACACACACACACAATCAAACACCAACCTCCCACAACCCTAACCCACCCCCCTTCCCCTCCAGTCACTCCGTATCGTCTCCTCATTCTGGGCTTGCGGCCCTATCGTGATGACTAAGCACCTACCAAAAACGGCCACATCGGGTCTTACCAAGTACACACACACACACACACACACACACACACACACACACACACACAAACCCCTTGGGCCCCCCGACCTAGTTTGCTGTGGCGCAGGCCAAGGTGGGGGTGGGGTTCGGAGGTTATTTTCGGGCGAGTCATGGTGCCAGCAAGGACACTGAGAGGATCTTATGTGACGCAGCACTCAGGTGAGGACCTGGGAGAGGACTGCACGTCATGTGACCCAGCACTCAGGTGAGAACCCGAGAGAGGACTGCACGTCATATGACTCAGCACTCATGTGAGGACCTGGGGGAGGACTGCATGTCATGTGACGCAGCACTCATGTGAGGACTGCACGTCATGTGACGCAGCACTCAGGTGAGGACCTGGGAGAGGACTGCACGTCATGTGACACAGCACTCAGGTGCGGACCTGGGAGAGGACTGCACGTCATGTGACGCAGCACTCATGTGAGGACCTGGGGGAGGACTGCACGTCATGTGACGCAGCACTCAGGTGAGGACCTGGGACAGGACTGCACGTCATGTGACACAGCACTCAGGTGCGGACCTGAGAGAGGACTGCACGTCATGTGACACAGCACTCAGGTGAGGACCTGGGAGAGGACTACACGTTATGTGGCACACCAGTCAGGTGAGGACCTGGGAGAGGACTGCATGTCATGGACCTGAAAGAGGACTGTATGTCATGTGACACCAATCAGGTGAGGACCCGGGAGAGGACTGCATGTCATGTGACACCAATCAGGTGAGGACCTGGGAGAGGACTGTATGTCATGTGACACAGCACTCAGGTGAGGACCTGGGAGAGGACTGCACATCATGTGACACCAATCTGGCGAGGACCAGAGAGAGGACTGTGTCTCGTGTGACGCACCAATCAGGTGAGGACCTGGGAGAGGACTGAGTCTCATGTGACGCAGCAATCAGATGAGAACTTGAGAGAGGACTGCATCTTATGTGATGCACAAACCAGGTGAAAAAGCATTCAGGCAAGGACCTGAGAGAGAACTGCAGTTAACATGTAAGCTAACTCAGCTAGCCGTAAGACAAATAAGTGCTAACTCTGCCAAGGCCGTCAAAAGACTTAAGAGAAAAGATAAAGCCTCTTCCCACAGGCCAGAGAAAGATGCTATGACAGAGAAAGGCAGCCACCAACTTTTGTAGGACCAGGGAAACAAACTTCAACTTTGGTAAGGCCAGAGAAAGACAGTTCTTAACTTTGCGGAGGTCACAGAAGGAGAGCCGGTTAGACCATAGAACACAGAATGTTTCTCTGGTCAGAGTACGATAATCACTCTCTTTGCTAACTTTTGCTGAGGCCAGAGAAGGATAGCCGCTAACTTTGCTAGAGAGAAAGTCAGCCACTAATACTTAGGCTTGACTAAGACCAAAAAGAAAGATAGCCATTCATTTAGCCGAGGCCAGTTTTCACTAGGGGACTGTTTCAGCTTTGCTCTCCAGCCGCTTCGTAAAGAATTAGTCCAAAAAGTGTTGTGAAATGCCTGCATATGACATCCACCACATTTCTAGATCTCAGAAAGGGGTGAGAGGAAGACAGGAGCAGCTGAAGAGATAGAGAAAGAAGGAGAGAAAAACACAAAGAGGGAAAGAGTGAGGAGGGAAATGAACTGTGTGCTGTCTGTGTCTGTGTATGTGCTATCATTATTAATGGGGAGTGGGTTCTTGGACCGCCAGCCAGCGTGCAGATTTGCACAGTAACAGCACTGATGCGGATGTTACGGTGTTCAGCAGCCAACATCAACCCACACACATATATTTACAAGACACACACACACACACACACACATACATGAAGGCACACTCACACACATATGCATATGCACACACACACACATACACACACACAGATTTACAGGGTCTACATTGGGACTAGTGTGCAGCAGACCTCTGTGTGGGGGAGGAAAAGAAGGGGTGAAAGACAGAGAGGAGGAGAGAGAAAGAGAGAGGGGGGAGGGAGAGAGAGAGGGAGAGAAAGAGAAAGAGAGGGGGAGGGAGAGAGAGAGGGAGAGAGAAAAAGAGACAGAGGGAGAGAAGAAGTGAGAAGAAGAGAGCTAGAGAGAAAAGGAGAGAGGGGAAAAGACAAAAAGTGAGAGAGAGAAACAGAGAAATGGAGAGATTGACAGAGACAGAGGAGAGAGGGGAGCGAGGGCGGTGTCCCTAAAGGAAGGCCCTGTTCCTGGGTGGGTTTCTTGGCAGCTAACAGATCCAGAACACTTCAGTTGGATCTGCTTGCTAGCCCCCCCCCCCCCCCCCCCCCATACACTCTTACACACAAATACACACACACACACAACCAGGATCGCCCAGACCAACCACACTTCATTGCCCCATCCCTATCACACACACTCCCCCCACCATTCCTCCTGGACCCCACACACATATATACACACAACCCCAACTCACCACATAACCCACAACATGCTAGTTGGTTCTAACTCCTTAACCTCTATGCTCCCACCACCCACCTCAACTACAATCATTATACACCCCCACCAGTCCACTACAATACCATCAATACACCACCCCACCAGGCCAACTACATACCATTAATACACCACCCCACCAGTCCAACTACAATACCATCAAACACCACCCCACCACCAACTACAATACTATTAATACACACCCCCCAGTCCAACTACAATACCATAATACACACCCGCCAGTCAACTACATACATTAATACACCACCCGCCGTCAACTACATACCATTAATACACCACCCCACCAGCCCAACTACAATACCATTAATACACCACCGCACCAGTCCAACTACAATACTATTAATACACCACCCCACCAGTCCAACTACAATACTATTAATACACCACCCCACCAGTCCAACTACAATACCAGTAGAGTTGTTATAAAGACACTTCTGCCTGTTCACTGTGTGTAGGAATATGGGTGTAGGAATACTGTGTGTAGGAATATGGGTGGTATGGAATATGGGTGGTATAGAATATGGGTGGTATGGGATATGGGTGGTTTGGAATATGGGTGTAGGAATATGGGTGTAGGAATACTGTGTGTAGGAATATGGGTGTAGGAATACTGTGCGTAGGAATATGGGTGGTATGGGATATGGGTGGTATGGAATATGGTTGGTATGGTTTACATGGAGCTTATATGCAAGAAAGTATAGATACATATAGTATATTATACTACATATAGTACTCTATGCACCAACTTATAGTATATTCTCACAAAGCACACAACATACACACACATGTGCTTACAGAACGCACACACACATATACGCACACACACATACACACACACCAACCATATTCCTACACTCAGTGAATGAGCAAAAGTGTCTACCATAAAACTTAAACTTAAAACTTCAATTAATAAATCTGCTTTTGTTTTTTGAAAGACTTTTTTTGCTGTTTTTACTTGGAACCAGGGTCTAGATGAGTCCAGTTTGTGTTTTTTTCACGGGCAAAAGCGTCTCCATAACAACACTCTAGTGAACAGGCAAAAGCGTCTCCATAACAACACTCTAGTGAACAGGCAAAAGCGTCTCCATAACAACACTCTAGTGAACAGGCAAAAGCGTCTCCATAACAACACTCTAGTGAACAGGCAAAAGCGTCTCCATAACAACACTCTAGTGAACAGGCAAAAGTGTCTGTCTGTATGATACATCTCTGGAGGACATATTCAAATAACACAACTCTGTGGACAACAGGCACATGTGTTTGAGCTAATTTATATCTGTGTAGTTGGAGAAAGAAAGGGAGACAGAGAGTGAGAGCGGGGTGGGAGAGAGAGTGAGGGATGAGGGAGGGAGAAAAAGAGAGAGAAAAAGTCAGGGGGAGGAAGATAGAGAGAGTAGGAGGACAGGAATGGGAGTGTTTGAAAGTCATTGGTTTAGAAAGCCATGAACAAACAGCAGAAATAACAGAAACATCTGGGGCTTGACATGCACATGCCACCAGAGTCAGGAGCACATGTATTCACATATGCATGATCCCGCAGACACACACACACACACACACACACACACTCACACTGCACTCTCACATATGCATATGCAAACACACACACCACACACACATTCTCGCTCTCTCTCTCCTTCTCTCTTTCTTACTCTCTCTCTCACACACATACACACACACACATGCACACATGCACACGCTCAAGGATATACACACACAGATGTGGGCCTACACACAAACACACACTCAAGTGCAGGAATATCAAAGAGTGTGTGGTTTGGAATCGATTAGCCCAGCAGTATTAGAGCACAGTGTCTGACAGTTTACCAAATGTCAAAACATACAGCTTCTTTTCCCCCTGGAAGCTGGAGGCTGTGCGGCGGCACACACACACACACACACACACACACACACACACACGCAGCAGCGACTGTGGAACACTAATAGAAGCCATGCTTCCCTCCTTCTCTTCTCACTTCTGCAGTGACTTCAGCTTGGCAGACACAGCGTCCCTCTCTCTCTCTCTCTCTCTCCCTCTCTCTCTATCTCTCTCTCCCTTTCCCTCTCTCTCTCTCCCTCTCTCTCTATCTCTCTCTCCCTTTCCCTCTCTCTCTCTCCCTCTCTCTCTAGCTCTCTCTCCCTTTCTCTCTCTTTCTCTCACATCATCAGCACACGCAACTCATGCAATTTACCCTGTGTGGCTGACGCCACCATACAACACACCATGGCACCACTGAACACTACACAACACAACACTACACAACACAACAGAACACTACTGAAGGCTACACAACACAACACTACACAGCACAGTATTACACAACACAGCACAATACAGCACAACACTACACACAACACTACTGAAGACTACACTACACAACACAACACAACACAACACAATTGTCTACCACACTGCCCTACACAACACTGGTGAACACGACACAACAGTACACAACTCTACAGCTTTACTGATTAATACTAGTGGGTGTATGACACCTGTACGGCCAACATAGCGACACACTTTTTTACCAGATCAACGTCGCAGGTGTCCTGTTATTAGGGAATAATGGACACCCTGTCAGCCAACCAGAAAACAGTATTTCATTTCTCTGGCTGAAGGTTTATTACACCCATGATAAGAAGCTTCTTTATTACACATTACTAACAGATGTTTATTACACCAATAGTGAGCGGCAATACTCTGTAGTCCCTACTGACTGATTCTAGTTTATTACTC
>PYXC01001490.1:210000-220000 GCA_015244755.2 Tenualosa ilisha
GTGGGAGCGGTGGGGACCCCCGGGCCCAAACGCAGCCTCGTCCCCGGAGTACCCGCAGGGGGGGTCGGCGTACGAGACGTGGTCAGAGCGGCCATGGAGGGTGAGGGGGGACGGCGCGAAGGCCGGGTGCAGCGTCTGTGCTGGAGCGTGGGGGCTCCGCAGACAGCCGAACAGAGAGTGATCCATCCACCGCGGAACCGTACCAAACCAGCAGAGAGAGTAACCAACTTAAGAGCGGAGAACCTCACAAGAGAACGTCCGGTTCCAGATGCAGAGATGCAAGATAGTCAAACTTCCCTCCAGGAGAAAAAAAAAAACTTCACTTCAAGTACAACAACAAGATGGACAGGGCTGCAGGCATACACCCCCAAAACACACACACACACACACACACACACACACTCTCTCATACACACACTCACTCACTCACACAGACTCGCAAGTGGTGCACATGAACTCCCAGTAAAAACACACACGGTCGACTCCACAGCTCTCCTCTCGTCCCGGCGTGTGTATGCTGCTCTCCACGGCCGAGGGCTGTGTGTGTGTCTCCACGGCGATGAAAAGAAGGGCCTCGCGTAATCCAGAGCATGCGGCTCTGCTGGCAGTCTGAACTCACTTAAAAACACACACACACACACACGCACAGGCAGGGTGTCTCAGAGGAGCAGCTTGGGTGACGCGCGCAGCTCGCGTTGACACACACACACACACACACACACGAGCACACACATGCACTCACACAGCTAGGCAGGCAGAGTCAAGAGTGGAGCGAGGGAGAAGGTGTTTCCACAGAACTGCTGAGAAAGAGAGGGGGGAGGAGAGAGAAAGAGGGGGATGTTATATATAGGGCGTAACGTGAGAGGGAGAGAGGGAGGGAGGGAGAGAAGGAAGGCAAGGAAGAGGAAAAGAGAGAGAGCAGAGAAAGTGAGAGAGGAAGGAGAGAGAGGAAAAAGGAAAGAGAGAGAGAAAAAGCAAGAGGGAGGTTTGGTGGCCAGTTCAACTCTAGTGACCACACGCCCCTATCGTTCCACTCACAGAGGGCAAAGCTGCCCGCGCCGTGCCAGTGCCCGCTAATAGCTTCAGTGCCCGCTGCTCGCTTCAGTGCCCACCTGATGTGGCCATTTGTTTTGGAGCTGATCCCCCAAGCTTGTTGCCAATTAAATAGGTGTGTGTGTATGTGTGTGTGTGTGTGTGTGTGCGTGAAGAAAAGATTGAAAGCATCTCTGCAACTGTGTCATACCCCTTGTGTAGTAACTTTGTGGGGACAAATATATTAGGGAAAATATATAATTAATTTATATATAAAATGTATTAAATATATTATTGTGTATGTGGGTGTGTGTGTGTGTGGTGTGTGATGTGCGCATGCATGGTGTGCATGTGTGTGTTTGTGTGTGTATTACAATCCTGGATGCCCTGGATGCTTGGGGTGTGAATTGATGATCAATATTATTCCAGCAAAGCTCACACGGCTCACTGCCATTTTAACCTACTCTAGTTTCCCTGCCCCAGCACACTCACACACTCTTTTCAAACACACACACACACTCACTTGCACCATACACACTTACATGCTTACTCAAGACTTTTTAAATCTAAACAAATACACACACGCAACAAGAACACTTGTGCACCATGCAAACCCCAAACGGTTCTGAACGATCATAGTATGAGTGCAGTACCATGCCAACCACAGGCGTAAGGAGAGACATTTAGGTTGCTTAAAGGAACAGGTTTGATTTTTTACACTTCAGGCCTTGTTTTCTGATTGTTTATGATGAAATGCAATGTTTAAGATTAAAATTTTGGTTGTTGCGGTAGCACCTGCAATCTTTCCTAAAATTCTTCTCCATAAAATTTTTGTTTGTAAAGACGTGAAACTCACAGATTGGTCAGTAATGTTCACTGATATGCTAACAGGTTAGTATTTTTGACTGGTATATAAGTTAGTGTTTGTAACTGGATATAAGCATTGTAGGTGAATGTTATATGAGTTGGTGTTTGTGAGTGAGTAATATATGGGTTTGTGTTTGAGTGGTATATAAATGAATGTTAGCGAGTGGTTTATGAGTTACTGTTGTCTACAGAACTAACTACATCTACCCAAGTCAAATTCCTTGTGCATGTAAGTATGTTTGGCCAATAAAAAAAAGGATTATGATTCTGAGATCCCAAAGGAAAGTACAGAAAGAGCTGGTGCTCAGATAGTGTTTGGGACTGGTGTTTATAAGCCAGTGCTGTGTAAGGTAGTGCTCAGATAGTGTTTGGGACTGGTGTTTATAAGCCAGTGCTGTGTAAGGTAGTGCTCAGATAGTGTTTGGGACTGGTGTTTATAAGCCAGTGCTGTGTAAGCTAGTGTTGGTGATTAGTATATGAGGCCGTGCTTGTAACTGCCAGTGGTAGTGATTGGCAAAGACTGTCTCAATTGGCTGTTCCCACAGGGCTTCTGTTTTTGTCAGTCTTCTGGCAGTGTAAGAGACTGGCAGTGTTAATGACATATATGAGGCAGTGTTAGTAACTGGTATATGAGTTAGTGTAAGAGGCTGGCAGTGTTAGTGACTGGCAGTGTTAGTGACTGGTACATGAGGCAGTGTTAGTGACTGGCAGTGTTAGTGACGTATATGCGTTAGTGTTATTGACTGGCAGTGTTAGTGACTAGTACATGAGGCAGTGTTAGTGACTGGCAGTGTTAGTGACGTATATGCAATAGTGTTAGTGACTGGCAGTGTTAGTGACTGGTACATGAGGCAGTGTTAGTAACTGGTATATGAGTGTTAGAGACTGACAGTGTTATTGACTGATTAGTGACTGGTATATGAGGCAGTGTTAGTGACTGGCAGTGTTAGTGACTGGTACATGAGGCGGTGTTAGTGACTGGCAGTGTTAGTGACTGGTACATGAGGCGGTGTTATGACTGTCATATGGGCAGTGTTAGTGACTGGCAGTGTAGTGACTGGCAGTGTTAGTGACTGGTACATGAGGCGGTGTTAGTGACTGGCATATGAGGCAGTGTTAGTGACTGGCAGTGTTAGTGACTGGTACATGAGGCGGTGTTATTGACTGTCATATGAGGCAGTGTTAGTGACTGGCAGTGTTAGTGACTGGCAGTGTTAGTGACTGGTACATGAGGCGGTGTTAGTGACTGGCATATGAGGCAGTGTTAGTGACTGGCAGTGTTAGTGACTGGTACATGAGGCGGTGTTATTGACTGGCATATGAGGCAGTGTTAGTGACTGGTGGGAAAGCAGTACTGGGGCCTGCGACCTAAAGCATGTTAATGAGCTTTTTTCTGTGTGTGTGTGTGAAGCTGCTTCTCTGGTTTTACTGAGTGTTGTTGAAACGCTGTGTGGCGACGGAGCAAACTCGTTAAGCGGCAGTGGAAGGGCTTTTATGGGCACGCGACACGGCGTTCTCGCACGGCGAGGCGGGCGTGACTCCGCCCTCTGGCTCTCCCAGACAGCGCTCTCTCTTACCCCCGTATGGTGGCTGTGCTGTCTCGCTCTCACAAGACACGGCGACTCTCGGCGCTTCAGCCGGGGAAAGACCCACTTCATATCATTATGATTTTATTTTTCACAGTTTTTGCAGTTTATGGATTTTTCCCACAATGGAAAAATATGAAAATATCCAGTCGGCCAAGAGCACACAGGCTTTGTTGTGGTAGATCTGTGGGACACATAAAGTTCATATTATTTGGGCAACATCAGGTCAAATACTGTGGGGAAATGGGAAAATACTAACATGACCAGACCATTTAAATAGATGTTCTTTTCATCCTAACACAGGCTTTCATTTACAGGGATTGTCTCTGCGAAATGTCCATTTCCATCCTGATGTTTTGGTTCTAATCTGCATATGCATTGGAATATATGCGTGTGTTAGTGCAGCATCACACAAGTGTATATTAGTACAACATAATGTTAAAGTCTGCAATATGTGATACATGATACACGGTTTATCAATTCAATTCAATTCAATTCAGTTTTATTTATACAGCACCTTTTACAATAGTATTGTCTCGTGGCACTTCACAGAAGGAGCACCTAAGAGCAACAGGGGCAAGGAAAAACTCCCTTATGTTTAGTTAGTCTAGGAAGAAACCTTGGGCAGATCCACGACTCAAGGGGCTCACCCAGCCGCCAGGGGTCATGCAGGAAAATTACAATCAGTAGTGACCATGACATCCATACCATCACAAATTTGTATATTAGTAATTATGTTGTTCTAGGCTACGTATGCATGCATTATATGTGTGTGTGTGTGTGTGTGTATGTGTGTGTGTGCATGTCTTATCTGTATGTGTGTACGTGTGTATGTGTGTGAGAGAGAGAGAGAGAGAGAGAGAGAATAAATGTTTTTTGGTTGAATGACAAGGTGACTAGTCAAACATTTAAAGGGACACCTGTGATCTGGTCTCCTTTTCCATATCAATGCCTCATTGAACCTTAAGTTTAAGAAGTGAATGCTGGTTGAAGTGGCAAACAGGCGCTGTTACCTGGCTAAATCCCCACTATTGGAAGCAGCACAACAACCTGAACAGGTAAACTTGTTTGGACACTGAGGCACGTTTGTGTCTTGTAAATACGTGTCAGTTGCCAGTATGAATAATGGGGTAACGGCTTTAAAGGGGTCCTGATGTCTGGGATTAAATGGGGTAACGGCTTTAAAGGGGTCCTGATGTCTGGGATTAAAGGGCTTGGGTTGGGTTTGAGGAAACTGCGCTCCATATTGCCATGTGGCTCTTGGCCTCACCCATTATTATTTTTTATATCAGGGCACTTGAGGACCTTTATCCCTTACATGTCAATTATATTTCTACCTGTGTGTGTAAATAAATATGTAGAAGGTGTGTGTGTTTGTGTGTGTGTGTGTGTGTGTGTGTGTGTGTGCGTGCGTGTGCGTGCATGCGTGTGCGTGCTTATGTGCGTGTGTGTGAGAGCTCTGTGGGCCGTGTGCTGTATGTCTGTGGCCGTCTCTCTATAGGGTCCTGCGGTGGAGGGCCGGCACACAGGCGGAGGTTCTGAGAGAGGAAATGAGATTCATTTGAGGGGAAATGGCTTTAGCAGATCCTTCAGCATGAGCCCGACCAACCTCAGCCCAGCCGTAGCCTAGCTGCTCGGCCCCTCCGTATTCCCATCGCCTGAACACCTCCACCATCTCTGCTGCCCGAGCTCTCTCTCTCTCTCTCTCTCTCTCTCTTTTCTCCAGTGCAGGCGAGCTGGTGGCAAGATCTCTCTCTCTCTCTCTCTCTCTCTTTTCTCCAGTGCAGGCGAGCTGGTGGCAAGATCTCTCTCTCTCTCTCTCTCTCTTTACTCCAGTGCGGGCGAGCTGGTGGTCTCACACCGACACTCCAAAAGAAAATAGGGTGTTTACTTAAGGAATTAGAAGCAATTAGTAGCCGTGTAAAGCAATCTGCACAGCAAGCCCCTGAGCACAGATTAACACTCATCTGGTTTGAGTTTGGAGCTCAACGTGTGGTGCCATACCGGTGATGCCCCTACGGCCGGCCACACACACACACACACACACACGCGCGCGCGCGTATATGCACGCGCACACACACGCACACACACACATGCGTATACGCACACACACACACAACAGAGATGGGAGGCTGCGTCTCTACCTCTCTCTCTCTCATGCACACAGACAAATAAACACACACACACGCAAAGCTGTTAATATGACTCTTCTAAGGTATAAGGGGAATTTTGCAGGTGAATTGTTTCACATCTTGGACAGCAACAGGTGAGTGAGTTTGTGGGTGTTTGTGTACCTCAAAGTTGTTTTCTATTCAATAACTAAATACATAAACTTAGTAACAAGGAAATTAAACCATATGTTATTCAAGCATATGTATGTATACACATGTATGTGTGTGAGAGAGTATATATAAAATATATACATATGTGTGTGTGTATATAAAACTCTTTAGTCCATTTTCAGAAATATTCAAAAATTAAGTTGTTACTGTAATAATTTCCCAGTAATGTCAATCAAACTGCAATTTGAACATTTTTATTTATTATTTACTATCAAGTTAAACCAAATCAAACCAAAACAATCCAATTGGAATTGAACTAAAGAAATAAAGTTTATCAAAATTATGTAAATAAATTATATAAAATTAAATAAATATATTCCTGTCAATTCACTGCAAATTCTTCATATATATATTCAGATGCAAAATATATGTGTGTGTGTGTGTGTGTGTGTTTAAACATGGGATATATTTTTTGTCATAAAGGAATTGTAGGATGTGTAATTTATATATTTATGTACAGTATTCAGTGTTTTAGGTCATGGGACACGGACACGTTAGCAATGCTTTGCTAAGTTAGATTTCTCTAAAAACCTGTCATTGCTCCAGCAGTTGGCTGCTCTTTTGCTGCTTTCATGGATACTTGTTGTGCCTCAAAACTGCTGAGATACCAATCCCCATGCTTTAAACGACTGGGGCTGTTCTTATAAAGTAACTGTGTTCCTCTTTGGTCATTTCAGCCATGTGTATAAATGTGTGCGCAAGGCTTACAGATCTGTAGACTCTCTAAGAAAAGGGCCAAACAATTCACAGAACATTATTCAGTGTCTAGTATAATTGAGTCTCTTCATCTGGAGATGTAGGTGTCACCTTTACCCTTAGAGCACCCTATGAGCAGGTGCTTTTAATGCTGTTTAAGACTACTTTAGGCTAGATGTGGATTGTGCTTCAATAAATGTCTATCTGTCACTTCAAGAAGTAAAATGTGTGTGCGTGTGTATGTGTGTGTGTGTGTGTGTATGTGTGTGTGTGGTATTAGTACCTGTAAGTATCTTCACGCAAGTGTGTGTTTTAGGAACTAGTGTGACGTGAGCGAGATATTAGATTTTGTGCGATTTTGACTGGCGCTGCAGTCAGACTCCCCTGAAACCTGCTCCTGTCAGTCAATACAACACACACACACACACAGAGAGAGAGGGAGAGACAGATAGACTAAAAGAGAGGAGAAATAGAGAGAACTGACAGCTAGTCTATATACATATCTATAGTGAGGAGAGAGAATAGCTCAGTTTTAATTCTCAAGAAGAAAAGATCAAAGTTAATATTTAGAATAATTGTGTGGGTGTTTTGCCAGTGTGTGATTTGACAAAAGCAAGGAGGGTAGATCCTTGTCCTTTGTTTTGTTTTTCCCTTGTTGAACGAATGGAGCAGGACGTTTGTTTTAAATTAGAATTACAACCCCATTTTTAAGTGAGACTTTCAGGTTTTATATATATGTGTGTGTGTGTGTGTGTGTGTGTGTGTGTGTGTGTGTGTGTGTGTGTGTGTGTGTTTCCATCAGAATTTATCCATTTCGCAGATGCTTTAATCCATTGGGAATAACTATGCAGTGTAGCCAGGCCGTACTTTCTGCTTTTCAAAAAGAAGAAACAGACACAGAGAAAAGGAAGAAGGAAGATGGAGGAGAAGTAGTGGAAGAAAGAAAGAAAGAAAGAAAGACAGAAAGAATAAGTGCCATTAATCCGCCCTGTGCTGCTGCTTTGATGAGTGTGAAACAGGGGGCCGTAATGAAAAGCTAATGGAGGCGAACCAGGCGTCTTTACTGTGGCCGCACAGGGAAAAGCAGCCTTTGAAATGTCTAGTCCAAAGGCTGCTTTTAAATATGTGTGTGTGTGTGTGTGTGTGTGTAGGAGTGGTGGGATGGTGTGTAAATAGTTAAAGCTGCTTTTGCGATGTTAACTTTATGTGCAGGCATGTCAGTTTCAGTATGAGTTAGGACATACGTTAACTCACAGGAGTGTCAATTTCAGTGTGAGTTAGGATATATGTTAACTCACAGGAGTGTCAGTTTCAGTGTGAGTTAGAACATGAGTTAATACACAGGAGTATTGGTTTGAGATAAAGTTAGAATATGTGTTTACTCACAAGAGTGTTAGTTTCAGAGGGAGTTAGAATATGTGTTAACTCACAAGAGTGTTAGTTTCAGAGGGAGTTAGAAATACAACAGAAATTAAGAGAATACACAACAGAAAATTAAAATATTACCAATTAAACTATTACCAATTAAATAAAGGTTTATCTAAATAAAACATCATAGTATAGTTACAGTAAGTGAGTAAATAGAAATAGGATTATATGCAGAGAATGAACTTGTTTGCTACAAAATAAACAAATGACTGCTCACATTTGGAAAACACTAAAATACTCACTAATACTCTCACTAATACTCTCACTAA
The DNA here is from genome assembly GCA_015244755.2 of Tenualosa ilisha. Classification (NCBI taxonomy): domain Eukaryota; kingdom Metazoa; phylum Chordata; class Actinopteri; order Clupeiformes; family Clupeidae; genus Tenualosa; species Tenualosa ilisha. Next base: position 218,221 of record PYXC01001490.1, read on the forward strand.
TACTAACACTAATACTATCACTAATACTGTCACTAATCATTAAGTAGGCCTAAAAAACCACTAATACTCTCACTAATACTCTCACTCTCTCACTAATACTGTCACTGATACTCTCACTAATACTGTCACTAATACTGTCACTAATCATTAAGTAGGCCTAAATAATTCCACAGAAAAAGAATGTCTGACAAAAAGTGTGTATTCAGTGACTTACTTAGGGAGAAGGAAAAGCAATATCAGAGGCATATCAGAAAATAGCAGTGTGTGTGTGTGTGTGTGTGTGTGTGTGTGTGTGTGAGTGTGTGTGTGTGTGTGTGTGTGGTGAAGGGGAGCGGAATCATGGAATTAAAGTGCAGATCTTGTACTTGTCCTTAAGAAACAGATTTAAATTGACCATAATTCTGTCTGCTGTAGGAGACTTAACTGACAGCACGCCTCTGGAGAATTAGTCATGGTCGGAGGAAAGTTAGTCTTATAAAGTGGACTCAGCAGTTTGAGAAGATGTTTACTGTTACAGGAATAATCACTGAAAATATATTATTCACCCATTTTTTGTTGCAATTATATGTGTTTATTAATGATACATTTCTCCTCTATAACGCAAGTTTTAATGAGTATTGAAATGTAATATCTATGATTTAATGTGAAATCAACAAGGAATTCAAATACTATTGTTTAATTTTAATCTTTTAAACTTGGAACACAGATTCTCCACAGCAGAAAGCCAGTAGATTTCCAGTAAAGTCATCAGGATAATTAGACTAGAACAAACCTCATCAATTAGGCTGAATTTCAAATATTGTTAAAACCAGTTGAATTTCAACAGGGTCCATAATAGTCCATGTAAACATGAAAAAGAATAGACAAAGGAAACAGGAGAGGCAAGCCTCACTCCAGCTGGAGAGACAGCGAGAGAGAGTACGAGAGAGAACTCAAATTTCATTTTTAAAAATGATCATATCCGTTTTCCATCTTGCCAAAATGTTGGCTAGTTTTGAGGCATTGTGGAGCTCATGCCAGGCATGCAGTGAGTGGCTCCGCTAGGATGTCTGCTCTCCTCAAAGCATTCACAACTCTGGGGGAGCTGTGGAAGAGTGTGCGTGGCTCCATCACACACATGAACTGTCAGGTTTTTGGGGTTTTTTTTATAAGTTTTTAGTTTAATAATCACACCACAAACTTGTTAATCTGCTCAGCATTAATCCCAATTCAATAGTGTTTGAGTACTTTGTGAACACAATTAAATGTGCTGGAATATCAGTGTGAGTTAACTGCTGCTGATCGATGGTGGATACAACTGATGAGGATGGCCGTCAAATCTCATAGTGAGCTTGGGGCTTGAGCAGGTACAGACAGGGGTCGTTAACGCAGTAATCGCACCACAGACCAGAAACTCCAGTGAACTCAGTGTGGATGTGAAGTAAATGAGATGAATAAAGAGTGAGGTGAGAGATCAGTTTGAATTGAATTGAGCATTACAGAGAATTCAGTGCGAAGAGAGGCTTGAGAGGAGAAGTGTTTCAGTGAGTTTAATGTGTGTGAGGTTAAATCTGAAATGTACATGACTGGGTTAGTGTGTGTGTGTGTGTGTGTCTGTGTGCGCACAAGGGTGGAAGCTCTGTTTGAGTCAAGTAGCAGAGGCACTATAGCTGTCAATCAGTAGCCTTCAAGACAATTAGTGTGAACAGGAGAGAGAGAGTGTGTGTGTGTGTGTGTGTGTGTGTGTGCGCGTGTGTGTGTGTGTGCGCGTGTGTCTGTGCTTTGAGTCTGAAAGACACAC
>PYXC01001490.1:227500-230000 GCA_015244755.2 Tenualosa ilisha
TGATGAATCCATATTAGCATCCATGACTAGCAGGCTCTTGGCTAGCAGTCCTGCAATATGATGAATCCATATTAGCATATATGACTAGCAGGCTCTTGGCTAGCAGTTCAGTTATGAGATTAATTTCTATTAGCATCCATGTTGGGTTTCATGATTGGCTAAATCTCTATGCTTTCTCTCCTAAGCCTAAGGCCTCAAGCCTCTCTAAACTACCATGAGTCAAGATTTTGAAGCGTTAGGGCCAGGTGGTGGGGCATTGGAATTTAGTCATAAGTCTTTAAGGCTGCCAGACTTACAGGGGGGACAATGGGATTTAACCATTGTGTCTTCTTGTCTCGCAGGTCACTGCTAAAATACCCCTCTTCTCTCCGGTCAGTTGAAAGTTGGTCCATTCCCACTACCAGATGAAGTCGTGTCAGGATCCATGTTGGGTTTAACAGTGATTGTGTGATTGTGTCAGGGGGAAATGATGGAAAGTCAGACTTGACTGCACTTGCAGGTCATTGCTAAGAGGCTCCATTGTGCTCCAATGGTTTTGTCAATATTACCGTAACCCAAACTCCGGCTTCTCTCCCCCCCGAGGGCTACATGCAGTGCAATCAGATTGGTTGGGCCCAATCAACAGTAATTGCTGTACTTCTGCTATATTTACACAACGCTGGCAGAGACAAACCTTCTTACCCATCATGCTTTGCTTCTTCACTACTGGGAGAAGGGGGTGGGATGGGAGAGAGAAACAGAGAGGGAGAGTGAGAAAAGAGGGAAAGAATAAGGGATGAATAGAGAAACTGATGGAGGATGAGAGTGAATGAGAAAATATGAGACAAAGGGACAGAATGGGAGAGTTAGAGAGAGAGAGAGGGAGAAAGGGATGAAGAGAAGTGTAAAAGAGAGAAACTGAGGGAGGGAGGGAGGGAGGGAGGGAAGGATAGAGTGAAAGAGAAAATATGAGAGAGAAAGAGAGAAGGAATAGAGAGTGGAAGACATGGAGAAAAAGAGGATAGAGAGCCTGGAAAGACAATATGAGAAGATGGACGGTATGACAGAGAGTTTAGGAAAAAGATAGAGTTTTAAAAAGAGAGAGAGAGAGTGAAGAGGGAGCGTAGAAGAGAGAGAGAGAGAGAGAAGGGAAATTGCTTTTGTAATGATTGATTTCTTGGCCCGTTCGGTTTGTTTTACTCGTCTGTGTATTTTGGGAGGAAAATAACAGAACAGCACTGGCACCACTCCCTCAACTTTCTGTTTCATTTTTTTTACATTGTGTGTGTGTGTGTGTGTGCTATGTTTTACTCTGTGGATGTATTTGTGTTTGTGTGTGTGTGCCTGCAAGCGTGTGTGTATGCTGTGTTTTACCCTGAGCATATTTGTGTGTGTGTGTGTGCGTGCACGTGTGTGTGCGCTGTGTTTTACCCTGAGGATATATTTGTGTGTGTGTATTGTGTGTGTGCGTTGTGTTTTACCCTGAGGATATATTTGTGTTTCACTGGTAACCAGAAGAGCCTAGAGCCAGGGGATTCTGGCAGGGGTGTGCGTGCGTGCACTGTGTGTGTGTGTGTGTGTGTGTGCGTGCATGTGTGTGTGTATCTCTGTGTATTTATGTGTGTATGTAGGTGCATAAGCAATACTGGGATTTTATTTGTCTGTCTGCAGCTTGGTGATCCTCAAGTGACTCTTCTGCTTGCAGGTTTGTGTGTGTGTGTGTGTCTGTGTGTGCGTCTGTGTGCGTGTCTGTGTGTGTGTGTATGTGTGTATGTGTGTGTGTCTGTGTGGGAGTAGGCTAAGAGCATAACAAAAAGACCTCACTAAGTGCAGGACATCACATACACACCCACCCACCCACCCACCCACATGTGTGTGTGTTTGTCTGTCTGTCTGTGTGTGTGTGTGTGTGTGTGTGTGTGTGTGTGTGTGTGTGTGTGAGTGAGTGAAAGGGCCTCTGGTCCTGCCAGGCTCTGTTCTAATGGCACAGGACAGGGGTACAGGGGTATTTGTCTGTGTGTGTGTGTATGTGTGGGTGTGTGTGTGTGTGTGTGTGTTTGCCAGTCTCTGCTGTAATGTCACAGGACAGGGGTGTATTAGTGTGCGGTCAGCAGTCTCCTCTAGAGGGCTGTATAGTGTCTCAGGTCTCCATTAGGCCTCAGTGGTGTCATTCCTCATGCTGAACATCATTACTCACCCTAGAGACAGAAAGCAGAGCTGACACTGGAGGACACACACACACACACATACGCACACACAGTCCTTCACATACACGCACATATGCTCTCTCAAACACACACACACACACACACCTGCACACACACACACACACACATACTTAGACACACACCAACAGCATACACACATCAAAGCACACGGATGTACACACTTACTCACACACACACACACACACACTCACACATGCTCCCTCACACACACACAACCACAGGCCTCACCTCTGTGAACCCACTGCCTGCATAACTAGTTAGCAAATACAAAGCCTCTGCATGTCTGACTGGAC
>PYXC01001490.1:242500-255000 GCA_015244755.2 Tenualosa ilisha
CACAGTTACACACAAACACACAAACACAAACAGATGACCCAACACACACACAAATAGACCAGCAGTCACACAAACAGACACACACACACAAACAAACACACTCGCTATCCTTCTCTCTTTCTCCCTGTCTTTCTGTCTGTGTGTGTGTATGTGTGTGTATGTAGTTGTATGTGTATATGTATATATGTGTGTCTGTATACAATGTTATGGCGATGGCATTGTGAATGGCAGCAGCTCTCAACCTTCTTCACTGATTCCACTTTTCCACCTTCCTCTCTTCATGTAGTTACTCTGCCATTGTGCTGCTTTATGCTTTTCATTTCATTTTTAGATCGTCCTCGTCTGTGAAGACAGTTTGGCATTTTTTTACCAAGCAGCGCTGCGCTCCAACAGATGCGTGTGCCACTGAAAGAGACTCGTTTCTGGTGAGCGCTTTTCCATCTGTGGAGCTGAAGCAGAGCATGAAGAGGAAGCAGAGCTGAAGGAGCTGTGAAAGCGATGGTGAGGATGGGGGAACACCAGCGGCTGTCCTGTGGTCTCCAAAGCTGTCTAATGGCAATAGTCTACACTCAGCTAATGATCTGACTGGCCACCTTCAAATCCAGGACCTTCACCTAGCCAACATCACATCTCTCCATCTCTGTGGAAATTGCCAGATGGATGACATGCATCTCTAATTCTGTTTCATCCTTTGAAACGTGATCAAAATTTGGTAAATTTATTCACCTTTTCTGACTTTTTTTCTCTTTTATTGAGACAGTGTTGTAACAACAAATACCACCAACATTGTTGTGTGGCAATAAAGTGTCTATCCATCTATCTATCTATCTATCTATTTATCTACCTATCTATCTATCCATCTATCTATCTATCTATCTATCTATCTATCTATCTATCTATTTGTAACAATCTGTTGACTTATTATTCACATCTGACCCCCATGACATCACTCAGTATTTAGTGTTTTCAGAAGTAAAGAGAATGGTGGGAGGGAGGTGGGCTTTCTTGGCAGCAAACTTTTCTTTCCCTTCATTAGTGTATGTGTTGGACTTACCACCTCATCAGGGAAATATGACCTTAGTTTGTGCTTCTGTGTGTGTGTGTGTGTGTGTGTGTGTGTGTGTGTGTGTGTGTGTGTGTGTGTGTGTACGTGTGTGTGTTGGCGGGGGGCCGGGGGGGGGGTCTCATGAAAAATAGGAACTCTCAACTCTCATCTACCAAGCAGTGTGTGTGTGTGTGGGTGTGTGTGATATTAGAATGATCTACTGAAAATCTACTGAAGTCACAAGATGGTTTTCCACAAATAAACAATCACAGCGTGTGAGCAGACAAACACACACACACACACACACACACTAGTCTATACTGCTGGTCCATGTCGGCTTTCTTTGAGGCACTTTTACTCTCTCTCTCTCTCTCTCTCTCTATCTCACACACACACACACACACACACACACACAAAATTAGAATGTGCGGACAGTCTGCTGTTAGTTCAACAGGCCTCGAGACGATTGTAATGAACTGCTGAAAGACCATGAGGACTGAAATGACTGGAACAAGACAAATGAGGTCTTAAGAATACCTGAAGTGTTGGAACAGTTAGCTGGACTTTCCATGGTTGGCAGTCTGTGTGTGTCTGTGTGCGTGTGTGTGTGTGTGTTTGTGTATGTGTGTGTCTTTGAGTGTGTATGCGAGTGCCTGTGTGTGTGTGTGTGTGTGTGCACGCGTGCGTGCGTGTGTGTGTATGTGCCTGTGTGAGTGTGTGTACATGCATGTGTTTGTGTGTGTGTGTGTGTGTTTGTGTGTGTGTGCGATTGGGAATGGGAGACGTATGTTATGTATTCAATGCCCTATAGGTAAGTAAGTGTTTGGCATTCATGAGGAAGGCTGTGGCCCACTGATTGAAGGCTGCAGCCCACTGATTAGGCCCTTGGACGTGTTACTGAAGGGTGAACTACTCAGTTCCCAAACAGAAGATAACATATTGGGTGGGGGGAGTGGCTGAACATTGCTCTCCCATGCCCACCACCTTAATCAAGGTGCCTAACCACTCACGGCTCCCCGGGTGCCACTGCTGCAGACTGCCCTCTGTGTCCGGATAGTGTGTGTGTTCAATCACTGTGTTCACTGTGTCACTGATGCATAGATGGATGGGATACATCTGAAGACCAAATTTCCCTCACAGGATCAAAAGAGTTTAGTTTATATATTAAACTCCATATATTATACTTGGTTACTTGCTCCAGTATGACCCACATTCCATTCAGTGATATATGGCAGCCCATTGACAAGTGCACAAGCAGGGCTGGCCCTAACCACCAGCGCATCATACAGAATCAGTCTAGCTGGTTTGTGATTCAGGAGTTAGCAGCAGGAGGAGCAAAGGACTCAACATGTTTGTTTTTCATGTGTTTTGTACAGGGAGATAAACAACACACAGCTGCTGTGTTCTCTTCTCCTGAGTCTGTCACAAAGAAAGACACCAGTGTTCTCTCTCTCTTATTCACACACACACACACACACACACACACACACACACGACAGCATGGAGCATGAAGGCACACACCCCTATACACAATACACAGGGGAACACCTTGATGGATAGATAGAGAGAGTCACACGCACCACAGACACAGACGCCAACACACACATATTTATTTGTAATCAATGTTTATTGCAGTCTGCACTGCACTCATTTGAGCAAGTATAGCTGGCTATTAAATATTGTTTCTGTGCAACCTAAGTCTAAAGGGGCTGTAAAATAGAATGGAAAGATTGTACAAATTGTTACAGTCTCGCAAAAATATATTATATTGTTTTGGTATTCCTTACGATCAGAAATATATATTTCATATACACTGTATGTATGAGCATGTGGCAATGGTTCAATTCCAATGTCCACCTTAAGCCCTTAACCCCTCATGACTTAAAGATGCTCAGCCTCTTAAAGGAGAAAGCCGGTGTGGATCGATCAATGGTCGCGTTGCTTGACGTTGCTGAGAGCCTCTATGAGAATTAGAGAATTTGGTCCAATGTAGACTGAATTTGCGAAACAGCAGTCAACACTAACTGATGGGGGCACAAGGAAGGAAAGGTTACGTTTTGTTTTCCTGTGCCCCTATCAGTTAGAATTAGCTGCTGTTCCACTCTTTGGTCTGTTGCACCAACTGCTCTCCTTCTCATACCCACTGACAGCTCTCAGCAACGTCATACAACTGGAATATTGACTGATTCACACCGGATTTCACCTTTAACTGGCATGAATCCACTTCATTATGATTTGCAGATTCATGGCAAGTGTCTGAGGGTTCAGGGCCTAGGCTTTAGGGGGGCATTGGGATTCAGCCCATGAGGCAGTGAGCCCCTATTCAGCACATGCTGCTGCTGTTGCATATTTACAGATGATCCCTCTACTCTTGCTGGTGGTTTCCTCTTGGCTCCAAACCTCAGCTGGGATTGGCCCAGATTCAAATGCCTCGTCTGGGATTGGCCCAGATTCAAATGCCTCGTCTGGGATTGGCCCAGATTCAAATGCCTCGTCTGGGATTGGCCCAGATTCAAATGCCTCGTCTGGGATTGGCCCAGGTTCAACCCTCCCACCCCCACACACCTCTCTGCTTACACAGCCGATGCAACATGACCCAAGATAAAACAGTTCTCTCTCCTCACACGTTGTGCACCTTTCTTCTCATTAAATCAGCGAACACACACACACACACACACACACACACACACACACACACAAAACATATACACTCCATATCTAGCAAACCAGCTGCACTAAAAGAATACACCTTTTAATTCACAGGCAGCAGAAGAAGATGAATCTAACCGCTAACCCCAGGGATATTCAGGCCTGAGGGAGATGAAGCTAGCTAACCGCTAACCCCAGAAACAATCAGTCTCTGAGCGAGCTGGAGCTAGCTAACCGCTAACCCAAAGGATAGTCAGGCCTGAGGGAGATGGAGCTAGCTAACTGCTAACCCCAGAAACAATCAGGCCCTGAGGGAGCTGGAGCTAGCTAACTGTTAACCCAAAGGATAGTCTGGCCTGAGGGAGATGGAGCTAGCTAACTGCTAACCCCAGAAACAATCAGGCCCTGAGGGAGCTGGAGCTAGCTAACTGCTAACCCAAAGGATAGTCTGGCCTGAGGGAGATGGAGCTAGCTAACTGCTAACCCCAGAAACAATCAGGCCCTGAGGGAGATGAAGCTTGCTAACTGCTAACCCAGAAACATTCAAGGCTGAGGGACATGGAGCTAGCTAACAGAAGGGGAGGCTAGTTTGGAGGGGTTGCCTGGGAGGAGGGGAGAGATTGAGGTGAAGCTCAGTGTTTGGCGTGGGCTGTGTCCTCAGTGGGTCTGTGTGAGTTCTTCCCCTGCTTTTGGTTCTTGTTCCTCCTCTTCTTCTTCTTGGGACTCTCGGACGCCGTCTGAGCTTGAGTGGTGCCGTCCGTCTGGTGCACAGAGTCATTAAGTTGCCGAGAGTAGCGCTTACACTTGCAGGAGGTCACCGCCTGGATCTTGTAGGTGCGGGTGCTGCCGTCCAGGCATTGCAGCTGGATCCGTTGGGTCCTGGTGCGGTCGGTAACGCAGCGCCACTCCTGGGCATCTCGCCGGGACCAGTATCGTCCGTTGAGGCTGCCGCCGATCCAGTTGGGCAGCAGGTGATTGGGCAGACACTCTCCGGCACACACTAGCTCCTTCACTGCCGTCAGGCTTGTGCACTGGCCGTCTGAGATGTACTTAGTGGAGCGCAGCTCACGGCAGCCTACCTGGGACTGATCTGCAGCAGGAGAGGGAGAGAGAGAGGAGGAGGAGAGCAGAGAGAGGGTGAGGAGGAGGAGGAGAGGAAGACCACAGAAGGGGAAAAAACAGGAGAAACAATAGATAGGAGAGAAGGAAAGAAGAGAGGGAGATGACAGGAAAAACAGAAAAGAGGTAAGAAGACAAGAGAAGAGAGAGACGAATAGTAGATATGAGAGAAAAGGAGAGAAGAAAAGAAGAGAGGAAAAGAGAAAAGTGGATAGAAGAGGAAAAAAGAAGAGATGGGCCTCGTTTAGATTTCAGGACACATGGGCTTTGATAATGATTCACTCTGACAAGATTCATGTGTACAGGTGAGGTCGTATTCTATAAAGAGTTTAGAGACTGTGTTTCAGCCCATTGTTTAGTTTATACTTTTATAATGGGCTTTACGCTTTTGATCGAGTGAGTGAAATCCGGTCTCTATTTGTCCCAATTGTGAATTAGCGAGACACACACAAAACACAGTTACAGGTGAAGCACACTAACCCTGAGCAGTGGACTGCCTACTACAGCGGTGCCTGGGGAGCAGTGGGGGGTTAGGCGCCTTGCTCAAGGGTACCTCGGCCGTGGATGTGGGCATGGGAGAGCAGTGCTCAACCTCTTCCCCACATTTTTCCGACTGGTCAGAGCAACCCTTCTGTTTGAAGCCCAAAGCCCTAACCAGTAGGCCATGGTTCCCCCCAATAATGGTAACAAAATCATTGGTGGTAGTAACTGTAAATCAGGGTTTGAAACAATGTTTTTTTAAACAAAATGTTTTACTAATATCAAGCTGGACTACATCTAAATCTGCAGTCAAGCAATACAGTTTGAGGACAAGTCCTGATTTGAATGTTTAGGCTACTCAGACATAACCTCGGGTTTTCTGTTAATGGTTTCTGGACGTCTGGCTACAGCTGTAGTAGTTGTCCTCTGAATCGTACATGACTTTGAAAAACTAAATGGTAAAAACTTTTTTTTTTGCGCCATCGTTTTTGTTTTTGTTGCGCCATCGTTAAGGGAGCCGCGTGATTGTGCGCAAGAGATTAAAACACCCACCTAGTTTTGCGCTCGTGTCCAGGCTCCTGCCGCCGTTTCTCGCTCTGTTCAGAGATACGTTCGTTGGCGTCTCTTGTACTGGCGTAATGATGTGGCCGGTTAACATCTCCGTGGCGTCGTTTTTAACAGCGTGACAGTTCTTCAGCAGAATGCAAAGCAGTAAGCCCAGCTGGTATCCGCGCGTAAGAGTGGGCATCGCGTCGGTTAGAATGTGAAACGCGTGTGTTTCTCGGGACTCCCGAGTGACGTTATCATGTTACCTGTAGTGGATCATGTATTTATACCCCTCCCGCTCTCCCCTCCTTTTCTCTCTGCTCGCGTCGAAACACACACACACACACACACACACACACAAAGAAAGAAAGAGACTGGAAGACGCTTCACGCGTAACCACGCCCGTCCATCCTTTCATCACGCAGAGAGTGAGCGAGATGAAGAGCTACCTGCCTGCCAAAGCCTGCCTCCCAGGAGACCGCGGGGCGTCACGGCAGGATGTTGTGAAAGTGATCGCATGACTGAACAGGAGGATGAATATTATGCCAGTGATTATGTATGCGCCGTGTGGCGTTCCGCTTTGGAAGAGACGCACCGTGATGACTTGTTAACACTTTACGTGACAGGAATTTTAACACAATCTACCTTTTAACTGTATGTAAACCACAGAGCATATCCCTTCAGAGTAAATATGCCTCTCTGCCTGCTTCTTTTGACCTGATGGCTACAGCAGCTATTCCAGCTGAGGTTCAGGGCAAACTACCAACACTCCACCTCCAGGGCTTCATAACTCACCAGCTCTACTCCTCAGGCAAACAAGGGGAACTGCAGTACACATGGAGAGGGAATACAGGAATACACCAGTGGTCTGTAGTGCAGGTCAAACTGTGCATATGTGCAGAGGTTGTGCGTGTACGTGTGTGCGCATGTGTGTGTGTGTGTGTGTGTTTGTGTGTGTGTGCATGTGCGTGTATGCATGCATGCATATGTGCTTGTGTGTCTGTAGCAGTGGAAAAGAATCCAGTGTCTCACAGATATGAGCTGCAGACGAGAAGGACACCATACAGATCCAGCCCAAAGTTTGCTCTCCTTGTGTGTGTGTGTGTGTGTGTGTGTGTGTGTGTGTGTGCGCGCGCGTATGTATGTATGTATGTATGTATGTGGTGAGCTCATCCTGTGAGTGACATGGTATGGCGGCAGCACAAAGCCCAGCATCTCTTTTCATTTGTCCCAAATCATGACACACCCCCCCCCCCACACACATACACACACACACACACACACACACATACATACACACACCTCTCCATCTTCGCACCCCCAACCCCCACATCCCAGTCCCTGAGACCTGGTGTCCTGTTTCCAGCCTTTACCACCTTAGTCACTAACTTGCATATTATGCACACACACACACACACACACACACACACACACACATGTTCACACCACATACACACACATACATGCATTGCAGAGATAGTCTGAAAGAGATTTAACAATGTTCATAACAACACACACACACAGGTACATACATGCATATTAAAACGTATAGACACACACAGAAAGTAACCTTCATTTCTTTTGGGATGAATAAAATATCTATCTACCCCCCCCCCCCCCCCCTCTCTCTCTTCTCTGAAATAAAGCCTCTGTTTTGCAGCTTATTCCTTTTAGCCAAATACTGTTTCTTTGAATCTTTTTAAAAACATAACCACGGGGATGATCTCACTTTACTGAAAACACACACACACACACACACACACACACACACACACCTTTCCAAACAGAGAGCCTTCCTAATGCTGGCAGCAGAGGGGGGCATTAAAAAGCTGGAGGGGGAAAGACTATAACAGTCATGTGATATGGTGGCCCCATTGGACCATTTGCTGATTTTTCCATCTGCAAAAATCAGAAACATGAGATCACCCTCTGTGCCGTCAGCTTAGCAGCCAAAATGATAGAGAGACTGCACAATAGATAAATGGATAGAGAAAGAGAATGAGAGACAGAGAGAGAGAGAGGGAAGAATAGTTACAAAGACAAGAAGGAGTGAGATCTGGCTGACTGCAGGCTACTTTGGCAATGGAGTTGAGTTGTGGTGCTCCAGAGCATGTGCGGCTGGTAATTATTGGATGGGGGTAAGTGTGTGTGTGTGTGTGTGTGTGTGTGTGTGTGTGTGTGTGCTTATAGGTGCATGAGTGAATGTGTGTGTGTGTGTTTTTGCATGTGTGTGTGCATATGCATGTGTGTGTGAGTTTGTGTGTGGGTTTGTGTGTGTATGTGTGTGTGGACAGTCCCCACACCACTGGATCCAACCCCCCACAGGACACGAAGCATTCAAGAGCACAACACAGCTCTCAGGAGCAGAGGAGGAAGCATCAGGTGTCTTTCCATTTGATATCCATCTTTATAAGGAAGACCTCTCTCACTCACTCTGTCTTTATAAGGAAGACCTCTCCCATTCACTCTCTCTTTAGGGGAAAGACCTCTCTCATTAACTCTGTCTTTAGGGGAAAGACCTCTCTTACTCACCCTGTCTTTACAAGGAAAACCTCCCTCATTAAGTCTCTCTTTAGGGCAAAGACCTCTCTCACTCACTCTGTCTTTATAAGAAAGACCTCTCTCATTCACTCTCAATTTAGGGGAAAGACATCTCTTGCTCACTCTGTCAATGTAAGAAAGACTTCTCTCACTCACTCTCTCTTAATAAGAAAGATCTCTAATTCACTCTGTCTTCATAAGGAAGACCTCTCTCATTCACTCTCTCTGTAGGAGAAAAACCTCTCTCACTCACTCTCTGATGATCTCTCTCATTCACTCAATGCCGATGACATCTCTCTCTCACTCACTCTGTCTTTAGGGGAAGCACCTCTCCCTTACTCCCTCTCTACTGTCAGTTACCTCTTTCATTTTCTCTTTCTCTCAATTTCTCTTTGCAAGGAAGACCACTCTCACTCACTCTTTATCAAAACAACCGCATTCACTCAAACTTTATGGGCAACACCACTCCCTCATTCTCAAGGAAGATCTCTCTCACATGTATAGCTTATCCCAGTATGTATGCTTATCAGGGGATTGAATGTGTGTGTGTGTGTGTGTGTGTGTGTGTGTGTTTCTGTGCTGATACTCTCAGGCATGGACACTACCCTACACGTGGCATGGACACACTTTTAAAAATGAGTGTAGTTTAATTTAGGAATCAGGTTCTACAGCAGTAAGGTCATTTGGTGAGGCCCTTTGTTCTAAAGAGGGGCATGATATGCACCTCTGAGGCCATTATTGCTAAATTACATGAAATTTTCTTCACATCCCAAGCACAGTCAATTGATCGAAAAATCTGAAAAAAAAAAAAAAAATCTGTGGCACAGACAGGGCAGTGACAAGTTACAACCCTATCCAGTTTTCCTAAACACTCTTCAACTGGCCGATGGGCAGTGAGGGGTCTATCAAACTCTGAATAATGTGATGTTTGTCAACATATAAACAAGCCTTACTGGCTCAGGCATGGGAGATCTGAAGGAAGGGGATAGGTCCTTTTTGATTGTATATTTTCAAAATGTGTTCCTTTCTTCCAATGATTTCATTCCCACCCTTCAAAGTCCTATGCTGCCCCCTAGTGTACTAAAGCTCACAGTGCAGAATCCCATCCTACACTGACACAGGCATCTCCACTCCACTGTGTGTCTTCTCCCAAAGCTGACCCAGTCCCAGTCAGGGAGGTTCCCCTCCACTAGAAAGCGTTTTGGTATCTGTCTATATAGGCCTTATATAAACGGATATCTATAAAGGCTTATCTATAAAGGTGTTAAATAAATGGGCATCTATGAAGGCGTTACATAAATGGGTAACTATAAAGGAGTAACTATATAGGCGTTATATAAACAGGTATCTATAAAGGCAGAACTATAAAGACTTATCTATAAAGGAGTATCTATACAGGCATATCTATATAAATGGGTACAGGCACTATATAAATGGGTATTTATAAAGGAGTTATAAGAAGGTGTGTATGAAGGTGCTATATGTCTAGGATATATCTATATCACTATGTATCTGGGTATCTAGAAATAGGTAGCTATAGAGGTGCATATAAAGGCGTTATATAAATGGGTATCTAAAGGTGAATCTATAAAGGCTTCACATAAATGCAGTGTGGTGTTGTTGTTTCACTCAAGAGGACATAAACCAAGTGGAAATGGGTCAGGAAACAGTGTGTAACACTTTGTCCACTATTGTGATACCTCACACACACACTCACACACACAAACACACAGATACAACCCAAACACAAAAAACAAACAAACAAAAAAAAACAAACAAGGCAGAACAATTTCCCACCAGTCTCACCAGAACTATTTGCTGTCAGGTGACCATCACTCATGGAGCGCAGAGAGCCCACATATGGTTACTATGGTAACTTTAATCCAAATAAAAAGCTATCATCTGTGCTATCAGCAATACATTTTGGCTCACTCATTTCATAACCTTAACACTTTCATACACTGTTTGAATACGATGATCAAAATAAGCCAAAGATAACGATATACAAACATCAAGACAGGACATAAACACAGAGTGGTCTTTGTGAGGCACAGGTATGTCATAGTCATGGCTGCACAGTATATGTTCATATTACAGATTATTTAGAACTGTATGTTTATGTTATGTATATGTTTAGTATTTTGTGATGTACAAATAATAATGACAAAACACATATTGTTATTAAAAATACAGCAGGGTAAATAGTAAATATAATGTTGATGTGTTCACTGTATTTATTTAAAAAAAAAAAAAAATTAAAAACAGTGCTGCCTGCTACATCCAACTAAGGCACATTCAGGTAACAGTTCAGGTGAGGCTTCATGGACCGAAAGGGACCCTAAGAGTGAAACCAGACATGCCCTCTCTAACACATCACAAACACTTTTATACAAGAGGTGTCATTTGGTCACTCCAGAAGTGTGTTGGTATGTGTGTGTGTGTGTGTTTGTGCGTTTAAGACAGAATCACTTTTCTGCAGAAGGAGGTATTATTCAGCCCACCAAGTGTGTGTTTATGTGTACACTGTATGTGTGTGTGTGTGTGTGTGTGTGTGTGTGTGTGTCATACAGTGCTGAGGTCTCTAACAGATGCACCATGTCACGCGTGCTGCTCTTCCCTTCTCTACCCCAGTGACCTGAGATGACCAGCAAAGGGTGTCAGGAGGTCTGTTCTCTGACCCTGACTACACCCCCCTCCCCCAATCCCCTCCCCCAACTGCAGACGTCCTTAGAAGTGGAAGTCAGTGGGGAACGCTGGACACATGATGGGAGGATCATCATCATCATCATCATCATCTTCGTCATCGTTGCTGACGGAGGTGGGGATGGTGTTGGAGGTGGAAGCTTGGTTCTGGTCAGGGTTGAGATTGAGCTCCCCAAGAGAGCAGGCCGTCTCCTCCGTCACACCACTGTCCTCTGTAGCACAGCTCTCCTCTGTCACGCCGCTCTCGTCCTCTAGGGGGAGACAGCAGGACAGAGAACAACATGCACAAATGCAATTACCACAGGTCAACACTAGAGGGAGCGTCGCGTCCTGACCACTGTGATATGGAATTTTCTTTGGACGAATAAAGTCTTATCTCATCTTCTCTTCTCTCATCTTGTCCTGGAATGGGGCAGAGCTACCCTGACGGGGACAGGCGTTAGCAAGGACACTACCTACCGTCTATTACTGTAAACTCCAGAATGTTTTCACCAAATGTTTTAAAAAAACTGCTGCAACAAGAGCAGCGATAACTCCACTTCCATCACACGCCTACACACAACATTCACACGCCTACACACAACATTCACACGCCTACACACAACATTCACACGCCTACACACAACATTCATAACGTGTTCAATATTAACCACCTACACACAACATTCATAACGTGTTCAATATTAACCACCTACACACAACATTCATAACGTGTTCAATATTAACCAGCTCAATCAACGATATGAAGCAACTATCTCAATGATAACCACAACTTGTTCTACGATATGAAGCAACTATCTCAATGATAACCATAACTTGTTCTACGATATGAAGCAACTATCTCAATGATAACCATAACTTGTTCTACGATATGAAGCAACTATCTCAATGATAACCATAACTTGCTCTACGATATGAAGCAACTATCTCAATGATAACCATAACTTGCTCAGTGATATTTACCATATCAGTGCTAATTTATACACTCTTGTCACTAAAAACTGACACTGTGCCCAGAACAGTAACATTATTTTGACAGGACCACCATGGAACACCATGAGAGGTCCCATGACCACATTGGTGACAGCCGTGAAATAAGACACTACATTTGTCATTTACAGCTTAGAAGGCTGTGTGTGTGTGTGTGTGTGTGTGTGTGTATGTTAGAAGATTAGTAGATTAAGGGTTAATAGTGTAATATGAGCTCTCATAGACAGTGTGTGTGTGTTTAGTATTAGTGTTAGGGGTTGAAGGTTAAAGGCTAAAGGATAGGGGTCAAAGGTTACTACCGTGGTCTGAGAGCTCTTACAAGCAGTGTGTGTCTGTGTATGCGTGTGTGTGTGTGTGTGCATGTGTGTGTGTGTTTAGTGTCAGTGGTAGGGGTTAAAGGTTAGTACTGTGGTCTGTGAGCTCTTAC
>PYXC01001490.1:260000-315000 GCA_015244755.2 Tenualosa ilisha
TCAGTGTAAGAGCATGTGTGTGTGTGTTTGTGAGTGTGTGCGTGTGTGTGGCACACCTGAGAGGCCAGCGAACATGAGGGCGGTGTAGCCATACTCGTGTTTGTTGCAGTTGACATCGGCCCCGTGCTGCAGCAGCAGTCGACACATCTCCACCTGACCCTTACAGGCCGAGTGCATTAGAGGGGTCATACCATTCTGCAGGGGAGGGGGAGGGACATCCTCAATTAAAGCAGAAATGGAAGTACGAGGGATTTTTGAACAACGAAACTCCCCCTACAGGCGCTAATTAATTTGTAATTCACACCACCATCACAAATTCTTGCCAATACCTGTGAATTTGTTTACAAGGCAAAGGATTGGATCCAGTGATGCTCATTTTCAAACGGCTGTGTTGATGAGCAAGGTACACACTACTTCATGGATTAGATGATTTACTTTTGTTTTTGGCAGGGCATCCAGTGAGTGGAGGTACAGGGCTGAATTCTGAGTGATTTGTACTGGGACAAATCAAGCATCATTCTCCCTACTGGAAATTAGCTTAGCACTGATGACTTCAAAGCTGCAATGTTATGGTAAAACAGTTGCCAAATTCTCATTTAAAGTAATAGCGTGGGGTCCATCAACCCATAGCCCTGATGTTTGAGATTGCTGCATGCTGTCGGTAGGGACATGAAGGATAACATTTTGTTCAAACGTGGGCTGAAAAGTGAAATGGTAGACTACATGTACTGATGAGGACAAGGAACATCCATTTCAGTTTCGTCTTCCTGTGTGTTTAATTTTTCATTTAACATTCGGTTAGCCTCAGCTGACGCTTTGCAAGTTTGGGGTGTGCTGGACTGATTGTTCTCATTCTTATTCCTACCGACAGCACTTGGCAACCTCAAACAGCAGGGCTAGTGGCTGATTTACTCCAGACAATCTCTTTACGACAGAAAAGTGACAGAGATATCAGACAGAGACACTAACACACTAGGCTGAATCCTAGTGTTCCCTTGAATCCTAAGCCCTGAACCCTGAAAGAGCGTCTTAATGGAATAATGGAAGTGCCCCAGGCTGGCTTTCCTGTAACATCACTTTATCATATTGGCCGCTATATTACATACATTAATGCAAATATTCATCAGACATTTGAAGCAACACTATGGAGTTTGGGGTGTAAAACCAGTGGACTGGTTACACAAGGCACACAAACCTCATTGGCACTGCTAGAAGATGCTAAATGGTGTTTGATGGTAATAGAGTCAGCAATGTCATGCTATCAAGCTTTTTCTTTTATTTTGTGGTGGTTTCCTACCCTCCACCTAGAACTGGGGGGAAGTGAGAATAACACTTGTGTTTTTTGTACCCTCTAAAGGACTATATGCTGTCCAAATTAATTTGACAAGGGTACCAAAATGAATGGATGAAGGATCCCTCAAAAGTGGCAAAGAATAGAATAGAATAGAATAGAATAGAACGCCTTTATTGTCATTACACAGAGTGTAATGAGATTCAAAGCTGCCCCATAGAGTGCACACATAAAATGGATTGAAAAGTATGTACAAATCCAATATGCAAAAGAAAAATATGTATATATATATTTACACAACAAAAGATAAAACCGTATAAATAAAAAAATATATAAAAAAAAAAAAAAAACATTAGGCTCCAGTGTTGCTGTAGTGTTAGCGTGCATTAGCAGATTCCATTCTGACTGTGTCCTTCACTCATGCCATTGGACAGCAGTCTCCTCTAACCCCACCTGTGTCGCTGCTTTATGCTTTAAGGTGCTTTATGGTGCCTGACACGGCCAGCAGATACAAGCACACACATATGATTCTGCAAGCACACACATACGGTTCTGACAGACAGGACACACTTATCTTTTACCGCCACCCCTTCACTACCACTCCTTCCCACCTACACTCTCTCTCTCTCACACACACACACACACACACACTCACAATGACTCTCTCACATAACACAGTCACAATAACGCTCCCTTGCATACACACAACCACTTACATACCCCTTCACACACACACACACGCACACACACACACACACACACAGACACAGACACAGAGAGGCCTGTGTGTTACATCTAGTGGCCCTTGTGTATCACTAGTCTGCCATAAGTAGCAAGGCAGCTACTCAGCAGTCTACAGCACATGGCTGTGGAACAATGGAAGCCATATGCTACATCCTGACCCTCTTCCTGGGCCTATTGTGTGCTCTGACTGTCTATGTGTGTGTGTGTGTGTGTGTGTGTGTGTGTGTGTTCTCAGGTACATTTACGCAACTCCCTACACAAGACGCACAACAGCAGGGCCAGCTCTAGCCTTTTTGCTTCCCTCGGCCAGATCTGAGCTTAGGAAATACAAGTGAAAAACTGAAGAGAAAGATTCAAAAAGGCATTGTGATGCCACCCTGAAATTTGGCGTCGGCAACTGGCCTAGGTGGCCTATAGCAGGAACTGGCCCTGCACAGGAGATACAGTAACTGCTCTATACCTACTGGCACACTACTGCACATACTAATGTCCATGAGTGCATGGCTCAGTCCCAGTTTCTTCCCTTAGCCCTAGACCCTAAACTCTAAAAGACATCACTGGCATGAATCATACAGACCTGAAGTCAGTTAATGTCGATTATGATTTTTGAGGGTGGAGAGATTAGGGAATCATGTGGATATTCACATAAAGATTCCTTCTTTTCATCTTTCCTTTGCCATCTTTAATGTGACTATATCCCAATATCCTCTCTTTACCACCTCTGTATATTCCAGCCCACATGAAAACATATTCATACACCTTACCAGTGCTTGGTTCATGCACACAGTTCAGCCAATCAGCAATTGGTTCATACACAGCTCAGCCAATCAGCATTTACTTTGTGCACACACTTTCACCCAATCAGCAGTTACTGCATAGTGTGATAAACCCAACACTTTCAGGACATTACACTTTGTGCAAAGCATCTGGGATCCCTCAATCGGCGTACATTTCCTGCCTTGTGGACAAATACTTTCTGTGAGCTAAAACTACTGGGCATGCTAGAGCCCTCTGTTCACTGATTGGTCAGCCAAAAATTTGGAAGGAAATTTAGAAGGAAACGTAAGCCTTTGGAGAGATCCCTGTCACAGTGTTGTAAATTACTGCAGTAGTGAAACGCAATATTGAGCTGAAGTACCTAGTTGCCTAGTTACTTCCTGCACACAATGCACCAAATCAGTGCTGATTAGACACCGTTTATACAGCTCCACAGGTGCCTACCTCATCCAGACAGTTCACACGCACATCTGCTCTCCTAAGCAGGCGAGACGCCTCCTCAATGTCCCCTGCAGAAGTGTGTGTGTTGACAGGAGAGGAGAGGAGTCAGAATAACATGTATGTTATTATTTATACTGGTGTGGCTCTCTCATGCCTGTAAGAACAATTCTGCTTTTGGGTAAAAAATATCCCTTCCCTTATGAACATCAAGTATTAAATATTTCTTTACTAAAGAATAAACTAAATTTTTTTTTACATACTTCATCAAGAGAATGCTTTTTAATGCGAGTTTTCTAGACTCAGAGGATCATCCTCACCAGCAGCAATGACCTGTAGCATCTCCCGCTCCGCAGCCGTGAGATCACCTCTCCTCGGTGCCGTCGTGTTCTGCTGGGCAGTCATATTAAGTCTTCTGTGATGGTAGTTCAGTTCTCAGCACAAATATTCAATCCTGCGCGCTACCTACACTGAAAAGTCTCTGCTAGAGAGGTGATGAGCAGCTGACCCGTCTGTCATTTATACCACAGCGGCTCAGGAACGGGAGCCATCCTTTGGACCAAACCACTTAATGCAGTTAGGGGTGAACAAGTTTGAGCGTTTCACATATTACACCGTTTCGTAATTCTTCTCTCTGGTAGTGTTATCTATTATATACCATTTCAAACAAACGTATTTTTGCTGATGAATTTAAAAGTCTTACAACAATATTCTGAAGCGGTGTGATTTAATTATATCTCTGCTTATCCGGCTGTACCTATTCCCCACGCCAAAGGTTTACTCCGACTGTTCTTTAACAGCTTCACCCGTAAAGATTCAGTAGAAATTCAGATACTTTCTAACCGGTGTACAAGAGTTTTTTGTTCGAGGTCAACCACTGCCAGGTAACTGCCTCTTCTCTGCGACCATGTTACTTTGGCGGGTGTGTTCTTAAGATGTTTATAAATGCTGTCAAGTGGAAAGGACACAGTGTGCTTTTGTAGTGTTGCTACATTGTAACTGACACTGCGAGAAAGTAGCGGACGCAGAATAACCGACGGCTAGGCTAACGGTCCTACTATTCAGGTTGTGTAGCAGGTAATCACTGTATTAACTTGTGAAGCTATCTTGTAGGCTGTTAATGTCAAACAAATGTTATCTCATCGGTTAGGCTGACCGTAATCCATAGGCAGACTACTCTTGAGACTCGCTGACCAAAAAGGAACCATACTCTATTATAATGGTGTTATTGTGCTGTTTCCATTCTCCTGTCACGATTTTTTTTTGTTGATCGGATTTTTGGTCGAATATTGGACAGCACACCGTTAGGCTATACTTGAGACCTGTTGTGTAGCCTCCGTCTTCGTTCTGTAGCAATGTTTTCGATATTAGGCTATTGGCATTGTGGCTGTTAACATTTTAATGAGAAACGTTTTTTTCCCTCTCTGTGCAACACTGAGAAAGTTAGGCGTCGGAAATAAGTCTTCAAAATGTACTGATACTATAGCGATTCAAGACCTTTTGGTCCGATTGCTGTAGGGACTGGGGAATAGACACCTCTTGGAGGGGCGCAGCTGGCAACTTTGGAGAGGCTGGAGCGCAAGTTGGGTCGAGAGTTTTACTATTGTTGGCGCAGGAGAGCCATGCACTCCTCGACTGTTTCCCTGGGACTATAATTAGCTCGGCATCAGCGCTACATGACTGTGCTGGCCGTGCTATATTTCGCCCCTGGTCAGATCAGCGTTCTGAAGGGCTTTGATGCATGGCGAGCCGGTGCTCTCGGGTCCGTGCGCTCGGGCGCTGACACAGTTTCCGACCACTTGTTTATGTAGCTGGCATGGAAACCGCTCTGAACTCATCGGCCACTTAATGACAGCAAGTTTGATACAGTGCAGACATGTATTAAAGAAACCTCCTCTCCGTCGATAAGGATGATGTTGGAGATGAGCCAGAATTTCTATGCCGGATCAGAGTGTCTGTCACTTGTTCCCCTCAAGTCGTCGAGGGGCGGAAGATGGCCCAAGCACCGCTGACGTTTCCACCCTTGATGGTGCTGAACGGCGGTCCAGAGGTTTTTATTGGAAAAGCTGGACGCCTTCATGTGGCAGTGCGTTTACTTCCAGGAATGTTATAATGGGAGCGATGCATTTGGCGCAGCGCTAGTTGTAAATTGGCGACACTGGATACCGTGAAAGTGTGTTGAAATAGTTTCTGAAGCTCCTCGAGGCACTTGTGCAGAGATGTGTGTGTGTGTGTTAGTGTTTGTGTGTGTGAGTGGTTACCCACTTTCTCTGAGAATCAGATGATAATGTATGAAGGAAATTATGTGTGTCCCCCACTATACTCTTCTCACTCACATCAACATCCTTATACTGTATTGTGTATATATATATATATATCAACATCTATATACTGTATTGTATACATATATATACACATCAACATCCATATACTGCATTGTATTTATATACATACATCAACATCTATGTACTGTATTTTGTATATATATACATATATATGTACATTATTATGTATGTATTTATATGTATATATATTATATATATAATATATATATACATCCACGTCCATATACTGTATTGTGAAGTAAAGTGATGCACCATGAAGTTGTTACACTACATACAATACACTACACTATATTACACTACACTACATTACATCACACTACACTTTACTACACTACACTTTACTACATTACACTACACTACACTTTACTACACTACATTACAGTACACTACATTACATCACACTACACTTTACTACACTACACTTTACTACATTACAGTACACTACATTACATTACACTACACTTTACTACACTACACCTTTCTACATTACACCTTTCTACATTGCACTACACTACATTACACTACACTACACTTTACTACACTACATTACACTACACTACACTTTACTACACTACATTAAATTACACAACACTTTTCTACACTACACTACATTACACTACACTACACTTTACTACACGGCACTCAAGCAGTCATGTTTGTTAATAAATTGCATTAGGGCTACGTGTGTAAGACATTAACAGAAGTGCCAGTGGAATGCCAAAGCCGTAACCATAACAGAGCCCTGTGCTGATGTACTTTATGTATGTCTTGTACACCACACTGAGATATTCAATATAGGTCATCTTTGCCCTTTGCTGGGTATTTAATAGAAATGCCTTCCAAACAGATGCTGTGAGAGAACAGCTTCCCCAGGCAGCACTGGGTTGGGCTGAGTTGAGCTGCAAGTCTCTTCACCTGTCATAGGTGTGGGCCTTCTTGCAGTCTCTTCACCTGTCATAGGTGTGGGCCTTCTTGCAGTCTCTTCACCTGTCGTAGGTGTGGGCCTTGTTGCAGTCTCTTCACCTGTCGTAGGTGTGGGCCTTGTTGCAGTCTCTTCACCTGTCATAGGTGTGGGCCTTGTTGCAGTCTCTTCACCTGTCATAGGTGTGGGCCTTGTTGCAGTCTCTTCACCTGTCATAGGTGTGGGCCTTGTTGCAGTCTCTTCACCTGTCATAGGTGTGGGCCTTGTTGCTGTCATCACTGGGCTTCTTGTGTGTTAAGTTAAGTTAGTTAAGTTAATTTAAGTCTTTAATTTAAGATGTTCAGGCCTTAGAGGAATGTGTGTGTGTGTACTGTACCGCACTGTGCTGTACATTTGGACCACACTATAATAATGGTTATTGTGTGTGTGTGTGTGTGTGTATCTGAGAGTAATGTATGTGTGTTGTTCGAAATTTGTGTAGATTTCGGAGTGTTGACACCTGTACGTCTATGGCTCTGTGTGAGTGTGGGTCTGAGTTTTGTGTGTGTGTTGTGTGTGGTGACATGTTGATGTGTGTTAGTCAGTTGCCTCTAATGCTGCAGATCTAAAGTATGTATGCAGATTCATTAGAGCTTTAGAACCAGGTGAATGGTTCCATAGAATGTCAGAATGTCACGTTTTTTCTCCCTACTTAAGCCCTGTTTACACGTAGATATTTATACATTCTTTTTATTCGTCTGGGCCTCTCGTTTACATATAAACAGAGTTTTAGCCACAAATGGATATTTTTTAAACGGCCTCCAAAGTGGAGATTTTTCAAAACGTTGTATTTTCTGGACCCACTGGATACGTGTGAATGCAATTTAAAAAATAAATGGACAAAAAAAATATCAGTTTATAAAAATATATATATCCATGTAAACAGGGCCTTAATCGAATTGGATGGGCTATCTATCATATAGGCTACGTGAATGCATAACACAAATTTTAAACATTTTCACTACATTTTGGGTGTTTTATTGTTTGTTACACCTGCGGTGTTCTGATCAAAAATGACTGGACTAAAAATTTAATGGCTGAGAAAATGAATGGGTGAGACTACAGTAAATGTACAAAAATTGTTTTCAAACACACACAGTTAACCTATCAGATTAGGTCAGATGGACAGTATTATCTCAAGTTAAGTTCTGGTCATTTTTGACAGGAACACCAAAGTTGTAACAATGAAATGAAATAAGTACAACAGGAGGGTTTGGAATGAGGCCCAGATCATCTGTGGTCCAGAGCTTCGTAATGAGGCACTACCAATGGAATGGAACACAGTCAGTGATTCCATAGAACTTCAAAAGAGTGAGAGTTTTGCTGGGTCTACAGTAGGATCCTGTGTACCATGACCTCTGTTTAGTTCTGTTTATTTCAAGTGTGTTTATCTTTGTTAGGGTGGTGTGTGTTGGTGTGTGTGTGTGTGTGTGAGAGAGAGAGAGAGAGAGAGCTGTGGTCACTGGTCAGTAGAGTCCTGGACAGTAAGACGCCACATGTAGTAGCAGCCCTGACTGAAGTTGAAGTTTACTCTGCCAGGGATGAGCTGCTCTATATATAGTCCTCAGCAGAGAGAGGGAGAGAAAGGCAGCCACACACACACTTACACACAAGCACTCATAGTCACACACATAGACACACACTTTCACACAGATACACTCACAGATTCCGAAAGAGTTTGTTTGACTGTCGTTAGATATATTGATGGTTTATAGGAATGTCTAAATACCAATGAATATCTATCCAGTGCACTCATGGGGTTTGTGTGTGTGTGTGTCTTTCTTTCTCTGTATGTGTGTGTATGTGTGGGTGTGTGTGTGGGTCTCTCCCCAGGACTTTTATGAGTACCGGTAAGCAACAGAAGCCAGTGCTTACAGGCCAGCGGTTCAAGACCAGGAAAAGGGGTGAATTACGTTGCACACACAGACACACACACACACACACACACACACACACACACACACACAGGCTTGGTCGCAGTGCCATTAATGCCAACTCTTCTGTTTACCCCCGTGGCCATATAAAGTCATTATTTACAGGCTTCAAGTGTCAGTGCTGTCAGTGACACGGCCAAGACCTTGTGTTCTGTCTGCACTGTAGAGGTGTCTATGGAGACGGTATGTTCTAGAAGCAACATAGGAGATGTACGCAAGGAACGTCCGAATATTCAGTACACACTAAAGGTGGTGAAGAGTGTACTACTCGATCGTTAATGTAGTGTGTTATGTCTGTGAGAAAGCAGTAAACAAAATAAGACATCCTGTGCCTCTATCTTGCTTGACCTTTGACCCAGGTCTACCTGTGTCCCTCAAAGGAAGTATTACCACCAAATATGTGGTACAGTAGCCTATGAGGAAGGGAAGAGGGAGAGTGAGGGAGGGAGGGAGTTTCTTGTGGAGCATTTCCCAAAAGCCAGAGAAGCCAGATCTCCATGGAGCTAGATCTCCATGCTAGATCTCCATTCTAGATCTCCATGCTAGATCTCCAGCTAGATCTGCTGCTAATCTTCACTTAATAGAAAGGGACAAACACAAGCAAATGCTAGTGCCCTTAGCACCAAACATGCTAATATCCACTTGATACAGGCACAAATACATACATTTGTACATATAATACACATCTGATAGATTACTCAGAATTGTAAATTGTAGGATTAGCTGTTTAAAAAAGCATTAAAAGACAGTGCTGAAAAGGGTCAGTTTTGCATTGGTTCTGTTTGCATCTGGAGGCTCTGTGCAGAAAAATGAAAAGGCCCATACAAAGTGCATGTTTTAGTCTTATGCAACATCTGTATATGTGTAGTATGTGCAGCTAACCTTATTTATTGATAGCATGTGTAGGTGTATCATGTAACAGTGTGTATAGTATGCATTTGGGTATTTCATACGTGATAATATGTGTGTATTTGTCAGGATTAAATCACACACTCCATGTCAGATTAAGCTAATGGCTGCACAGCTGCTGGTGGTTATACCTCAGCCAAGGCAAAGTTCAACTTGGGCCTTGTGAAAGTAATACGGTTCTCAGTATGCACACACACGCACACTCTCTTACACACGCGCACACACACACAAAGACAGATTTGAAGTGTCAGTCACAAACTCACACATGTGCTCCAATCTCTCACTTCACTCTTGGAGTTGCAGAGGGCCCAGAGGCAGATTTTAAGTCCATTAATAGAATGTGTGTGTGTGTGTGTGTGTGTGTGTGTGTGTGTGTGTTCGCAACACAGCCTTGGGTATCACTGTAAGAGAGCAAGGTAGTATTCAAAGATACACACACACACACACACACACACACACACATTCTATTAATGGACTTAAAATCTGCCACTGGGCCCTATCATCTCCTCTTTCATCTCCTCTCCTCTCTCTTCTCCTCTCCTCTCCTCTCCTCTCACCTGTCTCTTCTCCTCTCTCCTCTCCTCTCTCTTCTCCTCTCCTCTCTCCTCTGCTTTCCTCTTTCATCTCCTCTCCTCTCTCCTCATCTCTCCTCTCCTCTTCTGTCTTCTCTTCTCTCCTCTCTTCTCTTCTTTCTCCTCCTCTGTCCTTGTTTCCTCTATTCTCCTCTCCTCGTTGCTCCTATCTCCTCTTCCTAGTTTCTAACCGGTCTGGAGTGTCACTGACACTGACCTAGCAGCTGACTGGACAGGGGCGTGTCAACATGAGCAGCTGATTGGACAGGAGAGTGTGAACAAGAGCAGATGATTGGACAGGAGGGTGTGAATGATATCTTAGCGACGGCACATTTGGACAGGCTGGGCAGCTTCTGTTCTCTGACAGCAGGAAGAGAGAGAGAGAGAGAGAAAGAGACAGAGTGAAAGAGAGTGAGAGTAAAAGGTGAAAGGGCACTGGGGGGGATAAAAAGGGACGGTCATCATCCATTATAGATAGCAGTCTGTTCAGGGTCCTCCTTTCTGCTGCTGATGTCAGTGACTGTAGCTCAATGCCAGCCACAGAACCAGGCTTCCTACTAAGGACTGCGGATGTCAGATACTCTAGCTGAATGCCAACCACAGAACTAGCCTCCTCACAGGGCTGACATGACCTCATGCCTTACGTGAGATGTATGAGAGAGTGTGTGTGTGTGTGTGTGTGTGTGTGTGTGTATATGTATGTGTGTGTGTGTCATGTCTTATGTGGGATGTGTGTGATAGTGTGTGTGACGGTGTGTGTAATGTGGGATGTGTGTGTGAGAGAGAGAGAGAGAGAGAGATTGCAGTAGAGGAGCAGTTCTTTTCCTCAGTTTTCTCACCCTCTCCTCTTCCTCCTCCTCGTCCTCCGTCTCGGCAGATGAAAAGGAGAAGTTTGAGCCCACGGTGTTCCGAGACACAATCGTGCTGGGCCTCAACGATTCAGGAGGGGACCTGGAGGCTGTAGCCAAGTTCCTGGATGCCACCGGCTCCCGCCTCGACTACCGTCGCTATGCCGACACACTGTTTGACATCCTCATCGCAGGGAGCATGCTCGGTGAGACCAGAGATGCTGTGAGTGTGTGAGAGTGAGACTGAGAATGTTAGCTCATGGACACACACACTCACACACACACACTCTCTTTTGTTGAGATGACTGTGGAGTGACTGTGAGACAGAGCCTGGGCTTTCAGTTTGTGGGCTCGTATACACACACACACACACACATACCCAGAGAACACACACACAGGAACGCTTGGTGAACAGACCCAGAACATATAAAGCACACAGAATCTCATACAGAGAGAACCAAGAATGAACTAAGAGAGAATGGACAGGAAACAGACAGGGAGGATAAAGTAGAGAAGGAGAAGAAAGGAGAAGAGAGGAGAGGAGGAGTGAGTGGAGAGGTTAAGAGGAAGGTCACTGTCCTGTGACTCACTCAGCATCAGTGACAGGCATTAATCTACAGCTAAGCCATCACCTTTTACTCTCCCTGTCTCACACACACACATGCACACACAGACGAGCAAACATGGTTAGACTCTGCACTTACAGTGTCTGTGTGTGTGGTGTGTGTGTGTGTGTGTGTGAGGAATCACATTACATCACAATACATGCATGACACATTTGCCAGATAAAAAGCACAAACACTAATGTCAAGTCCATTCAAGCACACACACACGCTGCTTCACAGGCTTAAGCTGTCCTAATATTAGTTCACTTTCAGCTGTGGGGGGAGGGGCTGTCTGTGAAATGTTGGAGTCGAGTCTCGGTCAGACCAATTAGTGATAAAGGGCTTACACACACACACACACACACACACACACACACACAGAGCAGACAGGCTACCACAAGACTACACACACAGGCCAATCAGAGCTGTCCCATCCACACAAGCATACGCACACACAGAGTAGATATGTTACCACAGGACTGTGCACACTTCAAGCAAACGGGGTATGACAGGTGAGACCGCCTTCTGGCATCTCACGACTGACAATTAAACATCCTTTTCATGAAATCATTCACCAGTTTCTGATGTCACATCCTTTTTTGGACTTTTTGAACCTTTTTGAGACCTTTTACAAAAACTTCTTCACATGCACACACACACACACACAGAAAGAGAGTGACTGGACCGAACAGGACCTGCGCTCTTGCGTAGATCTATTTTGTAGGTGGATAGTTAGGTTTACATGATGAATCTAAGGCTGGGGTGTGTGAAACACATATTTATTTATTGCAAACGTATTTATGTATGTGGTGTTTTTGTTTATGTGACCTGTTCTGTACCTGCAGCTCCCGGCGGAACACGTATCGATGAAGGGGACAAGACCAAGGTGACAGAACACTGTGTGTTCCGCGTGGATGAGAACCATGCTGCTGTCCGCAGCTACGCTCAGGTCAGTAGAACCTAGAAGCACTCAGCTATGCTCAGGTCAGTAGAACCTAGAACCTCTCGGCTATGCTCAGGTCAGTGGAACCACTCAGCTGTCTAAGATTAGCAGAACCACACTGATGTGTCAGGTCTGTAGAACCACACGGCTGGGTCTGGGGGCAGTAGAACTACGGCTATTATAGGTAGAACCACACTTCCTTCTCAGGTCTGTAGAACCACATAGCTGTCTCAGATCATGTTAGCTCAGGAAGCAGAGGAGTCACTTGGGAACCAGAGGGTTGCAGGTTTGAGCCTCAGTTCCTCCTGACTTTGTTGTAGTTCCCTTGAGCAAGACACTGAACCCAACTTAGCTCCTCATGGTAGCCTCTGGCAATGGTGTGTGAATGGGTGACTGTGAGACACATTGCAAAGCACTTTGGAGAGGAGTGCTTTATAAATGCAGACCATGTCCCTCGTCAGTATGAGACCCCCCATGACCGACCTTACCATCTGACTTTAATATTATGTCTGACTGCCAGCACATTGTCCAGCCAGAATTACAGACAGTCATTTATGGCCTGCCTGTCATAAAATGTTGTGGGACAATAGTTTAGAGTAATCATGACGTTCAGCCAAAACTATGGACAAATCTGTAGTCTGTCACTTAATGGTACCTATTTCCTGCATGACCCCTGCATGACCCCTGGGAGTTGGGTTGCCCCTTGAGCCATTGATCTGCCCCAAGGGAGTTTTTCCTTGACCCTGTTGCTCTTGGATGCCCCATGCTAATGTCTGTAAAGTGCCAAAAGACAATTGTATTGTAAAATGGCGCTGTACAAATATAACTGAATTGAGTTGAGTTTACCAGGTGCTGTGTACATTAGACATACTGTTTGGTGTCTCATGTGATCATTGAGCCATTAGAAAGCACCTCAGCCAAACATCATTAGAAAGCACCTCAATGAAACACTATGATCACCAGCAAACCTCTCTGGAACCTGAGGGAGACGAGCATCAGCTTTGGAGATGACTCTCAGTTCTGTTAAAATGACTCTGAAATGATCTCTGGTGTGTGTGTGTGTGTGTGTGTGTGTGTGTGTGTGGTTGGGTGGGTGGGTGTGCTTGTCTTTTTACAGGTGTTTCATAAGCTCATCAGGAGATACAAATACCTTGAGAAAGCCTTTGAAGAGGAGATCAAAAAGGTCAGCCTTAAGCTTCAGACATTTGCTGAATCCATACCTTACTGGCACATGCACACACTACATGACCAATACACACCACATACCAATGTAATAACATACTACAACACCAATACACACCATATACCAATGTAATAACATACTACAACACCAAAACTTACTGTACATTAGTGTAATAACGTACATACTAGTGCAACAACATACACACACCACATCAACAAAACACACCATATAACAAGTTTAGTCAAGTCAATTTATATAGCACATTTGAACAGGGTTGACCTAAAGCGCTCTACATATATACTACTTCTACTACTACTACTACTACTACTAATACTAATAATAATAATAATAATAATAATAATAATAAAATAATCTATCTATTAATGAAAGGAATGTCTGTCTTTGTGTGTCTGTCTATTCCACACATAACCCTCAAACCTCAAATTTGGTTCGGGTCTTGCTAATG
The DNA here is from genome assembly GCA_015244755.2 of Tenualosa ilisha. Taxonomy (NCBI): domain Eukaryota; kingdom Metazoa; phylum Chordata; class Actinopteri; order Clupeiformes; family Clupeidae; genus Tenualosa; species Tenualosa ilisha. The sequence continues at coordinate 274,017 of PYXC01001490.1, forward strand.
ACACAGATGAGTGCAGTGCCAAGGTTGGTGTTTTTTGGACAAAAAATACTAAAGATGATGAAATGAAGCAAAGTAACCTTCTCTCGCTCTAAACGCTGTAGCCACTCCCCCTCTCACATCCTCCCAGGGCAGGACTGAACCAGCGTGGAGAAATGAAGCAAAGTAACCTTCTCTCGCTCTAAACGCTGTAGCCACTCCCCCTCTCACATCCTCCCAGGGCAGGACTGAACCAGCGTGGAGAAACTGCAGTAGTAGTAATAAAAATAATGATAATAATAATAAGAATTAAATGAAATAATTGAATAGTTAAAACTACACCACACTACACCATCAAAACACACCACATATCAATACAATAACACACTACACCATCAAAACACACCACATATCACTGCAATAGCTCACTAAACCACCAAAACATCCCATACACTAGTGCAATAACATTACACCATCAGAACACCCTAAATCCATTGTATATCCAATCATCAATCTCCAATCTTACAGATCTCTCCCATAGGGGTAAATAGAACTCTGGCCACGGGCTGTGTTTGGTTAGATACTGACGATATGACATCACTTCCTCTGCAGCTGCTGCTCTTCCTGAAGGCGTTCTCGGAGGCGGAGCAAACAAAGCTGGCCATGCTTACAGGCATTTTATTGGCCAATGGGACACTGCCCCCACCCATTCTCACCAGCCTCTTCAGCGACAACCTGGTCAAAGAGGGTGAGTCTCAAACACACACATACACACACACACACACACACACACACACATCAATCTCAACTCACTCATCTATGGCCGTTCAGAACCTCACAGTGTCTCTTTCCCATTGCATCTCTCCCTCACACACACACACACACACACACAAACTTATCCATGGTTGTTCAGAATCTCACAGTGTCTCTCTCCCATTGTGTATCTCGCTCACACACACACAAGGCAAGGCAAGTTTATTTATAGAGCACATTTCATACAAAAGGGAATTTCAATGTGCTGTACAATAACAAAAGCAAAGTACAGTAGATGAAAGAAAGTAAGGAACACAATAAAATTAATAAAGACATAAAATAATAACATAAAAGTTAAAGTGCACGGAGTATAAAAAGAGAGATAAGTGAAACATTAGGAGAAAGCATCTGAAAACAGTTTGGTCTTCAGTCTAGATTTGAAGCTGCCAACAGTAGGGGCATTCTTGACGTGTTCAGGAAGTTGGTTCCAAAGCTGAGCTTCATAGCAGCTGCTTCACCACACTTTGTTCTAATGACAGGTTTTACCAGTAATTTGTTTCTGCTGTGATGTAAGAGATCTGATAGGGTTATATTGCTGAAACATATCAGAGAGGAAATTAGGCCCTGTCCCGTTTAGAGACTTGTACACAAGCAGCAGTGCTTTAAAGTAAACTCTAAAGCTTACTGGGAGCCAGTGAAGGGACCTTAGAATTGGAGTAATGTGCTCTGTTCTTTTTGTTCTTGTGAGGACCCTAGCCACCGCATTTTGTATCAGCAGACCTGTGAAAAGGCTATTGCAGTAGTCAACTCTACTGGAAATAATGTGACTGTCAAAGTTTAGCTTGCTGTTAATGAAAACAACAAAACTGTTAACAGTAGCTTTTGTTTTAATCCCCTTTGTGTCAAGAATAGTGGGAACTCTGTGTCTTTCAATTTTCCCCAAATAGAATTACTTCTGTTTTATCTGTGTTCAGATGAAGAAATTTTTGTGACATTCACTTGTTGATTTGGTTACTACACTGATTAAGACATTCAAGGGAGGCATACACATTAGGTGATAGAGCAGTAAGTAAATTTGGGTGTCATCAGCATAGCAATGATAGGAGATTAAGATGTTCTTGATCATTTATCCAAGTCATATAAAGGTTGAATAGTAATGGTCCAAGGATTGACCCCTGGGGAACACCACAGGTCAAGGACTGATGTTGAGGATGTTGAGGACTGATGGCAACTAAGAAACTTCTGTCTAAACAGGATTTAACCAATTGAGAACTATACCAGTGAACCCAACCCAGTGTTCAAGTCGATATAACAGTATGTTGTGATCGTGTCAAAAGCAGCACTGCGGTAGCAACAGGACAGATGTTTTGCCTGCATCAGTATTAAGACGTATGTCATTTATTACTTTAATCAGTGCCGTTTTGGTGCTGCGATTGGCACAAAATCCTGACTGGAAGTTATCATAGCAGCTATTTGATATCAAGACAGCAGTTAATTGATGGAAGACAATTTTTTCAAGGATTTTCCCAATGAATGGTGGACTGGATCTTGGCCTGTAGTTGTTCAGTGCTAAAGCATCCAGGTTATTTTTTTAAATAGAGGATTTACAACTTCTCTTTTCTAGGACACATGAAAAATGCCAGTCATGAAGGAGGCATTTATGATCTGAAGCAGTTATGAGGTGAAAAACAGAGTTGAAAAAGGTTCTCCCAAATTGGAAAAATTGGGCAAAATGTCCAATTCAGATGGTGAAGTGTCTCATAACAATCAGGCTAAATTCTGACATTGGGTTGAACTTCTCTTTCTGTGTCACAGGTGGTTGCAGATTTTGAGTTATCTGCAGCTGAGATGTTATATTCTGTCTTATTTTATCAAGTAATTTAACCAGTTATTTTAACACACAGACACACACATACACACACCAGTCAGTCCTGGCACTGTATCCTTAAAAATTACTGTTGCAACAAGAATATTTTTTGTGCCTTCTCTGGCATCAGGAATATCTGCGTCCTTCGCTGTGAAGATGTTCAAAGCCTGGATAGCAGAAAAAGATGCCAACGCGGTCACTTCCGCTCTCAGGAAGGCCAACCTGGACAAGAGACTGCTGGTAGGGCTCGTATGAATGATGTCATCTTCTGTCATGCTGTGGCTGCATGGATGTGTTAGTGGAAATCTCTCACACTTCTTAGTGGCAAAACTGAGAATTTACACATTAATGTGAGTGTGACTTTGTGTTTCCATGGTGATGTTTTTTGTGTGTGTGTGTGTATCTTACTCATGTCATCAACCTTTCCCTGTAGCTTCCATGGCAACAGGGCAAGTTCTGTTGAGTCCACACATAGTTCAAGAGTGTTGTGTGCTTCTGTACTCTTCTAAAGTCTCTGTGTTTGGGTCCCAGATGGGATCTCTTTTGCTCCAAGGAAAAGTGTGGAGAACTTTCTCTCTCACACACAAAGTCAAGCAGGCACACAGTGGAACACAGAGGGACCTGTTGGACCCCCTTATCTAGAGGTCCCATTTTAGGTTTTTCCCAGTGAAGGTCTCTAAGGTTCTCTGTGAAAGTACCAGTGATTTTCTCGGAGTGACTGTATGAGGAACAGTCTAGAACTAAGACCTAGAGCCTGAGCATTCCGCAGGAAGTAATGTCATTGTGTTGGAATGTCTGTTTAATCAGGAGCTGCTTCCAGCCAATAAGCAGACAGTGGAACACTTCTCAAAGTACTTCAACGAGGCTGGACTCAAGGAGCTGTCTGAGTTCCTGCGTGTGCAGCAGACTCTTGGAACACGCAAGGAGCTGCAGAAAGAGCTACAGGAACGCCTCTCCCAGGAGTGCCCAATACGAGAGGTACACACATTCACACACACACACACACACACACACACACATACACAGTAAGTACATGCATATTCACACATTCATTTCATTAACTGTGTTTGTTGCTCTGTCTTAGCCATAAATAAATGATAAATCATAATAAATTAAAGTGTATTTTTGTGTGTGTGTGTGTGTGTAGATAGTAGCGTATGTGAAAGAGGAGATGAAACGTAACGAGCTGCAGGAGCAGGCTGTGATTGGTCTACTCTGGACCTGCCTCATGAGCGCTGTCGAGTGGAATAAGAAAGAAGAGCTAGTCACCGAACAGGCCCTCAAACACCTGAAGGTACACACACACGCACACACACACACACACACACACACAAGCTCTCAGTCTCTCTCTCTCTGTACCCACAAATATACAAATACACACACTGAGACAGACTGTACAAACTCTACACATACTCAGGTAAACACACACACACACACACACACACACATACAGTGGAATGAATGCATTGATTGAGTTTATTAAGCATTTATAACCGCCATGCGAAATTAGTGAATCAGAGAATGAATACATGAATTAATAAATTAATTGGCAAGCGTTAATAACATTTCACTGCACAATGAGAGAATTAAAGCATGAATTAAAGAATGAATACATGAAGTAGGGGATAATATTACATATTAATGCACGCCCGTAGTGGTAATAACGCCATGAAACGAAGTTGAGTTGATACAATTCAGAGTGCATTAAAATCTGATATACCCACACCATAGAGTTTCATTATCTTGCTATGTAGTTTTGATAGCTAAAACAGGCTCGTTTGCAAACTACCTCTTTCCGCCACACATCAACTCATTCAAAACTTACTGGGATAAACTGACGGTTGCTATGGTCAGAAGCTCGTAGTTAGTTCCATTTCTCGTTGTCAAGCTGCATATCCAAGGATTCTATCCCATCTTAGCTTTTGTAAAATCACCGTTTCCTCTACCCCCAAACGCAGTGTAACAGATTAAAAAACCATCTCGATCATAAGTAACAATGTTGCTGTCAGTCAGACTGCTAAATTGTAACCCTGTGTTAACATGACAGTTCATCTAAACTTCACATTGAGTTGGGCGAATTGAAGTGCAAGTGTAACACAACCAGAAAAGTTGAGCTACTTCATAGACATGCGGTTATCTGAAAATAATGCACACTCTAAATTGCGAGTCACAATAGGACATTTGATCAAGCAGTGATCTAAGTAAAGGATAACATCCAACGTGGTCTGCTGTTATACAGAATTAATGAACGAGGTGATGGCGGAGTGAAGTACCATCAATAATTCCATATAGCAGCACACCTCAAAACCATTATCCCGTTTATCACCAGGTTGCAACTCATGCGTGTAAGGAATATATGTCAATATAAAACACAGAAAAGCTTAAAGCTCAGTTATTAAAAAAAAACTGTTCAGTTGCTGTACTGCTTTCTTTTCAACTGTGGTTATAGCTAATAACAGCTGATTCCATTGCTGCTGACAAGTTCAACTGTCGCTTACTATGGTTGTTATAGTTACCATTCAAAAGAGCATTGATATAGAACGGTAATTAGACTTTTTCACCAGATCTACTTCATAGGTGTGCATTAAACAGAATTAACACACACCCTGCCAGCCAATCAGAAATCAGTATTCCATTTCTCCAGCTGATAATGAATTGTAACTGTGTTCCAGCACTATGCACCCCTGCTGGCCGTGTTTAGTACTCAAGGCCAGTCGGAGCTGGTTCTGCTGCTGAAGATCCAAGAGTACTGCTATGACAACATCCACTTCATGAAGGCCTTCTCCAAGATCGTCGTGCTCTTCTACAAAGGTGCGCCACCATCTTGCATAGAGAGGGCTCGTGTATGGAGCTGCAAAGCTCACTGAAATCCCATTTCAATTAGAGAGGACAAGTAGAACACTAACTGAATGGGGCACAGGAACTCACTTTCAGTTTCATTTTCCTGTGGCCCATCAATATTAGCTGCTGCGCAGCTATTCGGTCTATGTTGTATCAAATTTTCTAATTCTTTTTCTTAGAGACAGCTCTCAGTGACCTCAAACAACGAGGCTATGGATTGAATCACACGAATTTCTCCTTTAACATGGGTTTGTTTGCTGTGTTGATTCTCAGCGGATGTACTGAGTGAGGAGGCCATTCTGAAGTGGTACAAAGACGCCCACTCCGCCAAAGGCAAGAGTGTCTTCCTGGAGCAGATGAACAAGTTTGTGGAGTGGCTTCAGAATGCAGAGGAAGGTGTGTTGGTGTGTGTGTGTACCGTATGTGTGTGTGTGTACTGTGTGTGTGTGTGAGTGAGTGAGAGAGAGCTTTATTCCCCATCCAGCATGTTTAGTCCAACAGTCTTTGTTTCCTTGGTGAAAAAAAATTTTTACTCTTTGTTTCATTCAAATCTCTCTGACTCTCTTTTTTTCTTTCTTTCTTTGTCTGTCTGTCTGTCTTGGTTGCAGAATCTGAGTCAGAGGGTGAAGAGGACTAGCTGTGGGGTCGTTTTGGCCTTAGTGACCTTGGTCCTGTGACCTTAGTACACCTTTAGTGCGCACAGTGTTGCATAGTGTCCAGAGTCCCAACACACATGCACGCACACACACACACACACACACACACTCTTACACACTCCAGAGGAGGAAGTTGGAGGCCTCCAGGCTTGATCACTATACAGCCACACACACACACACACAAACACACACACACTGGAGAAAGATGAGGGCCTCTCGACTCCGCACTCTCCGAGCTTTGACCACACAGGCCTAGACATAAGCCTTTATAATGCCTCCTAGTGGACACTGGCTGCCAGTGCTCCTCAGGTACAACAACAAACACAGGCCTCTGTGCAAGAAGATTAAAACTTGATCAACACACACTTGTGTATGTAACTTGGCAATGCTTTTTGTTCTCTTTTTAATAATAAAAGATGTTTTGTATGTTCACTTTGTTCCTTATACACCATCTGCAACTTACCACTGTTTGGCCCAGTTTGAACAACAAAAGCCTGTCAGTAAACTGGGAACCTGGATTTTCAGTTGACTGGCTAGGGTGCTCACCTCCATTCAATGTTGCTGTGAGGTCACTTGACAGCGTAGGATGACCTTACACCTGGACTGGGCACTAGCGCACCACACACTCACTGAAATGAACTCGTGGGACTTACATTTGCCAACTATCATTTCAGGGCGTGGCTAGGAAATTTGCTATGAACCATCCTATGCCGGCAGGTTTGCAAGTTAGTGATTCTGGTGAGATCACATCACACAAGTTATCATGGCAGTAAGGTTATAACTAAAGTTATAGGCTAACCCTTCAAATAACAACCTAAACTTTGAAATGTAGCAATTTAGTCAAGCTCTTAATTTCACATTTAGCTACACCACTGATCAGGGAGTTATCTGTGAGCTTCGGTTTGCACCGTTTCTGAGCTTTGGGTCACTCAGCGAACACTGAGTGAGGGCCGAAGTTGGTATCAGCTATCTTTAACGGGATATAAACACTTTGCAGGAAATAAATACACTTTTTAATTAAAACTTTTAGAAAATCCCTTCCTTTGCAGTGCTTGTAAACTGTCATAGCGTTTCATCTGAAGGCTTTCTGGGTAAAAAGTCTCAATATCTTCTGGGTTTAGGATTTAGCCTATTGATGGTGTCTACGTGCAGAAAAAGCTTGGACCTTGATCAGCTCAATCAGATGCCACTTTTTGCAACAACGCAGTTTACGACTGAAAAGATTTCCTGAGCGTTTGATAAAACCAAAAACATTTTGTGTTATAAAACCACGTTTACTTAGCTAACGCGAAGGCCAACATGTCTTGCTGGCCAGGGATCCATTTAACATATTTCTGATTAGAACCAATAATTGATAGATTTGACAAATGTCTAGAACAGTCTGAAAAAGCGGACCTAAAATATTGCAATGAAATTCAGAGGGGGTTGAGATCATTTTGTAAGTGTGATCTGCATCCTGCTCACAAGATGGCGATGTGAGTGAGAAAGTTGGGGGACTGGCGGACCCGGATTCCACCAAGGCAGTGCCGCCATATGTTGCCTCTTCGCTGATTGGTGGCGCGAGCCTGCGGAGTTGGCGCGAACGTGCACGGTGTGTAGTTGCAAGACAAAGAGCACCCTGCGCATTTTAATGTTATTTATTGATTAGCGGATATCTCCACATTCCCATTTTGTAGATTACGTGACCATGGCGGATAAAGAAGGTGAGTTATTACCATACGGATTTCACCCATTTGCCACGTTAAGTGTTATTTTCATAGGATATTCGATTAGACATCGCAATTAAATGCAGCGATTAGGCAGCAGCGGACTCCATGTCACTTTACTACGCAGGCCGAATCGCGCCACATTGGTAATAAGCCGGCACTATACAGATTTATACAGGCCTTGAGCGTTTCACATTTTTATGGCTCAGTTGCTAAATATGACAACTTGTGACACCGCGTGAAGTGTGTGAACATTTTACGCGAATACATTTCTGCACTCTGAATGTTTGGTTACTATTAGCTCACCTTAGCTTGTTAGCTAGCCTTGTTGACTCTTTTGGCTTGAAATGAATGAAACTAACTAGCCACCTAGCTAACATTGACTGAATAGCATTGGTGCTTAGTAATTAGTTATGTTGGCTGTTTAGGTAAGGTTATATGCCTCATTAACAATCCGATCATAGTTATCTGTCAATTTAGTTTTGAATAACTGGAGTTTTTAAGGTTTTTTAGTTACTTCAGCTGGTTGATGTGTTGAACAGAACAGGAAGCATCATTAGCAAGTTAGCATATTTGGCTAATACGAACGGGTCTTATCAAACGCTATTTAACGTGAAGCAGAATTGGTTTCTTACGCATCTCAGAAAGTGACTAAATTATTAATTGTACTTGGTTAGCTTTAATTCCCTGAAGTTAGTCAACATCTGAAGTGAAGCTCCTTGTTTGGGAACTGTCCGCTCAAAGGAAGAGGCGTGACATATTTGAGAAACTAATTTGCACACTGACAACAACTCATTTTTGCGTGCAGCTGCATTTGACGATGCGGTGGAGGAAAGGGTCATCAACGAGGAGTACAAGATCTGGAAGAAAAACACTCCGTTTCTCTACGACCTGGTGATGACCCATGCGCTGGAGTGGCCAAGCCTGACTGCACAGTGGCTTCCTGACGTTACGCGGTAAGTGCCCGAGACACTTGTTACATATTTGCGACTGTAGATGGCTCTCGAATGCCGGATATAAGAGCGTAAATATAGGTGACACTTTGCTAAGTTTATCTTATGCGGGTTGACATCTTCTGCCTTAACCATAGATGATAGGCCAAGCTGCCAATAAAGCGAAAGTGTTCATTTGACCACTGGGCGGAAACTTTTGAGAGAGTTGCCTGTCCCATCCAGAATTGGTAAAAATATGGTCCAGACTGTAAAAATAAGTTATGCTTAATTTGTTCAATAAATCATGCGAAATTTTGTTGGTCTGCACAAATAGCAGTAGACAGTTGTTTTGTGAATGAGAGAACATTGTTTGTGATTTGACGTGTATATTGGTGAAATAAGCAATGGTCTTTCAATGTATATTGTGTGAATGTGTGTGTTTTGACAAATCTGTAGATGGTGTGAATGAAGAGCATTAGGTGGTATGTGTATATGTATCTGATCATCTCAGTAAAACAGTTGTCATGGTGACGCCTGGTTTGTGTGTGTTTGTGCAGGCCTGAGGGAAAAGACTACAGCGTGCACCGTCTTGTTCTCGGCACACACACGTCAGACGAGCAGAATCACTTGGTCATAGCGAGTGTTCAGCTGCCCAACGATGATGCTCAGTTTGATGCATCGCACTATGACAGTGAGAAAGGAGGTGGGACTACTGCTCTACATACACACACACACACACACACACACACACACACACACACACACACAACAGTTACATTTATGCATTTAGCAGATACTTCTATCCAAAGTGGCAACTATCAATTACTAGCCAGTTAAGGCCAGTCTCCCCTAGAGCAAATTAGGGTTTAAGTGCCTTGCTTTAGGACACAACAGTGGCAGTTGGGGAACGAACACACACATAAATTCACTCCACAGCTCGTTGATATGATTAACTCACACACACATACACACAATATCCAACACATACACATTCATTTTTTTAGTAGCTCAACATTGTCCCTATTCCTTCTTGTCTGCATCTGGTCTTCTCTGTGTAAGCGTATTATGTGAGCTCTTCTCTGTGTCCTGTCTTGTAGAGTTTGGTGGTTTTGGCTCAGTGAGTGGGAAGATAGAGATTGAGATTAAGATCAACCACGAGGGGGAGGTGAACAGGGCTCGGTACATGCCCCAGAATCCCTGCATCATTGCCACCAAGACCCCCACCAGCGACGTGCTCGTCTTCGACTACACTAAACACCCCTCCAAACCTGGTACGTACACACACACACACTTTTCCCTGCTGTGAAGTCTCTTAATCAGAGGCACCGGGTTTGTGTATTTAATTTTGTGATGGTGTGTATATATTGCAGGAGCTCTCTGAAATATACTTCTATTTTGTGCTTCGATTGTACGATCTCTCTGAAAAGTGCTCATATTTTTTCTGTGTGTGTGGTCAGACCCCTCTGGAGAGTGCTGCCCTGACCTGCGTCTGCGGGGTCATCAGAAGGAGGGCTATGGCCTGTCCTGGAACCCTAACCTCAGTGGCTGCCTGCTCAGTGCCTCAGACGACCATGTAAGGGACACACACACACGCACACACACTCACTCTCTTGGATGCCTGACAGACCATGCAAGAGACACACACACACACACACACACTCACAGTCACTCTGTTGGATGCTTGACAGACCATGCAAGAGATACACTCACACTCACTCTCTGTTGGATGCCTGACTAACCATGTAAGAGAGACACACACACACACACTGCTCTCCACTCGTGCTTTTACCAGGTGTAATAAGAGACTCAATATCACAGGAAAAGGGATTAAACTGACCTCACTGTCTCTCTTTCCAGACTATCTGTCTGTGGGACATCAGCACGGTGCCCAAGGAAGGGAAGATTGTGGATGCCAAGACCATCTTCACCGGACACACAGCTGTGGTCGAGGACGTCTCCTGGCACCTGTTGCACGAGTCACTCTTTGGATCAGTTGCAGACGACCAGAAACTCATGATGTATGTACGCTGTGTGTGTGTGTGTGTGTGTGTGTGAGAGGGCGTGCATGCGTACACACGTATGTGCAAAGTGAAATGTCATCTTTGCGTGTGTGCAGGTCTGTGTGTTAAATGGGCTAAAATGTCTTCTATAACAATGATTGGTTGTTTGTACATTGGTTGTGAGCAGTAAAGTGTGTGTGTGTGTGTTCACTAATCCTGTTTTTTCTCTCCTCAGCTGGGACACTCGGTCCAACAACACGTCCAAGCCCAGCCATGCGGTGGACGCACACACAGCCGAGGTCAACTGCCTCTCTTTTAACCCCTACAGCGAGTTCATACTGGCTACAGGATCAGCAGACAAGGTCAGACTCCAACAAAACACTGCACTGGTACAGTGAGGAGAGGTCAAAGTTCAAAGAACATAACAGAACATAACCCCACCAACTCCTCCACCCTCTGTTGCCAACTCCTGTCTCAGTATTTGTAGCACTGCTATTGGCTGAACTTGTGTAATGACCAATGACCAAAGAAATTGGTAACAACACATCCCTGGGAGGACGGTTATTGAAAGCAGATCAAGTGAATAATGAAAGCTTGTTTAGTGTAGTGTTAATGTGACGTGTGTGTGTGTGTGTGCACACCTGACAGACGGTGGCCCTTTGGGATCTGCGCAACCTGAAGCTGAAACTTCACTCCTTCGAGTCGCATAAAGACGAGATCTTCCAGGTAGGACCCTCTGAAAAGTAACAAACAGCACTGCTTCTTTCCAAACCCAGGCCCAGTCCACACAGAACAAATTTGACAGGGGTCACAGATGAACACATGCAAAATTACTGTGTGTGTGTGTGTGTGGTTTTTTTTTTTTTTTGTGTGTGTGTGTGTGCAGGTCCAGTGGTCTCCTCATAATGAGACTATCCTGGCCTCCAGTGGGACAGACAGGAGACTCAACGTTTGGGACCTCAGGTAGGACACTTCCTGTCAGCTTTGTGTGTGTGTGTGTGTGTATGCAAGGTTGCTTGTATGTACGGAGAGACATGCATCCTGCATATTTGTGTGGACGTGTGTGTGGCTCTGGTTTTCATGGATGTGTTTTTTTGCAGTAAAATTGGAGAGGAGCAGTCGCCTGAAGATGCTGAGGATGGACCTCCTGAGCTGCTGGTGTGTGCGCTCATCTTTCTCACACACACACACACACACACACACACACACACACACACACACACACACACTTGCTTACGTACTCATTCACTGTGTAACTTACCTCCCTTATAAACATACTACGCTGCTGCTTGTTTTCCAACACACCAACTTCAGTAGGTATGAAGACGCTGTTGCGTTACAGCCACCAAAGTCGCTAACTTATCGTATTGGCCGGAAATTAAAACGAATGTTTTTCCTGTAAATACCTCTGAAAACAGGGGTGTCATCTTATATTTGCAGACTCGACAAAAATAGGGGGGAAATATAGAGGGCGCCAAATATGATTTCTGTGTAATCAAACCGACAGTGTCTCTTAGACCTACAACTGCCACACACGTTTGAGAGGGAAGAGAATGCCTTGAACAAATCCAAAATTAGCCGTGAGGGGTCTAAAAGAATGACTGGGCTCACAACTTTAGTATCCCGTGACCTGGTGTTGATAACATTCGCAAAATAGTGTTTAAATACACAGGCGGGACACTTCACGTGATCATATTCGGATTACCGAAGTGCACACTCTCCCATGCGGCACTGTCAGTGTGTGTGAAGCACATCACCGTGATGTTTGAGTGTCCCACAGTGAGGGCCAATTCCCCCCTTTGACACGCAAGGCTGTACCCTACCCAAGTCATCCAGTCAGACTCTACCCAAGTCATCCAGTCAGACTCTACCCAAGTCATCCAGTCAGACTCTACCCAAGTCATCCAGTCAGACTCTACCCAAGTCATCCAGTCAGACTTCTATGGCTAATGCACTTGGTTTTCTGCCTGATAGAAACAGTTCCTACTGTGTGTTTCTTTCATTCACATGGTACTATTCCTTCAATTTAGATATGACATATTTATCCACAAGATTAATTGACTTGATCTCATACTTTAATTCATAGTAGTGATTGATAAATCATAATAATAAACAATTGGCTAACTGTTTTTCAGTGACTCTTCACCAGCATTTTCAAATTAAATAATTATCTCTAGAAGGCAAAATTATTCTCTTTCCTCAAAAAATGAGTCTGGAAAAGGGTGTCCTCTTATATTCAGACCAATATGGAAGTTGCCTTATTACTTAGCGGGTGTGAGGAACCCCTGATTGAGTGTGTGTTTGTGTGTCTCTGATGATCTTGGTCTTCTTCAGTTCATCCACGGCGGCCACACAGCCAAGATCTCCGACTTCTCCTGGAACCCCAATGAGCCGTGGGTCATCTGCTCCGTGTCGGAAGACAACATCATGCAAGTCTGGCAGATGGTAAACTAACGCATGCGCACACCCACAGCCTAAACTGTTCCCTTTGACTGCACATACTTACCTAGTAAGTTCACACATTTATGCATTTCGCAGATTTAGCTTTTATCCAAGCAGACTTAATTTTTTGTCAGTTACTTCAGGCCAATTCTCCCTAGAGCAGCTTAGGGTTAAGTGCCTTGCTCAAGGGCAAAATGATAGCAGCCGGGATTCGAACCCATGATTGAAGCTACTAGCATGCTAGCCAGGTTCCTTAACCGCTACACTACCACTGCCCGCCGCCATCACACATCCACCGTAAACACGCACATCAGATATGAACCTACACACGTCACCCAGCCATACACTCATTGGCCACACACATATGCCAGTACACACAGACTAATACACTCGCTCCTGTGAACGTTAGCTGGGCACTGTTAAACACTTGCATAGACCTTTTACGCAGGTGAAGTTTGTGATCTATCCTGTCGAGATCTCCAGCTTTGTTGAAGAACTGCTGCCACGTACAGACACACTAATACACTCACTCCTGTGCACGTTAGCCTGACACCAGATCTCTCCAGCCTTGTTGAAGAACTGCAGCTGTGGGCTAGCTGCACATTTACAGTCCTGTGCACGTTAGCTTTCGCAGTGTACCACTTTCTGAGACCTCTTACTCTGGTGGAGTTTGTGATGTGTATTCTGTCTTGATTTTTCCTGCCCTGTTGAACTGCTGCAGTACCACACCTCACCAGAACCCTGTTCTCTTGCAGGCGGAGAACATCTACAATGACGAGGATCCAGAGGGCGCGGCTGACGCCGAAGTCCAGGGTTGAGAAACCTCCAGAACCACCACAACCATTAGCTTTGTCCCCGCCTCCAAACACAATCACCCAGCTGGCTCATGTCATGCCCACACCCCCACTCAATGGCCACACCCCCACCCCACCCCCAGCCTGGAAGACCTGTTCACTCCCCTTCCCCGAGAGAAAGAGTTCAAACTCTAGCTCCCTAAATACTGCGCGGATTTCTCTCACCTCAGAAAACCCCAGGTGTTTTTTTTACAATGTAAAAAAGTATTTTTCTAAATGAATTGGTTTGTCCCCCATTCCCATTAACAAGTGAGGTAGTGTGTAGTGCCCCGATTAGTTATGCTTGGCCTTTTGTGCTGTTAATTTTCCAGCTTAGCTTGTTTCCCCCCTTCGCTGATAAGATGAGCAGACGCTAACGCTAGCAACTAGCTGGTGAAAGATTTTTGAAGCTAGCATTTAGCTGGTGAAGTGAGCTGATGCTAATACCAACTGGCTGGCAAGATTAGCGGATCTTAATACTGGTGACTAGCTGGTTAATTGAAAAGGTGCTGATTCTAGCGATTGACCAGTAAGATTAGGAGATGCTAATGCTAGAGTCATGCTGGTAAAATTAGCAGATGCTACTGCTAACAATTGGTCGGTAAGGTTAGCGGATGGTTATGCTAGTGATGGGCTGGTAAGGTTAGCATATGCTAGTGCTAGCTGGTGAAAATGAACAGATGCTAATGCTAGCGACTGGCAGGGGAAGATAAGCAGTTACCAATGCTAGTGGACCACAGGTTCTTCAGCCCAGCCAGGAGAAGTGGAGGGCAGTGGTACTGGCCTTGTTCACCTTGGGCCGCAGGTTTAAGATGCTGTCTTAAAGCAATGCTTTATGGACGTTTGCCCAATGCAAGGGATCCATTGAGTTCAGTCCAGCATTGTTTTAACCCAGCAATTGAAGCCTATTGCCAAGTTGGAACACAAGGCCAATCACAACTGTCACTGTTTGTCCAGCTTCGTCTTCACATACACCACCAGCATCTCTCTCTTCTCTTTCTCTCTCAGCAATGAACTTTTCTACTTTTTTTTCAGTAACTGTCCCAGTGGTTTTGTTTGTCTTTTTAATATTGTGATACACGTGAATTATTATTTTTCTTTCTCTGTGTTTATCTCCTCTCTGTCAAGTCAGTTGTACATTAAGAATAAATTGTTTTCATTGATGTTTTTGGCCAGTGTTGTCATTGGCTACAAATCGTGACTCACATGACCAACGGCTGCTTGTCGTCCTCGTGCACCTTCACAGTTTATGTTCTCGAGGTTGGAGATCTGAAGAGTGACTCTTGTGTTTGCGGAGGTACAGCACTTAGTCTGTCTTCAGTTGCTCACCGTCCCCTCTGCTTGTTTACAAGTACCAGAGCAATGACCGTATTTGGCTCCTCTTGGAGCGCCAGTGGGAAAAAGCAGTCACTCAACCAGTGTGTTCAAAGTCTTTATTCAAGCCTCATAATTTATTGCCCGCTCAGATGAGCAGTCTGTTCTAGAATGTGCAGTGTTCTACATAAGTCACTCAGCTTTCTAAAGTAAACAGTGACGCCTCTACATTCTGAGAGCTGTGCTTGGATTAACTCTCTGTTATAAACATACAGGAACTAGGAGCTACAGGAAATGTCAGTGCAGCTTTTCTAGTTCTAACGGTGTGCAGTAAGAGAAGAAATATTACCACAAATGTTACTGATTTTTATTACTGATAATCCCTTCAGACACACACAACCCATACGTGCTCAAATTAATGAGCTCAAGCTCCTTCACTAAATCTGTTCACACACACACATAATGCTGCTTTTCCTTATGGTAAAAAGTAAGAGAGGTTCTTATGTGACAAGTCTTACTGACTGTCCCCATGTAATCAATTCATACACTCTCAGAGCACACACACAACCCATTCATATACACACAAGAGCACACCCCCCCCCTTCAACCGTATACTGTTTTAGTTCTGCACCTCCACCATGAGAAACCTTACTGATTCTTCCAACGGATTCAACTAATACACACACAGTCTACTGACACACACACACAACACACTGAGCTCATTCACCCAAACTCAGTACACACACACTGCCCCGCTTTAAACATACACACACTTTGTCTCAGGTCTGCACTTCCACCATGGAGGGCTGCTGGTTTCCGTGGTCTCCAAGGGCTGAAGGCTTGACCTCCTCATGGTCCTTTGGGCTGGCCCTGAAGACACACACACACACACACACACACACACAAGCATGAGACGACAGAAATACATTACAAGATCCTTACGCTATATACAGTGCATACAGAAAATATTCACTCCCCTTTTAATGTTTAACACTTTGTTACATTGCAGCCATCTCTCCGTAGAGGAAACGCATCTCCCAGGTGCGGCTGTAGAGGCAGCTGATACCTTAACTCAGGTGTTGCGCTCACCTGTAGAGACAAAGCTGCTGGACGAGGCTGTTCTTCAGAGCCTCCATCTCTCTGGTCTTCCTCTGTTGTAGTTGCAGCTCCATCCTCAGCTCCCTACTGTTCTCCTCCAGCTGCTCCACCGTCTCCTGTTGGGACACCACAGGTAAAACACCTGACAGGTAAAACACCTGAGGCAGCACAGCAGGCAGTGCACCTGAAACACCATAGCAGGTAACACATCAGAAACAACTCGGCAAGTAACACTCCTGAGACAACACATCAGGAAACATGTAAGAGACCACACAACAGATAGCACACCTGAGACACCATGGCAGGTCACACCTTGTAGTGGAGCAGGCTGTAAGCCCATGCTAGTGCTTATATATCAGTTTCCCATCTTGTGCTGTAGGCTGTGCAGTCATGCTAGTGTACGGCTGATATGGCTGGGTGGTGGTAGCATAGCTGTAAAGGAACCTGGCTAGCACGCAAGTAGCCTGAAAGGTTGTGTGTTCGAACCCCAGCTGTCACCATTGTGCCCCTGATCAAAGCACTTGCTGGCAATTGATTGTAGACAAAATGTAAGTCGCTTTGGATAAAAGTGTCCATAAATGTAAATGTATTAGTTTAAATGACTACAGCAGTGTTTTTAATTGATGTGCATTTTACTGACTTTACTGACACACCATTTACTCTGGAGCAGGGTATTGCATTTGTGTCAGTGGGTTATTAGAATAGAATTGGAAAATAACTTTTGGCAGAGTACTTTAACAAGTGTTTCCCATTGCACATGTACCAGCAATCAGTAATACACAAAGTTCCTTTCTGTACAATGTAACAACATGGTATTACCCTTACGTCCAGTGTGTGCAAAGGGATATTTCCATCTGTGGGCATCCACCTTATACTAGGCTACTACTGTGGTTAATTAAGTGGTTTTCTTTTCTTTTCTGAGTAATCCCTCCTAATACTGGAGCTTGGTAGTTTCACTGACTACCCCACCTCCTAGGCCCCTTGGAGGAGACAGCTTGCTTTGCGTTGGTAGTTAGCGACTGAGCACCCCCTCTATATGCTCACTGAGGGAGGGAGTGTTTTCACTAGCTTGTTTCATTTCTTCAGCAGTGTTTCACTTGTTAGCTGAACTCACTGCCCCACCTTATACTGCTGCACACTCTCCATGCGCTGGTCCTCCATCAGACGGTAGCGCTCCTCCAGACAGGTCCTCTGGAGCTGCAGGCGCTGATGCTCGTCCCTGAGGGGCCCCAGCTGAGAGCGCAGCCCCTGGGCCTGCTCGCGGGCCTTCTGTAGGGCCTCCTGGCCCGTCTCCCTCCTCTTCAGCAGGGCCACCAGCCGCGGCTCATACCACTCCTCCAGAGCGCTCAGCGCCCCCTGGAGGTACTGCTGCAGGTCGCAGGAAGCGCGGCGGCCGTCGGAGAGGTCTGCTGAGGAGGAAATGGAGTTGTTCTGGGCCTCCTGTTGCTCCTGCAGGACCTGCAGATGACTCTCGTGCTCAGAGCGCAGCTGTGCTGCTTCCTCTGTCAGTGCCTCCACCTGGGCCTGTAGCTCTTCCTGACCCAGCAGCACAAACACACACACACACACACACACATTAAAGACAGAAACACAGCCACAAAGCAGCTTTAAAAATACACAGAAGCATAGCCATGATTGTTGGAAAAGACCACACACACGTGCACACACACACGAAAGACAACAGCTTTAAATACACACAGGCAAATAGCAATGATCACATGCACACACACACACACACACACACGCGAAAGACAGCAGCTTTGAAGACACACAAGCAAATAGCAATGATCACACACACACACACACACACACAAAAGACAGCTTTAAAGACACACAGACAAATAGCAGTGATCACACACACACACACAAACTGGGGGAAACAGGCCAAGTCTTACCTGCTCACTGCTCAGCCTCTGCACCTCATGTTTCCGTGACGACAGCTCCATCTGGCTCTGCGCGCAGGCCTTGGCGACGGCGAACAGCTGCCTCTTGAGCAGACGGATGCTCTCCCTCACCTCCTCCTTCTGGAGGCCGCAGTGCTGCAGCTGCGTCTGCGCCTCTCCTAGCTCATCCCGCAGCGCCTGCACACCCTCCGCCAGGGGGCGCTCCAGCTCCAGCAGCTCCGTCACCAGCTCGTCACGCCGCTGCTCCAGGCGACCCACCTCCGCGATGCAGCCCTCAAACAGCGTGCCCAGCTCGCCCAGATCCCGCGTCACCTGCGTCTCCGCGTCGATGGAAGTGGCAGTCACCTCCGTCCCTGGGGTCATTTCCGTCACGGGGTTCACCCCTGACTCCACAGTCTCCCCTGATGCATGCCTCATCTCAGGCATGCTGGCAGCAGGACAGACTTCCCTGTTCTTCATGTCTTCATGCTGCGTGCTTCCCTCCCGTTCTCTTAAAATGTGATTCTGGAACTGTTCTTCTCCTTCACCGGGGAGCTGTAGCCCTGTGCTTCCAATGCTCTGCATCGCCCCCTTCAGTTCTGGTGTACTTCCTGCTGATCTGAGACTGAGCTTAGCCCCCAGTGATGGTGGTGGTGGTGTTGATAAGCAGTTGGCTGGCAGGATGCCCCCCAGGAGGCCCCCGTACCCGTGCGCGTGCCCGTGCCCTCCCTCGGTGAGGCAGCAGCCCATGGTGGCGCTGTGCAGCAGGCTGTCGTACTCCTCAATCTCTGCCATCATCTGGGCCATCAGGCC
The DNA here is from genome assembly GCA_015244755.2 of Tenualosa ilisha. NCBI lineage: Eukaryota > Metazoa > Chordata > Actinopteri > Clupeiformes > Clupeidae > Tenualosa > Tenualosa ilisha. The sequence continues at coordinate 293,131 of PYXC01001490.1, forward strand.
GCTGAACTCCTCCTCCATGGCTGCCCGGCACTTACGTGAGAAGCCCAGGGCCGTCTGGAGCTCCTCCACGCAGTCCTCAAAGCACTCCTCCTCTTCCTCTTCCTCCCCCAGGTCGTCCCTGTCGTCCTCACGAATGAAGAGCGGCTCAAACTCCAGGGCCTCCGTGGTCAGTTTGTCGCTCAAAGGGTCAAAGAAGAAGTCAGTCTTCTGATCAGCCATCTCTTAACTGCTAGACCTGTGGAGGCCAGAGAGACCCAGTTTTAGTGTGTGTGTGTGTGTGTGTGTACACATGTAAAAAAGAGCACAGCTTCTAGATTTGTAGAGGTCAGGCTGCTTCTACTGGCAGAAGTGTTCTTAGAAAATAAACTAAACAAAGGTTTGTGTGTGTGTGTGTGTGTGTGTGTAAAATAGAGTGAGACAGCCAATGGCCAGGTTTACCAGCACCTCTTCCAAACTGTTTGGCTTTGCAATAGGGACACTCAGAGAAATTAACTAAACAAATGATGTGTGTGTGTGTGTGTGAGTCTCATGATTAATCCCTACAGGTCTTTTGACTGAATGAGTATGGAATGGGAGGACTCTGTTTTGGAGACAAAAAGGCAAAAACAAGGTCTGTGTGCAGAACAAAAAGAACTGAATCAACTGAATGAAAAAGTCGGAGAGTTGGCAACACCAGTTTTATTGACGTAGACGTGATGTTTTGGGCATGTGCCCTTCATCAGACGTCTGAGGATATTGTATTGGTGTTTATGCAGCCATAAAGAGCCTGTGCTCTGCGTGGAGAATGTAGGTTAGCAATGCCTCTGGTGATGTGCAATGGTCTTTAATTGGAGTGAAGTATGCTGTGATTCTAATCTAGTTTAATCTAGTTCACACACACACACACACACACCTGTCTGTAAGTGGGTCATAGAGGCTGCTATGGCTCCAGAAACAACAAACTCATCGCTGATCTGGAACCAAGCAAGATACCTTTGGACCGTTGTGTCAAACTGTTCTACTGTGTTGTGTGTGTGTTGTGTGGGTGTGTGTGTGTGTGTGTGTGCATTGTTCCAAGTTTCCCAGCGGCCTAGAGATGGGGCAAGCCTGGGCAGTACTGGTGGAAGAGTGTGTGTGTCTGTGTGGACAGACTACCATTTTCCACTACTAAGTGTATATGTCTGGATTGTCATATTCCCTGTTGCTTAGAGAAAGGCCAGACCAATGCAGTACCATAAAAGAGAGAGAGTGTGTGTGTGTGTGTGTTTGTGTGTGTGATTAACTGTTCCAACTGAACCAGTTGGATTTCACTCCCTCTCAGACAAGTGCAGTACTGGTGGAAGAATGTGTGTGTGTGTGTGTGTGTGTGTGTGTGTGTGTGTGTGTGTGTGTGTGTGTGTGTGTGTGTGTGTGATTAACTGTTCTGAGCTGAACCAGTTGGATCTGACTCCCTGTCATACCAGGGCAATGTGCTGAAGGGGAAAACCCAGACACCTCAGGAGTGTGTTGTACGTCATCCACAAACAGCTGAGGGATGGTTACACACACACACACACATACACACACACACACATACATGCACAAATGCACACACACACACACACTCCATGTCAATCAGAAACAGCTGAGAGATGCTACTGGACAGCTGACTGCTGATGACATTTGCACACTAACACTCACATAAACACAAACATACACATATACACACACATACACATAAACACAAACATACACATATACACACACATACACATATACACACATGTTCACAAAAACACATAAAATGTGTTGTCACATTAACACCCAAACAAATGACATGGCCAATGTGTGGCAAGAGATTCACATGAACATGGTGATAATACTATACAACCACAACCACTGGGCATGCACACACACACACACACACACACACAAACATGGTCATAATACTCACCATAGACTGGCACAGCATTACGACATAACAACCACTATACACACACACACACACACACACACACACACACACACACACACACACACACACAAACATGGTGATAATATTCGCCAGACAACTGACACACTGTAACATAACAACCACAACACACACACACCCACACATGAGCATGGTGATGATACTTGCCGTACAATTGACTGACACACACATACACACTCACACACACACACGAATATGGTTATGGTGATGATACTACCATAACTGCCAAACTGATATAGCACTTTCAGGACTAATCCACTGCACACAGACACACACACACAAACAGTGTACAGCTGACTAACTGACATACACACACACACACACACACACAAACAGTACACACATGCAAATATTGACATTTCCTGCATAAGGCTGTACATGGGTGTGACAGTGATGCCACCCTGAAAGGCTGGGTGTGTGTATGTGTGTGAAGTTAGGTGTGTATGTGTCTGTCTGTGTATGTGTGTGTGCGTGTGCGCGTGCGTGTGTGACAGTGATGCCACCCCACTGGGCAAGGCTGGACAGGCGTGTGTGTGTATGTGTGTGTGTGTGTGTGTGCGTGCATAGCCCAGACCCTGCCCCTGGCCCTGCCCCCTGGCCAACAGAATTGTCCCAGTCACGAGCACAGAAGGTGGTTCAGGAGATGACATTCCTACTGAGATACACCCAATGTTTACCCAAACAGCTGGCCATGCCACAGAACCCACACGCACACACACACGCACACACACATACAGGCATACCTCACAATGCCCCTCACAAACAAGACATAAGGTCACAGTACAGTAACACACACACACACTGACACGCACGGCACAGTGACTATAAAATACTGCACAGAGCACACACACACACACACACACACAGGCCAAATGCTCCAGTGCCTGTCACACAGACAAGACCTATGTGACAGTACCAGGGGCACAGACCACACATATGCAATGGTGCAATGAGTTCAAAGCTATATGGCAGCTGGGATAGAGTGTGTGTGTGTATGTAGTGTGTGTGTGTGCGTGTGTGTCTGAGTGACCTCACACAGCTGCAGAGTAACAGGACCTCCAGCAATCTAAACATTACCATACATAAGCCATATAGCTACTGTATGTATGTGTGTGTGTGTGTGTGTGTGTGTGTGATCACAGTTAGAGTTCGAGAGAACGGGACGCCAAGCAGTCGAAACATTTCCATCCGTAACCCGCTGGCATATGCCTGCTGCACACCAACATCTATAAGCAACGTTCCTCAACACACACACACACCAGCGCCAGAGCACACACCAGGCTAACACACAATAACACTTTTCAGCATCCCAATACACACAGCATCACTGCCCTAGCTACAGGGTTTAACACACACACACACACACTGCACCACTTACACAACTACTAGTGCTCACTAGAGATCCAACACACACTGGCCCTCATTACAGGTCCAACAAACAAAACAACCAACACTCCACCACACACACTCACACACACACATACATACACACACACACACACACACATCTACACACACCAGCACTCACCCAGCTACAGAGCTCCAACGTCTGTCTGAGACTCTGAGAATTTCCTCCATCTGAGGAACACAATGGGACATACACACACACACAGGGACAGCACGAGGGAGGGACAGAGGGAAAGAGAGAGAGGGAGAGAGAGAGAGAGGTTGGGAATAAAGAGAGAAAGATAGAGTGAAAGATACAGAGAGGAGTGGACCAAAAGTGGGCGGAGAGTACGTCTGGAGGAAAGAGAATAGAGCAAGATAGGGATAGACAGATGCAGAGAGAGAGTTTGAAAAAGAGAGGGACCGAGAAAGAGGACATGCATGTGTTGGGCCGGTCTCCATGGCAACGGCAGATCTGTTTACATTTATTAATAAACACCGTCAGGGTTGGGGGTTGTGTGTGTGTGTGTGTGTATGGGGTGGGGGGCTGGAAATGTGAGAGCTCTGGGGCGTCCTGGACTTCAGTTAAACAGGGAGAGGGTTTGATACATACACATTTAACCAATCAGAGTCCAGGGACTGGACAGTCAGTTTTACACTACCCAAAGACACGTAAGGAGGTGGGCAAAAAGACATCTGACATCCAATGAAATTGGAGGGCAGGGGTTGGTAAAGAACTGTCATCCACAGTATCCAATGAGTCCCAGAGGAATAGTGTGATGTGCTGTGCTTGACTCCTTCTGACCCATGCCAAACCAACTGACTGACCTACATCGCAGCAGGGCAAGTGCCCAGAGATTCCCTCATCCTCAAGGGAGAGAGGGAGCGAGGGAGGGAGAGAGAGAGAGAGAGAGAGAGAGAGAGGCCATTCTCATACTTTCACAGGAGGTAGAGAAAGAGAAAGATGTAGTCTGGTTTTTGGAGAGATGTATATATTTCTATGAAAGCAATGGCAATGCCACATATATGATTGCCAGAGAAGAATATTTGAGTTGAATAACTGTAAAGGAGGAAGATTAGCCAGTCCTCCATACAATTTGGGATACATTTGTGTGTGTGTGAATGAGAATGAGTGAGTGTGTGTGTGTGTGTGTGTGTGTGTTTAAGTCTATGTGTGCATGGGTGAGCGTTTGTGAATTTGGGTTATGTTGTGTGTGTGTGTGTTTGTGCTTGTCTTTGTGCTGAGGGACCAACTGCTCTGGATTCCTAGCGAGTGTGCTCATTATCGCTGCTTTAAATAGCAATGACCTTCATCTGGCCTTCATCTCTCTTCCGCATCAGGGCAGTTGCCTCACACCAAAGCTAGCTGATACTGGAACTAGCTCAGATGCTAATTACCTTATGTAACATGTAACATACAGGAATTCTTCAGATTTGTGCTAGTTGACCATAAGGACTATCTCATATGCTAGCTAGCTTATATGGTGCAAGAATGCATCAGACTAGCAGACTAACTGGCTTTTTAATGGTGGTTTTGAAGCAATGGCCATAATGACATACAATATATAATGCTTAAGCCTCAGATATCAGATATATCTAATCTAATATTGTAAAAGACATGTAGACTCAGCGACTTTGGCAGAATGACACAACTTTGAATAAACAGGCAAGGCCAGAGGATTTTTTTTTTTTTGGGTAAGATAATTTGCAATATTTACTTCTCAAATAAAAGCTGGTGCAGGGACTTTGGAAGAAACAACAAACTCTCTAAACGTTCTAAGCAAACAGTATTTTCCAGGGCTAGCCCACATATTAAACGTTTCATGGAAGCACACAAGAGGTCCTCATCATGTGCACAGATCAGAGTATGAGAGCATTCTAAAAGTATCGAAAAGTGGACACATAAATAAATAAATAGAAAATAAAATGGAAATATACAACAAATAATATGACATAAGAGGATCTAGAATAATAGAAAATAATAATAATGAAATTGAGCTGAAGGCAATTAAAAAAGGTGGGTAGTCTTTAAGTCTTTAAGTTAAGAGGAGGTGGGGGGGTTTCACTATGACCCTATTTGGCCCAAGGCCTAAACCTCCTTCTCTTTAGCTCCACCTTCTCTTGTTTGTTTGTGTGTGTGTGTGTGTGTGTGTGTGTGTGTGTGGAGGGGTTCTGCTGGAGAGGCAGGTGTGGCCTGCAGGTTCTCTATAAAAACATGAGTTCTGTCTGACCGACCTTAGGGAACCTGGATCCTGCCACCTACCACATATCCAGTATCAATAACCTCTCAACCTGCTAGTGGGTTCCTCAAGGTTCATGACCTGCTGATTTGGATCAAGATCTCTAAGCCTCTGTCCAGGTCTGCACTTTTTTTAAAATAACTAATTGGATGGGAAGTAGGTGATGGGGCCTAATAGCATGCTAGCCTAACCTAGCATACAACAAGACCCTCATTTTACACTTTTGTTTTCTGCACACATTCGGTTGTGAGATTCAATTGCTTACTTGAGGTGTTTAAAAAGATTGGATCAGCCCCTGACTGATAGCTTGCCTTGACTGATAGCATTCTAGTTCTGCATTCACAATGCTTACTGATTAGAGCTTAAACCGCCTCCTCACACAACAAGCTCCAAGGATCCCATCCAGGCTTGGACTGATAATCAAGCAGAAGTGTTAGGCAGGCTTGGCTAGGCTAATGCTAGCCAGGTTCTTAAACCGCTACGAAACCACCGCCCCCATAAAGCATTTACAGCAGCATGAATATTTTAGTATTACTACCCTGTAAAAAATAAATCATGGTTTTAAGTTAAAAAAGTTATTTAACAATTTTAAGTTGACCAAATTTAAGATAATGAGTTGTGGTGACTTCTAAAGTATTCAAAACACACAAAAAAATAGTTAACACAACAATTTACATATTCTGTAGTTATTCTGACAAATAATTGTAAGTTATCACAAATAAAAGGAAGTCTTATTTTTTACAGTGTACACTGTATTTAGTATTACAGACAGTTTTCCAGGAGACTAGTAGCCCAGTTACATGTGCTGGTAGTTCTTCATTCATCCATCATCTCTACCTGCCCTACAAGCCCAACGTAAAAACAAACAAGCAAACAAAACAGAACAAACCAAACAAACAACAACACAACATTCTTATAAAATACATCCACTGATGTTGTGGTGGACGCATTGCATGGCCGTGTTTCCTTCCTTACAGCCTTACAGCCAGCAGAGGCCGTGTCTGCGTCATAGAGCTATTTATTTTGTAACGTAACATCAGCCGTTGTAGTTAATGTTCAGATACTTCAGGCAAAAGTTTGCTTTATTTATATTTAAACTTACCCACACAGGGTTGGCATGTGAAAATCTGCAAAATTCTATCTATGTCTATATTGTTGAGGTGAGACATTATAATTTCTTTGAACGGTAGGAGGTGTATTTGACATTAATGGGCTTTTGAGCAAGGAGTCGATGCCGCCCATCGATTCAGTAGCCTAGACTACTGCAGTAGGAGGATGTTTGTGAGAAGGGGATGTAAGGGGGTAATGTGTGCTTCTTTTAACAATGTCAACAGGGAGTAATCTGTGCTTCTTTTAATTATATCTTTTGTATTTTTGTGCAAACAACACTAAACTTGGCACTGCACTCACCCGTGCCACTAGCAAGACACGTACCAAATTAGAGGTCTGTCGGACAAATGCCTCGAGACTTATGTGTGGAACAGACAGACATACAGACATATGTTCTTTGCATTTATATAGATAGATAGATAGATAGATAGATAGATGTCAGTAGTACAACTTCTTCTGTAATGCTGAGGGCCCCCTGGTCCCCCTGCAGGCTTCGGTTCCCACTGTGAGAACCATCAGCCTATTAAGCATAAATCTACATTTTGTGTGTTACCTACAGGTGATAACATGTAATGTTATGTGTGTTGCAGTTATGGCGTCCCCATGGTGGTCTGGCTCAATGCTCTTGGCTTCGTTGATCATTCTTTACTGGGCAACTTCTTCCGCTAGGTCACATGACCTCACTGACCTATCAGCCGTGGACAGGGTGAAGAGAGATTTGCCCTATGAAACTAGAGATAGAGCAGAAAAAACAATGGAGGCTGCAAAAGAAGCTCTGTCTATATTTAGCAAAGCGATGGAACAAAGAGACAAAGAGGCCTTGTCAAAATGGATGAAGAGTCTTGTCAAATTTGCCAGCATTGCACCAGGTGTTGGAACTGCAATCTCCGCTACTGTCAATGTTATTTTGGTGTTCATCTCTGAGGACAACCCTGTGCTGAATGAGGTAAAGAAAGGGTTTGCTGAGGTCAATCAGAAACTGGACTCTCTCTCCATCCAGATCTCCAATCTGGCAACAGACGTGGAGTGGTACAACTATGCCAGCGTCTACTCACAAGACGAGGTCTGCATCCTTGGCACCTGGAAAAAGTTTAACGACTTTTTTAAGAAGCATGGGTCTAACGACTTTAACTACTTGGCCGAGGCCTTTGTCAGCTACTACGAGTACACACAGACAGAGGCTTGTGTTGCAAACCTTTACCACTACCTCACGGTCAAGGACACGTCTCTCAGCAGAAACATTAATGACATGCTGACGACAAAGTTTCAATGCAGTAATGAGATTGGCAGGTATAACTTTTATTTCACTAGTCTGTTGTTGAAGGGAACTATCCTCAATAAGGTTTATTGGAAACTCACTGGTTTCAATGCAGCAGGCAAAGATGCTGAACATGCTCAGATGTTCAAGAAAGTCTCTGAATATCAGTTAGCAGCACTACAGGTCTGTGAGACCAAGTATATAGAGTATGCAAGTAACACTGTGAAAGAAATGGCCAAATCACTCAGTGCTGACAACAAGCAAGAGTTTGCTAATCAGGTGAAACAGATGCTTGACAGTAAGTACAGCTGGTACAACTGGGTAGTGCTGGTGTACAAGAAAGATGACGAAGGTAACGGAAATATTAAAGTGTTCAATGTATTAAAGATCCCCATTGGTGCTTTCATCGTGGCTTTAGACCACACCCTGAAAGGAGACCAGCATCACGATTCTATGGTATATTACTCCGGTAGATGCTTCAATAAAGATGAAGACTGTAAACTTCCATGTAAAGCCTCACATGAACATGATCATGCTGAGGGTAAGATTCATCCTCTTGCTGATTTTGCCAAAGTACCGTATGCCACCTATAAAGAGGGACTAGTTACAGTGGCCCCATCGCCAGCTTATGAAAGGACTTGTATGTTTAATGGATACAATTACAAACTTTCATTGTATAATTCTGGGAAGTTACCTACGTGCACACCTCACACATGCAAGAATAATGGAATATGTAGGGTATTGCTGAAATCCAGTGACTGGCTGTGTGAGTGTCCAACTGGTTATTTTGGAAATGAGTGTGAAGAGTCCTTGGACACCAGACTGACAGAAGGGGTGCAAACCCTCTTTCCCCTGCCTGTCATTATGAGCACCAGTCAAAAACTGAAAATCATGGAGTCCAAACTGGACAGGATTATCACCTTGATGACATCTCAGGGTTGAAAGCTGTCAGATGAAGAGAAGAGTCCTGTTCATTTGAGTTCTTCATACTCCCAGCAGATGGCAGTAAAGCCAACAAGTCCTATAAAAGCTGATGATATCAGATGCTGTATTTCAGAGTTCTCTTGAAATCTGTCAAAATAAATATAGTACAATCATTGTGAAATCATGACAATATTTTCTCTCTTTTAAAACAACCTAGTAGATTTTATGATGGGCTTCACAGTTTCTTCACCTATGGCATGTTTTAATTAGCATCAGACAAGACAGGAGAGACATGATACACTTACTCACTCAGACACAACTTTTGGTGGTTTCTGAATCAAGCCAACCAGTGGCTATACAGTAGCATCTAACATGTAGATGTTCAGGTTCAGAGTTAAAGTCATTTCAATTCTTGTTCTTGCTTATTCTAATGTTATTTTTCAGGAAGTATCTGGGTAATTCCAAGGGGCAAGTTATTATGCATCATCTGGACTCTTTGACTGCTAAAAAGACTTTCTAACTGCACCCAGAACTGAAATGAGATGTCTTAGTTAAATTTAATTACAGTGAAATTAAAAGTTATTTAATATCTCAGTCAAATCACTTGTGGTTATTGTGGCCAGATAGAGAAGTAAAAAAAAAAAAAAAAAAAAGAATTATTTTATACCCGATTGACATACAGTATGGTTACTTCATGCTTAGTGGCCCTTTGAACTTTGAACTTTAAACTAATTCTGCCTTCAATTTCTGGACACTATTGGGGCAGTTGTGGCTGACTGGTCCTTGACAAGTAGGAAACGTGTTCAGGAGAAGTGTTTGGAATCACTGCCCCATCCTTATCCACTGCTAGGGGGGCCTTTGAGCAAGGCACCTAACCCCTCACTGCTCCAAAGCATCCAAATGAAGACTGTGTTAAAATTAGAGGGGAGGACAGATATAGAAATATGCATTATGCACCGTGCATAATATGCACAGTAAGGGGAATCTAGGATAAAGTTGCTGTCTATACATCCACTCATTTAATACTGGAAGGCTGACTAGCACAGGAATGCAAGCTATACTTATCAGGAAGAAAAGGTGAAAAGTGGTACTATGTGTTCATAGAAAGGTGAGAAAACCACTTCTTTAAGTCCAGTAATATATTATGTGACAATGAAATTGATTCTGAAAGGCATAATGAATGGATGAATGACACAGGATTCGTATCAGAAAGTAATGCGTTTCCGAGGTGGTAATATGTGAGGCCATAGCCTAGAAATCTAGACGTACCCTAGCTGGGTCACATGGTTTTGCTATGCAGGTACGTCTATTAACCAACCATAGGGCCTCAGTAGCTGTTAGCCCAAGTTTGGTTGGACCAATCACATCGCTCGTACCCTAGCGGTAGCTTATCAGGCTACCTACCACGTGCAGCAGTGATGTGAGTGTACATGTGACTGATGGTGTTGGTGTGTCATTTTTTTGTGGAAAGGGGCTTTGTGTGCGTAAGGGATGAGGAGCCGACATTTGGGGTGAAAATGTGAGATTAAGATGAATTTTTTTGAATATTCCATAGGAACACAACAGAAATATATGTACACAGAATAGCTGTTCATAATTTTTCAAAACTGCTGTTGTGGATATATTTGTATGTGGATGTGAAAGGGGGGATGAATCAAAGTGTGAGAGAAAGTTCATATGAAACATAACTATTTTAAATTAATGTTTAATGTTAGCACATGTCAAATCTGATTAAGATCTGACATTCCTAACCAGTGTGCAATGTGTAAATGTACACATACACACACCTCTTCGATCACGATCCTGTCTAACAATACTATGTCTGTCAAGGTTTCAAAATAGCCAGTCGTATTTTACAGAAATTATCATTATAGATTATCAATATATTAATTTTCCCTTATGCCTTCAGTCATAATAAATAAGCCATCAGGTCATAGAAACCTCCTGAGACCCAAGCTATACATTTGTATGCATTTTTTTCCCAGCTATTCTGAATCAGTAGGCCCTAAGTATAAAAATAAATATTATCTCTGAGCATCTAATTGTTTTCTAGAAAAAAATATGTCCTCATATGAGGACATCAGGTCTATCTTACTATAAAAAACAGCCAATATATAAAAATAGTCAGTGTATAACAGTGTAAATCTATTTACATTTACAATTTTTCACATGATACATATTTTGCCAATTTTTCCACATCTGGATCTTAGGTGGAACAGTCCTCACAATTTAATAACTGGCTTTTCAGTTTTCAAAATGTTGAATCAAAAAGGACAGTGAAGACACCAAAGCAGAAAGTGAGGTCATGTCTTGGCCAATCGTAGTAAATGTTTCTCACATTGCCCTTGATGTGAACTCAAGAGTTTGTTTCTGTGGGAAATGATGTCAAACTAGGTTGCTAGGGCCCCAAAAATGTCAACAATGCACCTAATGGAAACAAACAATTAAATTGAACAATAAATTAAAATCTGTGAATAGTGATTCATTCGTAACTATTTCACAGAATTTCATGCACTGTACATTTGTAGTGGTAGATAAGACAGAAAATAGATTTTCCTCCCTGACATTTTTTCATATTTCTGTCAACCCTCTAATCTAGATCACCTAAATCACTTAAGTGTAGCTCCCTAGTGTAACCCAGACACTTGCTGGGAAGGTGCATGATTCCTTATTTGGGTACCCCCATGTCATGACATTTGGAAGTACCAAAGGCATACATAAATGTCATTAGATGCAATGTAATATGGCAGCATTTGAAGCTGTAGAGGGCGCTGTAAGATATTCCATCTGTAACCTTTGTCAATATTAACACCAGTATAGCCTGTTTTACCACTATATCAGTCAGTATATAGCCTATATCAGCAGCATTTCTTTTGAAAATAATATTCAAATACCCGGACCTTCACACAGTTGTAGTATGAGCTTTTTATTTAACTCTGTATAGGCTAGTCCTAATATTTTGCACCGAAATTGTTAAAGTTTAAAAAGCCTGTTTTTGTGCCTTATAGTTTTTGTATTTAAAACTGTGAGATAAATTACGTACTTTTAGTTGCATGGTTGCCTGGTCCTTTGGACAATTCACTAATTTGATAATGTCCCAATAAAGACAAAAGTGAAATTATAAAATGTTAGTGTTTTATCTTTTATATGCATTATGCTGTGGAAACCTTTGGGTTGTCCTTTGGTTCAGGTAGCACCTTTATTCTTTGCTATCGTTTCTTGGTAATTAGACAGACATTATAAGTTATTATATCTCTCCCACATTGTCTCACTTAAACTTGCTACTTGTCCCACATTTTGTCTGTTTGTTGGAGGTGGTCACCCTAAACTCAGTACTCAACTCTAAGTACATACAGTATAATCAGCAAAATATGTACTCAAGGAAAAGTAGAACTACAACATCCAACATGCTACCACAAGTAACAGAGGCATTCGTCAACAATTTTATTTAACATTAATGATCAGAAAACAAGGCTTTAAGTGTAAAAAAAATAATAAATATTATAATAATTCATATTGAATAAATAATTCATTATTTATCAACAGTGTAATGTAGTTAACTTTAGCTTGATAAATTAAGCTAATCAGACCGATCTCTGGAAATAGCTCCATAATGAGTCCACTCCACCATGAGTGACACTTCTGTCAGTGTTAATGGAATGATGTTAGTCTAAACCTAAGCAAGCAAACAGGTCCAGCAAAAAAAGAAGAGGTGTGTGTCCCTTCCCTCCAACTGATGTCAAGTCACCACCATATCCACCCACACATAACACCTGACCACATCAGGGCTTAAGCCAAACACACAGACTGATTACATCTTAGAAAAAATTCAGAGAACTGACCTCAGATCAGATAATCCACATACAGTAGTTAACAAATCACATAACCCCACGCAACACACAGGGCGTTGACAGATATATGTGTTTATGTTATATATGTAATTTTCTGGTTGAATTGGTCCAACATCTTGTTTAACAAAAATAACTTGCTTCTGTCTTCAGTGACAGTCCATCATGATAACACATTCAGAGGGAAAAAATCCAAACTGATTAGTCAAGTCTGGCTTGTCACGGATGAATGTGTGTGTGTGTGTGTGTGTGTGTGTGTGTGTGTGTGTGTGTGTGTGTGTGTGTGTGTGTGTGTATCATGTTTTCCAATTCTCAGCCCTTCTTGTGAAAAAGGCGGGTATTCTCCTCAAAGTATTTGTGTTCTCTGAATAAATGTCTTGGCAATCTCAGAAACCATCAGCGTGACAAGAGAGCACACAGAACAGAACAGCAGCACGGCAAACAAGTGAGTTAAAACACCTGTTTTACGTCCTCTTTTTGTGTTAAACTTTCATTTTAAAACAGGCTTGTCTGAAAGAATTTGTAAAGCCATTTTGAACTCATGGAGCACATGGAAATGGCATGGCTGGATTTGGACCAACTCCCACCAACTTCCTCCATCCCATGGACTATGAATAGTTTTCTAATGTATTTCAACGGAATTAAATGACTTTGAAACAGAATGTTTTCCAATGGACATACAGGATCTTCATGCATGGAGCTGAAACAGGTAGTTCATCCTAAAGGGGAATGAGCCTATTTGGTCCTCAGCCTGTGAGATTAATAGATATTTGGTTCTCAGCCTATGAGATTAATAGATATTTGGTCCTCAGCCTGTGAGATTAATAGATATTTGGTCCTCAGCCTGTGAGATTAATAGATATTTGGTTCTCAGCCTGTGAGATTAATAGATATTTGGTTCTCAGCCTGTGAGATTAATAGATATTTGGTTCTCAGCCTGTGAGATTAATAGATATTTGGTCCTCAGCCTGTGAGATTAATAGATATTTGGTTCTCAGCCTGTGAGATTAATAGATATTTGGTCCTCAGCCTGTGAGATTAATAGATATTTGGTCCTCAGCCTATGAGATTAATAGGATTTTAGATTTTTATTCTCACTTTATACATCCTTTCCAAAGTGGATAAACTTGTGCAAGAAGACTCAGGTAAAAGTATATACGCTACTGATTCTACTTCTAGTAGACTGTGGTAGTTAAGCATTGATGCTTCTACACAGGGGCCAACAGGGGCCAGTGCCCCTGTAGAACTGACTCTTGCTCCTGCTGTGACCCCGTGCTGGACAGATACTAAATTGATTAATTTCTTACGGTGATATGCTCTGGTACGAACATCAAAGCTAATATAATGCAGCATTTTACACGGACACTTTAGAGCGCGAGACGCACACTTCTGCCTGTTGCCTGAAGCTGTAATGGGAGCTGTAACAAGCAGCGCAAATTAAAAAGTTGAATGTCGGAAAACTGCAGCCCAGCAAGGATGAATTCAAAGAGGCAAAGGTACAAAAAAAGAGTAAAATCTGTAAAAAAGAGTAAAATCTGTAAAAAGAGTAAAGTCTGTAACGTCAATGTTGCCATATATTGCCGTGTTGTCGTTTTTGTTCACAAGTGTAATGAAATGAATGAAAGTTTCATTTATTTAACATGCGTTTCTTCACGCCTTTGTCTTGTTACGTTTGAGGTTCAAATTCACGGTGAAGGCTGTTGTGCACACAGAAGAGAAACCTCACAGTAAACTACAAAAAGTTCTGTTAGTTGTTTTAATAGGCAATTTTTTCTGTTCCAAAACCAAACTAAAATTTTGTGTGCATACATCACTAGGTTTGGTCACATTCAAGATCTGTAGGGTCACTCTCAGTCTGCATTTTTGTTGTTGTTGCTGTTTATTTGTTTGTTTGTTTTGGCAAAGGTTAAAAAATAGCCTAAATGACAGCATTCAATTCAGGGTAATTTTTTGTGTTTTATCACCCTGTCTATTATATGTTTATAAAGGACTATAGTCTATTACAGGTGAATATGTATTATTTATATATATATATGTGTGTGTGTGTGTGTGTGTGTGTGTGTGTGTATTGCTGGCTTTCTGAAATGTTATGTATGTAAATGAGCCATCATTAAACGTAGGTCTACCGGCACACAATAATTTACAAGACATCAAAACAAATATGTAGTTTATGCTGTTTACCATGTTTTCATGTATGGGGCTGAAACAGGTAGCGCATCCCAAAATGTTCAGTGTTAACACTCAAATTCACTTTCAGCATGGGCAGCCCTTTAAAAAAAGGCTACTTTGAGGTGTGTTTGTGTGTGAGAGAGAAAGAGAGTGAGGGTGTGTGTAGTGGTTGCACACCCATGGCCTAACAAGCTGTAATGATAAAAGATGCATTTCCACACACTCATTTGAAGACTTTCTGCCCAAACAGAAAACGAGAGGAAGAAGTACTGTGTTTTGGGGGGCTTGTTTGGTTTCATATATTTTCTGTGAAGTTACTGGTGAACGTAGTTTTGTTAGTAATTTAATCTCTGTGGTCTTTTAAAACACACACATCTTCATTCCTAATGCAATTTCTGTACCCACAAGACATACAACAGCTTGATTTTCAACAGAAAGTGAAAATGTCTAATTTTTCAAACAGGGGGCCTGAAATGGACATTATTTTGAGGAACATGGAAGACTTGAGTGAAGAGGAGTTCAGGGAGCTGAAGTTCTACCTGAGAGCCTACGGAGGTGTTCCCAAAACCAAACTAGACAATGCAGACCGAAGACACGTGGTCCAGCTGATGGTGGAGTACGCCCCTCTTGAACTCATGAAATACATCCGTATGATTTTTGAACAGATGGACAGGAAAGATTTGCTTGAACTTTTGACAGTTGAGTATCTTTCAGATTTCTTCACTATAATATGGACATTTGGTAAACTAGGCCATTTTCAACCCATAGCCTTATTGTTCAAGGTCATAGAGTGCTGTCAATAAAAAGAACAAGAATTTGTGGTACATTTTAGTCCAAACAGTGGTCTGGCACCTGAACCAACCTATATGGACAAGGTCAATTGAGGCGACATTCGTGCACATTTGCATATAGCATGACATTTCCATTTCCAATCTCTCTTTTGCATGAAACTGAAGTTTACATCAATTATTTGTGAAAACTGCCAGAATGGAGAATTGGGAGTTTTAAATTGTTGCTCAAAAATCGCTACAAACTCGTTTAACTGGGTGTTGACAGACATGAGAGAATGGGAGATTTGGTGGCTCCTGAATCAAGACAATGACGGCGCTTTCTGACTGAACAAACTTAGGATGCACAAAAGATGTACCTATGCTTCCTCGCTCATCAGAACTCTCTCCTCACCAGTTAGACAAATTAGACATCCTTGGCTTCAAACTTCAAACAAGGATGGAGGACAGAGGATGGAGGATCGAGTAAATCAATCAAAAATCCTCTTCGCTCGTCCCCATTGGTTAGCTTTAACTGCTGGTGGGCTATTCAGTCTGTTTTACCACATTTTCTCGTTTCTTCTTCCTATTGACCAAAGTTGTACAAGTTGCCTATTGGTTTCTCCTTTAAGTCTATGTGTTTGATTAAATGTCTAGGCCATGTCAGATGCTGTGAGTTCGGTAAAGACGCGGACAGGACAATACAGCGGCGTGTGTGTGTGAGTGAAAACAACCTTTCTACTTCCTTTTCTTCTCCCAATCCTGTAATGCCTCAGCAGCCCTGTTGAACTGTGGAGTCAGATCTCATCTCAGATGGCTCAGTGTTTGTTATGTGGCTTGTCTTTGTGAAACTGTGTACGAGGACCTCTCATGAGAATGAAACCCAATGTAACCATAAACTGTAATGAAGGATAACATTCCATGCACTCATGGAGACTTTAGTCCTATTCGAACAGGACTGGTTTTATATGGGGATGTACTATAAAGTAATTATTTCCAGAGATTTTAGTCCCGTCCAAATGTGCCATATCAGTAAACATTACCAAACGCTGTCAAAGATTACTGCAACCTTTACCTAATGTAAAAGGGTCCAGAAAAATTACTTCAAGTAATACTAATCCCGCGCAAATCGTTCGATCAGACCTCTAGTAACTGTTGTGTATATTCAGCACTTGGTAAAAAGCCTACTAATCATGCTGTTGATGGCACGCCTGTGTGACGACTGAAGGATGACAGATGTGCTTAAATGGAATTATCCTTCCCACTTTCGGTGGTTTTACTGATTTTTTGTTCTGAGCAAATCAGCCAGAACGTCCTTTGGTTAAATTGTTTTACCTCACATACCATTTGTAGGGGCAGTGATGGCCTACTAGTTAGGGCTCTGAGCTTGTAACAGAAGGGTTGTCGGTTTGATCCCCAACCCGTGGACCTTGGCTGAAGTGCCCTTGAGCAAGGCTCCTAACTCCTCACTGCTCCCTGGGTGCCGCTATAGCAGGCAGCCAACTGCTCTGGGTTAGTATGTATTTCATTTCCCTGTGTGCTGTGTGTGTTTCTCTACTATCCCGTCCGAATAGTGCTTTTGTCCAGATAGAAAATGTGAGAAAAAAGGATGTTTGGGCATGTTTTGTCTGCCTTCTGTGAAGCTTGTGTGTGCCCTCAGCAGTAATGTCAGCAGTGAACATAATTTTGCAAAACGTTGCGGTCTTTTAAACACACACATCACACCTAATTCCTAATGCACATTTTATACTCACTGCTACTCTTAGTTATAGTAACTGTCATGTTCACTTTACTTTAAAGCAACCCTCAAGTTTCCCTCTGTGTTGTGGAAGCACTGTAGCTTGTCCCTTCACCCCTTCACTTCTGTGTGTGTCCTGCTACTTGTCATCTACAACAGAAACTTAACATATCTGGTTGTTTCAACAGGGGACCAGAAATGGACATCATTCTGAGGAATCTGAAAGGTTTGAGTGAGGAGGAATTCAGGAAGTTGAAGTTCTACCTGAAAACCTATGGAGGTATTCCCCAAACCAAACTAGACAATGCAGACCGAAGACGTGTAGTGCAGCTGATGGTGGAGTATGCCCCTTATGATCTTGTGGAATACATCAGAACAATTTTGGAAGACATGGACAGGGATGATTTTCTAGAACTTTTGGCAGTTGAGTAACTTTCATGTCTCTAAATGTAAAAAGGTAAAATTTTAAAGGAGAACTTTGGCCATTTTCAACTATGCCGCTACAGTATAGCCCAATAGCCCTGTTGTCACTGGGTACTGTCAGTGAGAAAAAAAAGAGAAAAATTACATTGTAGACCCAACAGAGTTGGCAAGCCATTGCCATCATTTTGTTTGCAGCAAAATTAGCATTTGAACATTCTGGTTCTGAGGGAAAAAATTAATGCCTGACAGACGACACAATCATTTCCCTGCAGTAAAAACTACATGTTTCAAGTTTCTGTGTGGTCTGTAGGCCTGTTATCTCCAGAATTTGACTGTTGCTGCACCTGTGCTGTCAGATTAGACCAGGTACACCGCATGCATGTTAACAGATTAGACCAGGCCAATCGCATGCATGTTAACAGATTAGACCAGGTACACCGCATGCATGTTAACAGATTAGACCAGGCCAATCGCATGCATGTTAACAGATTAGACCAGGCACACTGCATGCATGTTAACAGATTAGACCAGGCCAATCGCATGCAAGTTAACAGATTAGACCAGGCCCACTGCATGCATGTTAACAGATTAGACCAGGCTAATCACATGCATGTTAACAGATTAGACCAGGCCAATCGCATGCATGTTAACAGATTAGACCAGGTACACTGCATGCATGTTAACAGATTAGACCAGGCACACTGCATGCATGTTAACAGATTAGACCAGGCTCTCTGCATGCATGTTAACAGATTAGACCCGGCACACTGCATGCATGTTCCACGCGGCAGCACTGCACAGCTCCTGCGCTGTCCGATTGAAATATTTTTCCACTCATACCACGTGTGGTATAACATGGTCGAATGGATGGATACCATTCGACCATGTTATACCACATGAATGGATAGCAACGTTTATAGACCACGAATGTGCTGACTTCTATGTTTATAGACCACGAATGTGCTGACTTCTATGTTTTTAGACCATGAATGTGCTACTTCTATGTGTACGAGGCCTAACTCCTCCATCTCCTCCTTGATATCCTTGATGAACCTTGAAGTATTTGTGTTGTGTGAATAAATGTCTAGGCAATCTCAGATACCATCAGTGTGACAGGAGAGCAAGCAGAACAGAACAGCAGCATGGCAAATAAAGAGTGAGTTAAAACAACCTCTTTACTTCCTCTTTCTGTCTCCCATATCCTGATAACCTCAAAAAAAAAACTAAAATCACAAAACATGCACTTTGTATACCCACTACTGCTCCGTGACAACTTGTTTACTGTCCCATTCACTTTATCTTAAAGCAGATGTGATGTTTTTGTCTTCTGTCTGCCCCTCCCTTGTATAGTGTCCTCCTCTCCCAGTAGACTATTAGCCCTGTCACTTGTCATCTGCAACAGGAGCTGAAAAGGTTTTTGTTTTTTTTTTAAACAGTGGATCAGAAATGGCCATGATTTTGAGGACTTTGGAAGACTTGAGTGAGGAGGAATTCAGGAAGTTGAAGTTTTACCTGAGAACCTATGGAATTCCAAAAAGCAAGCTAGAAAATGCAGATCGAGCTGACGTAGTGGAGCTGGTCATGGCGCACGCTCCTCATGAACTCATGAATTACATCAGACACATTTTGGAGCAAATGGACAGGAATGATTTGCTGGAGCTTTTGAGAGTTGAGTAACTTTCAGATCTTTTCTCTTAAAAGTTTTTAAAGGAAGAAAAAAAAATTCTGAAGCTGACATCTGCCTACCCTGGCAGATCCAGAAAATATATTGAACTCATAAAAATAATACAAAAGGTGACACCCTGTCTCACTCTTACCTCTGCTACATTGTTGTAGGCTATAGTAGATATTAGTATTCAAATCTTCCTGCGTTTTGGATGTGAGGCATGTCATTTCAAATTTCAGTTAGCTGCCCCCCATTGCTCCTGACTGGTTGATTTCTGCTGCACAAGCACGCCACTCTGCTTTCATTGGTTAATGGTGTGGCGTTTGGCTGATTCATTTGCATAACGTTGAGCAGAGCCCAACTTCTTACGCAACGGAGCTACTTCAATCCATTGCGCCACCTTCCCAAGATGCTTTGTGCTACAATTCGGAAAATTAACTGAAATCGTGATGCGTGTTGTACCTGACGTGGTCAGTGGATCTCCGTGGTCAGGGAAAGTATTGATTCTCCCTAGAACATTTCCCTGAACAAAAACAGATAACGTCCAAGCTTCCACTGAATCTCAGTTGCTTTGCATTGGTTGCTACCCTGAAACATTGGGAATGGTGGTTGATGTACTAATGCATAGAGATTGAATGCAACCAATGGAAATATATGTCTCAGAATCCAGTATATATATAACAATTTGTGTGACTGGCTTAGACCCTCCCCTAAAAACTCAGAAACATTTTTTGTGTGGTTTCTTTAGAAAGAAAGAGTAGAATTCGATATATCGTCAGTACATGACAATGACTGTATATACATATAGATGTAGCTATAGGTGGATAGATATATCTCTACATACAGTCATTGGTACATACGCACTGATATCTCTATGGAGGGTTGGGAAACAGCTGGGCTACCTTACAACAGCGTGGCCTAGACTTTTTCTCCAGTATCCTTTCCACCACTATTCAATGGTTTTGTCTTTCATATTATGCATTCATGCACTGGAGTGTTCATTTTTATGTTTCAGAATCTCTGAAATAAACAAGCCACCTGTGTGACCCTCCTCATGCCAGGCTCTGGACAACCAGCTGAACACACTCCACTCAGGAAACTCATCAAAGTGAGAAGTGACTCCACTCAGGAAACTCATCAAAGTGAGAAGTGACTCCACTCAGGAAACTCATCAAAGTCTCCTCCAAAAGAATAGATTTTTACTTTTCTTTGTTTCTTTACTTCTCTGTCCTTGCACCTACAGTAGGTGTGTGCAAATGTGTAAGCCTGTGTTTATGGACACCACAGAGATTTTTGCTGTGATATTTTTCATTGTAATTTGTAGTTTTGCACTGATAGGGATTCCTGTAGATTAGAGAAGCAGGGGGTGCAGGTGTTTTGCAGTAGCTCCTCCCCTTTTTGCCAAACATAATGGAAGCTCACTGACAGATCACTCAAGCTCATGCTACACACAAACCTTTGTCATGTCAACATTTTGTTTTGCTCCCATATACACAACCCAAATTCCAAATCTATCTATCTATCTATCTGTCTATCTGTCTATGTATCTGTCTATCTATCTGTCTATCTATCTATCTATCTGTCTATCTGTCTATCTATCTATCTATCTGTCTCTCTATCTATCAATGCAAGGCACACCTGCCATAGTGTCATAAAAGCTAACAGAATAAAGTCACATCATGGTTATGTATACAGAACTACATTTGACACTTTTTCAAGTATACTGTGAACACAAGTACACTGTGTTCTCAAGTACACTGTGAACACAAGTACACTAACACAAGTACACTGTGTACACCAGTACACTGTTCTCAAGTACACTGTGAACACAAGTACACTAGCACAAGTACACTGTGAACACAAGTACACTAACACAAGTACACTGTGTTCTCATGTACACTGTGAACACAAGTACACTGTGAAAAACTGGTGGAAACTAGGGATGCACCGATCTGATATTTGGATCAGATATCGGTCCCAATGTTAACAAAATAGTTGGATTGGAAAAACGTAACAACAAAAAACCTTGACTGCAACAGAGCCTTCCTCTAGGCTACCATGTGTGACTTCTGCAGGTAGAATGCAAAGAGCTGACAAGCTTCAGCTATGCTATGTGCAGGTGTGAGATGTACAGTACATGTGTGAAAATACTGGTTTTATAAGTGCTATTTGTAAAAGTGCTAAGATACAGGCTACGAAATTATTCATTTTCAATTAGTCATTTAGGCTGCTGGAGGTTTAAATGAACAATCAGCTATGTTTACACGTGGATTATCCAGTTAGCATATACCGTTCAACTAGCTCACTTTGTGTCTGCTTGTCAGTCCTGTAAGAGCAGCCTAACCTTATTCACCAAAATCATTATTAACAATGTTGCACATATCTGTTAT
>PYXC01001490.1:327500-337500 GCA_015244755.2 Tenualosa ilisha
GTAACACAATGTAGAGAAATTAAATTATTAAGTGCATTCTCAAAGTTTATCTCCTGGTGTAAACTTTGAGAATGCACTTAATAATTTAATTTCTCTACATTGTGTTACACTATTGCACTTTCAACTTAAAACAGCGCAGATTCTATGTTTGCAATATGCACTCCTTGTTAGTTCATTGTGTTGTAGCTTGAATGTTATCCTCTTTTGTAAGTCGCTTTGGATAAAAGCGTCTGCTAAATGCCTAAATGTAAATGTAAATGTAAATGCACACACACACACACACAGACAGACAAACTATTTTTTTTCTTGTGTGAAAATATATTTGGGATAGTATTTTTGTTTCAACATTGCTTGCATGCTAACTGTGTACTTTCAGCTTCTCCCCTCAGATTATAAAAACTGACAGAAGTGCATTAAGTTTAATGTGTACGAGATATAAACATAAATGTAATATTATGATAAAGGTGTCTATGATGTGAGGCAAAAGCTTGCATTTAGATGTGTTTATGATTTTAAATTTCATTTCAGATGTGATTTGATGTTTATGATACTTTAAATACAATGTTTCATTCTGCAGGAGATGTGAGGCGTTTGGCATGGTATGTGAGCAATGAATGGAGTTGAGTGTAAAGTTTTGGGAAAAAGACACAGAGTTTTGAAAATGTGTGTCAGCAGTTGAAAAAAACTGTAAAAATGAGAAAGGCAGAGAGAGACAAGAAGGGACAACGAGAGGGAAAGATCGAAAGAAAAAAGAGGTAGAGAGAAGGGAACAGAACAGAGAGAGGGTGTGTGAGTTTATCTGTGGGCTGGGAGGAGTTTAGTTTAGTGTGTGTGCGTGTGTGTGTGTGTGAGAGAGAGAGAGAGAGCAGTGAGGAGTATGTGTGTATGAGTGTGTGTGTGTGAGAGAGAAAGAGAGCGGCGATGAGAATGTGTATGTGTATGTGTGTGAGACCGAGAGAGAGAGAGAGAGAGAGCAGGGAGGAGGGTGTGTGTGTGGGCGTGGGCTTGTCATTGTGAAACAGGGCTGGCAGTCTGGAGCCCATGTGAGCTCCAGGGGGAGAGGGAGGAGAGACTGTCCAGCCCAGAGCTGCGTTTGCTGGGGAGAGGAGGGAGAGAGAGGGGCCCTGATCTACAGAGCCATGGAGCTCAGCACTGCCCCAGACGAGCTGAACAAACAAGACTAACACACTCGCTAGAGATACACACACACACACACACACACACACACACACACACACACGGCAACGCGGGGACAGAACACGAACCCCAGAAGGCAAGCTCTCTTTTTTCTCTCTCTTTTTTTTTCTTCTCCTCCTTTTTCCTTCTCTAATTCTTTCTTCCATCTTGTATTTGCCTTTTCTGAATGTGGGCTGAGTGTGTGTTATTCTGTTATTTGTTCGGTGTGTGTATGAGGCTGGAGTGTGCGTTTGAGTGTGTGTTTGAGGTTGGAGTGTGTGTGTTGGGGTGTGTGTATGAGGCTGGAGTGTGTGTTTGAGTGTGTGTTTGAGGTTGGAGTGTGTGTGTTGGGATGTGTGTTTGAGTGTGTGTTTGAGGTTGGAGTGTGTGTGTTGGAGTGTGTGTGTTGGGGTGTGTGTTTGATGAGTTTGTGCAGACAGTGCATGTGTGTCTCCCTGGGAGAAAGGTTTGAATAACGGATTGCCTGCGTGTGTAGGAGTTTGAGGATCATGTTTGTGTGTGTGTGTGTGTGTGTGTGTGTTTGGATGTGGGTGGGTGGATGGCTGCGTGGGTGTGCATGTGTGTGTGAACCTTTCAGTGTACTTTTTAAGATTCTTTGTCTGCAAGTGGGAGTGCATGTGCAAATAGGATGTGTGTGTATGTATGTATGTGTGTGTGTGAGAGACAAAAAGTCTTTGAGTGTGTGTGTGCATGCGTGTGTGTGTGTGTGTGTCTGTGTGAGAGTTATTCGCTCCATCAGCTCCAGGGATTTCAGCACTGTCCGAATTACAGTACGCTGGAGAGCCTGAGAGCTGGCACTGCTTCTAACCAAAGGAGCGCCTCTGTGTGTGGGTGTGTGTGTGTGTGTGTGTGTGTGTGTGTGTGTGTGTGTGAGAGAGAGAGAGTGAGAGAGAGAGAGAGAGACAGAGACAGAGAAAGAGAGAAAGAGAGAGAGACAGAGAAAGAGAGAGAGAGCTGTCAGAACCAGCCTTTCTCTCTGTGAAAAACAAAGTAGGGGTTAGGTTTGGTCTTTTCCATAGTGTGTGTGTGTTGTTCTTGTGCTGTGTGTGTGTGTGTGTGTGTGTGTGTTTGTATGTGCGTGCCTGTGTGTGCGTGTGTGTATGTGCATGTGTATGTGTGTGCTTGTGTGTACGTGTGTGCGTACACATATGTGTGTGTGTGTGTGTGTGTGTGTGTATGGTCGCTTACCTCTCTTCCTCCTGACAGAAAGGGCTTTTTGAACAGGAGCAGCGCTCTTGTGTTGTGCTCTGTGCCCCTGGTTTTGTTTGGAAGCCGAGCTGTGGAGGGAAGCCATTGTCAACCAGCTTAGCAGGCTTACAGGGAGGATGTTTGCTGGGGATGGGATTGTGGGGTGTGTGTGTGTGTGTGTGTGTGTGTGTGAGAGAGAGAGAGAGAAAGTGAGGGGCAACTACCTCTGTTCTTTGTAGTTACCCACTATTACTGATATTGATTGTATCGCAGTGACATTAACAGTTGATGTATCTTAATGAGTGAGTAAGAGAGAGAGAGAGAAAGAGAGACAGAGACAGAGAAAGAGAGAAAAAGGGAAAGATAGAGTAGATGTGTAGTAAAAAAAAACATAATGACATCTGTGGTGCTTCCCTGTGGTCAGTGGGCTCAGTGGGTCAGTGCCTGACCGCTGTAGGGCCCGATGTTTCCCACTGACACTGGGCACTGTTGTGTCATCCAATCAGGGCTGACTCCAGGCTCTTTGCTGCCATAGGCCAGATTTGAGCTTTGCCCCTCCTACTCTAGAAATACAAGTAAATGACTGAAGAGAAAAATACAGAAATGCATTGCCTGCGATGCCTCCTGAACCTCATACCTCAATGCCCGACCTCAGGAACCAGCCCTGCACCCAGTGACAACATCAGAGACATGGCACCTGTCAAACCTGTGTGTGTGTGTGTGTGTGTGTGCGTGTGTGTGCTTGTCTGTATCTCTTAGCTGTATCAGTAAGAGTGTGTGAGTCTGTGTGTGTGTGTGTTTGTGTTTGTGTGTGTGTTACATGGTGCAAGTGTGGTTTCTGATTGAAGGTCAACCTCTCTGATTCTGTGTGTATGTGTGTGTGTTTCAGACGGGGCGGGTGTGTGTGTGCTGCAAATGTCCCGGAGTAGCGTTGTAGTGGGGGACCTGGTCCCCAGAGACGTCACAGAGGTTCTGGCCCAACAGAGCCGCGGCTCCAAGGGGCGGGGCAGGAAGCGTGGCTCCTCATTGGGCAGGGCCTTCGGTTGGCTCCGCCCAGCCCCCAGGCCTAGGAGCAGCAGCACTGGACCCAACCGGACCGCCAACCAGAACCGACCAGCTGAGAACAGCACTGCCAGAACTGGACTCACACACCCAGCAGGCAGAGGTAGGGAGGGGGGATCCCTGACAGCACGCACACACACACACACACACACACACACGCTCCATTCCTCATTCAGTCACACACATACAGATCCCCTGCAGAGATTGAGGGGAAAACCCCAACAGCACACACACACACACACACACACATATACACAAACCACACTTGTATGAATAGAGGTTGGCTTCAGCATTGTGTAGAAGAGAAACTTAGTGATCATGGAGCCTGTGTGTCCAGTGGTCTGGATGTGTTTGTATAGAAGTGTAAGGGTGGAACCAGCAGAGACTGAGAAGTCTAGTGAACTGTCAATGCAGGAGTCAGGAAACACACTGAGAATATCCCTTCTTACTCCAAAAGAGTTTTACTCTCTCAGGAAACACTAATACGCTTTCATGATCACCTCTACACACACAGTCACCTCTGGGCTGGAAATGAAATGGCTGGGCAGTGGTAGGATAGTGATTAAGGAACTTGGCTAACATGCTAGTAGCCTGGCAATTGTGGGTTCAAATCTTGAGCAAGGCACTTAAGCACCACAGCTGCTCATGGGGATGCTGACCCTGGACTAATTGATAGTTGACAAATGTGAGTGGCTTTGGATAAAAGTGTCTGCTAAATGCATAAGTGTCATGGAAATGTCATCAACGCCTGTGCCTAAGTACTTCCACTGCTCTCCTGAGGCTGTAGTCTGAGTCCTGCACCATCCATACTTGGTGAGACACATAAACAGGCAGAGCGAGAGAAGCAGTGGAGGAAGGAGAGAGCGAGGGAGAAGGAGAGATGGAGAGAGGGATATCACACCAGTCCGACTCGTACCGAAAGCAAGGCAAAGGCAGCAAACCTCACCAGATGGTGATCTTTCTCAGGTTCAAAACACCTATTGGCATTAGTGCCTGTGTCGGAACACATGAACACAACCATATCTACGTCTATAAGTCCACCTGTCTATATTAACACTATACTATATCTCCATCTGTCTGTATTAACACTATACTATATCTCCATCTGTCTATATTAACACTATACTATATCTCCACCTGTCTGTATTAACACTATACTATATCTCCATCTGTCTATATTAACACTATACTATATCTCCATCTGTCTGTATTAACACTATACTATATCTCCATCTGTCTGTATTAACACTATACTATATCTCCATCTGTCTATATTAACACTATACTATATCTCCACTGTCTGTATTAACTTATATATCTCATCTGTCTATATTAACACTATACTATATCTCCACCTGTCTGTATTAACACTATACTATATCTCCATCTGTCTATATTAACACTATACTATATCTCCATCTGTCTATATTAACACTATACTATATCTCCACCTGTCTATATTAAAACAACTATACTATATATCTATCTGCCTATATTAACGTGACAATGTATTCATTTGACTATGTCTATGTCTATGTATCTCCATCTGTCTATGTATATAAACAGATTCATTAGAACAACCCTTTTCATCCCTCTTACTCTTTCTCTCCCTCCCAATATCTCTATTCCCTCTCTCCCTCCATTTCTCTGTTTCCCTCTCTCTCTCTCTACCCCCTTTCTCTCTGTCTTTTAATCTCTCTCTATCCATTTCTCTCTCATTCCCTCTCCCCCCCCCTCCCTCCATCCCCTGTGCTGTCAGGCTGAATGGCGCTGGGCTCCTGCTGAGCAGAGACCCACCCCAGAGCCGACCACCGGCCTCACGCCACAATAACACAAACACAAAGGCAGTGTGTGTGACGTGTGTGACGTGTGTCTGTGTGTCTGTGTGTGTATATATAAGAGAGTGTATGGGTTAGAGCACTGATGTTCACTGTGTGCATGCGTGTGTGTGTGTGTGTGTGTGTGTGTGTGTGTGTGTGTGTGTGTGTGTTGGGAGGAGGTTAAAGAGCTGACTATGTTTACACACTTACATACAGACTGACTGTGGCTTTCATCTTGCTGATGTCAGAGGAGTTTCTGAAAGAGACATTCACCAGTGTGCGTGTGTGTGTGTGTGTGTGTGTTCCAGAAGGGTGTTTCCTCACTCGGGGGGCCCTCTTACTAATCATTGTGTGTGTGATGTCAGTCAACAGTACAGTAACTCTTTGTGGTTCTGTTCACAGTGAATGTGTGAATGTGTGTGAGTGTGTGAGTGTGTGTGTGTGTGTGAGTGTGTGTGTGTGTGTGTGTGTGTGTGTCTGTGTCACCACAACATTTCTACATGAGGACATCAGTGGGTTGCTGATTAGAGAGTCATGTCCGAAGGGTTCTGAGGATGATTGAACTCTCACACCTACACCCATGGATGAGACGCCCTTAAGCCTTAAGGCTTCTCCCTCTGTGCTCCCTCAGGCCTGGGCCTGCACACTGTTCCCAGTGTGTAGACTATCCTCAGATGGGTATAAAACAAGCCTATGGGACAAAATGACTTACTTTAGTGCACACACACACACACACACACACACACACACACACACACACACACACACACACAGAGAGTCAATTTTGCTATCCTCAGATGGGTTAGAAACAACTCTGTGGGACAAAATGACATAACATAGCACAGGAACACACACACACACGCACACAGAGAGAGAGAGAGAGAGGCAGTTCCAGTGTCAGAGTCACCCCTGGGCTTATACAGAGATGTTTTATGGGTCCCAATTGCAGTTGGACTTAAAGGCACTTAACTTGCATGGACCGCTCCAAATAGGGCAAATCTGAGTATCTGTGTATTTCTACTGTGTGTGTGTGTGTATGTGTGTGTATGTGTGTGGCATCTGTTGCGTAAGTTGTTGAAATGAATACACCTGTTGACATGTGTGCTTCGACTGTTTACTTCAACAAGACTCTCCTTCCATTTTCACATAACCACTCTGCACTTACTTTCTCCCTATGTTCTCTCTATCCCCCCTCTCTCTCTCTCTATTCACATTTCTCTCCTTCCCTTCACAAACAACACCTCTCCATATCCCACATCATCTACCCTCTCTTTTCTTTTTTGTCCCTCTGTCTTCTCTCTGTCCCTCTCTCTATTCTCTATCTGTCTCTAACCCCCTCTTTCTGTTCTCTCTATCCACCTCTCTCCTGCCTGTTTCTCTCTTCTTTTCATTCACTCCTTCATCCCTCTCTTTTCTCTCTTTCTCTGGCTCCCTATTTGACTTTCTCTCTGTCCACTTCTTTTAGATCTCTCTCCTCTCTGCTTTTCCTTTTATCCCTCTCTTTCCTCTCTCTATCCCTCCATCTGTCTCTCTCCCCCTCTTTTTCCTCTCTCTACTCCCCTGTCTCTCTCCTGTCTTTGTTTTGTTTTCCTTCTCTTCTCTCCCTGCTTTGTCCATCACTCCATTTTATATATAGTTCCCTGTCAGCCCATACTCAGCTCCCCCAACCCCACCCTACACACACACACACACACACACACACACACATACACACACACAAATGGAACATGTTTGTGATTGGGGAAGTGAAGGTCAGTTGAGCTGCCGGGGGTCTGGTTGGTTACACCCAGTGAGTGGTACATATATCCCCCACATGCAACCACACACACACACACACACTCACACATACACACGCACACTTTTACACACACATACACACACACACCATCCACACGCATGCACACACATACACACACTTACATACACACACAAACACACACATACACGCACCTACACACAAGCAATCAGAAATGTAAACTCTCAGTTCAGTTTCACTGATCCGTAATCTGTTGTCCTCATGAACACATTGGGAATACTGTAATTATCCCACCCTTGTTCAGGACACTGCTCCTCTGCTCGCTCAGTCGCTTAAACCCAAACCAATCCGCTCCGCTCCACGCCGCTCCGCTCCACGCCGCTCCACGCCGCTCCACACCGTTAGATAAAAAAACACTCCATTCTCCGACTAAAATCCACCCGCTCCAATCCAGGCTCCTCTCCTGCTCAGCTCCGCT
Organism: Tenualosa ilisha; assembly: GCA_015244755.2. Classification (NCBI taxonomy): domain Eukaryota; kingdom Metazoa; phylum Chordata; class Actinopteri; order Clupeiformes; family Clupeidae; genus Tenualosa; species Tenualosa ilisha. The sequence goes on from PYXC01001490.1 coordinate 335,002, forward strand.
CACATGCTCTGGTGTGTGTGTGTGTGTGTGTGTGTGTGTGTGTTTGTGAGTTTGTGTGTGTGTGTGTATGTGAATACAGCTGAATGAACATTCTCGTGTAGTTTCCCATGGCTACTGCTGAGTCAGCAGGTTGCCCAGTGTCACAGTACCTGTGCTGTGAGAGTGAAAGTGTCTGTGTGTGTGTGTGTGTGTGTGTGTATGTGTGTCTGTGTGTGTGTGTGTGTGTGTGTGTGTGTGTGTGTGTGTACCTGTGTGTCTGTGTCTGTGTCAAAGTCAAAGTCAAAGTGTACTTTATTGTCAATTCACTATGTAACAGGCATTACACAGAGGACTGAAATTGTGATTCACCAGACACCAAATGTGCAATTTAAACTAGAAACACACACACACACACACACACTCACGCACAAAACACACAGCTACACTCATGGACATGAAGTGCACACAGACATCCACAATAAATAGACATAAGACATACGACATACAGGTAAACATATACGCTTCCAGCAAGAAGGAAGGAAAGTTCGAGGTAGCTCTTCTTGGTAGCTGGTGTAGATTGGAAAAAGTGAATGTGCAATTTGTAAGGTGCAATAAGTGAAGGTGCAATTAAGTAAAGTGCAGTGTGTAAGCTCCATGGACCTCAGTGTGTGTGAGATTGGTTATGGATGTCAGTAACATATTCATGGAATGTTCATGGAATCTTCTTCATTGTGTTGATTAGCCTGATGGCTTGTGGGAAGAAGCTGTTTCTCAGTCTATTTGTGTGGCACCGCATGCTGCGGTAGCGCTTTCCTGATGGTAGAAGGGAGAACAGTTTGTGTGCTGGGTGGGTGGTGTCCTTGATGATATTGATGGCTCTCTTGGAACAGTGTGATGTATATAAGTCCTGAATGGCTGGTTGGGGTGATCTGATGATCTTTTCAGCAGTCCTCACCACCCTCTGTAGAGCCTTCTTGTCCGCAGCTTAGCAACTGCCGTGCCAGACGGAGAGGCTGCAGGTAAGGATGCTCTCAATAGCACCCCTGTAGAAGGTGGCGAGTGCAGAGGTGGGAAGGTCAGCTCTCCTCATTCTGCGCAGAAAGTGAAGGCGTGTCTGTGCTTTCTTTACCAGGGAGGTGGTGTTGATGGTCCATGTGAGGTCATCTGTGATATGCACTCCCAGAAACTTTGTGCATTTCACAGACTCCACGGTACTGCCATTGATTGCGAGTGGGGTGTGTGTCGGGTGTTGTTTCCTGAAGTCTACAGTTATTTCTTTTGTTTTGTTGACATTGAGTTGTAGATTGTTTCTGACACACCAGTTGATGAGTTGATGTACCTCCTCTCTGTATGCTGAGTCGTCGTCGTTCCTGATGAGGCCCACCACTGTTGTGTCATCAGCTTGATGATGTGGTTCAATGAGAATCTGGCACAGCAGTCGTGGGTCATCAGTGTGAACAGCAATGGAGACAGCACACATCCCTGGGGGACCCCGGTGTTAGTGATGGTGGTCTCTGAGGAGTTTTTGCCAACTCTTACTGTCTGTGGTCTGTTAGTGAGAAAGTCCAGTAGCCAGTTGCATAAAGAAGTGCTGATGCCTATTGCACTCAGTTTGTTCACCAGGTGCTGTGGGATGACCGTGTTGAAAGCGGAGCTGAAGTCGATGACATCAGTGGAGTGTTTGGGGCGATAGCCAAACTGGTATGGGTCCAGAGTAGTGGAAAGGCTGGATGTTATGTGGGCCTTGACCAACCTTTCAAAACACTTCATCATTATTGGAGTGAGTGCTATGGGTCTATAGTCATTTAGTGACGTAGCTGGGGATTTTTTTGGTAGCAGTACGATGGTGGTGGCTTGAAGCTTTCTGGTATGACGGCTTGGCTCAGTGAGATGTTGAAAATATCTGTGAGGAGGTCCGTGAGTGAGTCTGCACAGTCTCTGAGCACACGCCCGGGTGTGTTGTCCGGACCTGCAGCTTTTCTGAGGTTCACCTTGAGTAGGGTCTTCCGCTCGTCCACCACGTCTAGTTGGAGTGTTGTGTTGTCTGGGCCAGTAGGGGCTTTTGTTGGAGTGGTGCTGCTGTTTTCTTCAAACCGGCTGAAGAAGGTGTTGAGAGAGTTGAGGAAGTCTATGTTGTCCTTGCACGGCAGGGGTGTTGGTTTGTAGTCTGTGACTGACTGGATGCCTTGCCACAGGCGTCTGGGGTGTGTGTGTGTGTGTGTGTGTGTGCGTGTGTATTTTCCCCTATGTCATCATGCCTGCATGATTTGTAATGGGAGACTGTAGATGAGGACACAAAGAGTCATAACCTGACCTCTGACCTCCAGTGTGTGTGTGTGTGTGTGTGTGTGTAAGATACCATGACCTGAATCAAAGATAGAAGAAATCATTACCACAGCATCAGCATAAAGATATCTAACAGCAGAAAAAGGTGGAATTTGGCAGTTTACGTGTGTGTGTGTGTGTGTGTGTGTGTGTGTAGTTATGTATATGGAGGTGGAACAGGTTGGTAGAGGGGCA
>PYXC01001490.1:342500-347500 GCA_015244755.2 Tenualosa ilisha
TGTAGTGGAGACGCTAACCCATGCTAACTTCAGTGGAGAGTGCAGGCCTAATGCATATGAGCCCTTAGCCTGACAGCCAGAAGATGATTAACTGTCAGGGATTTTAAGCCTGTGTCCCCTCACAGTATGTCATGCTCCTGCCTTAAAGAAGAGTCCTATATTATTCTTATCTGTCCAATTAGAACAATATGAAGACCATGAAAGTCATAACTTGCATAATCTTATAGCTAACATCTTTATACAGGCTCTAACCAGTCTGAAGTCCTTTGGCCATCCCATAAAATAATCTCTGCCATTTCATCATGCAGTAAGTCATTTCCTGTTCCGTCCTGGGGGAGAAACGTGTTGAAATTGTTCGTCCTCTTCAGTTTGATAGAGATAGATAGATTGATAGATAGAGAGAGAGAGAGACAGATGGATAGATGGATAGATAGATAGATAGATAGATAGATAGATAGATAGATAGATAGATACCCTGCATCCATAGCATTACATGACATAAACACACACACACACACACACACACACTACAAAAAATACAGGGGAAAAAAAAGAAATACTGAGATGAATTCTAACTGTGTGTCACACATAGTGTGTGCCTCCTGAACTTCAGTGCAGCGCATCAGTGGTACAGTGGTGCAGTCATGAGACTCTGACTCGGCTCAACCTTTCTGTCACCGGCTAATTTGTGAGCATGCTGGCTTTATTGAAAGCAGGGAGGGAGGCCAGGATCATGCATTAGGGCTTCCCTCTCTGTGCAGAGACCACTCACACACTCAACACAAACACAGCATGAGCTCGGCAGGCAACATGGACTTCTCAGTGAAGACTGATTGATTTTTTGGAGATTTCATAATGATGTCCAATTTCCTTACAACTTATCACTTATGACAATAGCCTAACATGACCTGGATGAATGAGGAACATAAACTTAGCCTATCTACACACAAACATGTGTGTGCAGAAACCACAAATGAGACACACACACACACACACAGAAAGACTAGGTGTCATCATTGTAAACTTAATAGAGGGACAAGCACAATCTGACCTCATCAAACAAACATTTGGGAGATTACTGATGTCTTGTGGCAGAGATGATGCACAATATCTCATCATGGCAAAAACTAACACTGCTAAAATTAGTTTAGATTAGATTAGATTATTAAAAAGAAATTCTTTAACAACAAAAAACAGTGCGCTCAAGAACCAGGTTTCATTTAAAACAAAACACATAATAAATAGATTAAAAAAATATATTACAACATACCACACTATTGAACAAACATCACAATATACAGCTATATCCAACATACAGAGGCAAGACTTGTACTGTAGGGCCAATGCTGTACGATCATAGATGTAGGGCTCTGGTTCACAGGATACAAGAGGACACCCACAAATGCACACACACACACACACACACACACACGCACACATCTCTCTCTCTCTTTAACCTCTTTCTCTCTAGTTGTTCTCCTCCTCTCTGTCTCTCTGCGTGACTCATTCTCAGGAGGCCTACTAAACACACACACACACACACATATACACACACACTGTGTATCTGCACTGGCTCCCCATCCCTCAGTGCTGAGTGGTGTAATACACTATCCCAACATGCATTGCAGTGTTGCTGCACATAACTACAGACAGTTTCTAATAGAACACAAGTGGGAGTGAGGTTGTTCGTGGATATCCTCACGGGTGTGGTTCGGCCGCAGGCATGAAGCCGAAGGCTAAGTAACCTAGGTAACCACACCTGTTCATAGGTATCCACAAACAACCCCACAACCACAAGTGTTATATTGCTTTTATACAACAGTTCCATTGCCAACTAGCAAAGTTAGTTGAACAAAGAAACTAAGTTGTATTTTCAACTCTTTCGTTTTCATGTCTGTTCGTTCATCCCCCCGAGGGCTGGTAGTTCTTTCAGTGGAAAATGTGGAGAGATTATTAGCTGTGAAGAGTCATCCATGGTATATCGTGGGACATCCTCACGCCTAGTGATGCGGACAATGTGTCTCATCCAATCAAAAATTGTTAAATAGTTCGACCGGACCTAACTGTTGTAGAATGAGACTGTTACTCCAGCCAAGTCTAATGCACATAGACTGATAACCTGACAGTCCAGTCTGCCGCACAGAGACTGATACCAATGACTAACTGATGCTTCACTGGCAGCCTGGTTTCTTCTTGACAATTCTTGACACCTGACTACAGTGAGTCTAACTGGCTCCACCAGGTTTGTTGTGTCGTGTCACATTCACATCCCATCAGAATCACTTTTAGAAGAGTGGCCTCATTTTTTTCAAATGTGTGCAAGGCTCTCATGTCTGGTGTTGCCAGTTCTATGTATGTGGTAGAAGTTAACTGTTACAGCATATTTCTCCTCAGCAACATACCCAGTGTCCCTGTTACTGATATTGAATAATACCGTCTGATGCAAAGACTGTCGTCAATGCACAGATACTAATACAGATCCTAAAACTGTTCCTCTGACAGCCCAGCCTCCTCTCCATCAGAGACAGGAAGCAGGGGGACTGGGGACTGGGCTGAACTGGGGATCCGTATTCATCTTGTCCTCTGCTAGGTCAGGCTCGTGGAGAGCAGTGATTTTATTACCCCACAATCAAATGGCTCTTCATAATCCTTCAGAAGGGCAGAGGGGCTGGAGGGGCCAGATTATGCCAGCTACTTAGCCAGCACAGCTTTGAAGTTTCACAGCTGAACTCAGAGTTTGGGAAGCCATGCAGATGCAATTTCTCATCGGAGAGGAGAGGAAGGTTGGAGTGACCTTGGAGTGCCGGTAGAGGAATGTTAGAATAACGTTAGATTGATGTTAGCATGACTGTTGCACCAACAGGGCACAGTTAAAGTCCCACTATGTGAAATAATGTTGTATCCCAGACACAAATAGACACTCTAATCAAGGCATCTTAAGTAGCTCTCTCTGCCACTGTGTAAGAAACGAGATGGGGCTTGTAGTGCCTCTGCTTATCTGAGTGGAGGTACTAAGACAGTGTTAGCCTGGCTATAGTCCTTGGTCTTCTCACATAAGGTATCGTCTGCTTAGCTGAATGGAGGTACTATGGCAATGTTAGCCTGGCTATAGTCCTTGGTCTTCTCACATAAGGTATCATCTGCTTAGCTGAATGGAGGTACTATGGCAATGTTAGCCTGTTTACTGTTTATAGTCCTTGATCTTCTCACATAAGGTATCATCTGCTTAGCTGAATGGAGGTACTATGGCAATGTTAGCCTGGCTATAGTCCTTGATCTTCTCACATAAGGTATCGTCTGCTTAGCTGAATGGAGGTACTAAGACAGTGTTAGCCTGGCTATAGTCCTTGATCTTCTCACATAAGGTATCGTCTGCTTAGCTGAATGGAGGTACTAAGACAGTGTTAGCCTGGCTATAGTCCTTGATCTTCTCACATAAGGTATCGTCTGCTTAGCTGAATGGAGGTACTAAGACAGTGTTAGCCTGGCTATAGTCCTTGATCTTCTCACATAATGCATCATACATGCTTCTTCCCCTAAAGCTATAGCCTGTTTCTCACAAATGATCACAACTGATCCACTAAGCAGCTCAGTTTGGCTACTTTCCTGTCACCTGTCACTTCCCTGAGGCGAAATCAACAGATGTAGATCAAAATGCTTCTGCAGGAATTAGATACACCTACAACCAGTCAGACCAATGATTGCAGAGAGAAGCCTGAGTGGGATGTACCACAATTTGAACCAAAACACGTGTTAAGCCTATCTCCATGGAGTTGGGGTAAAAGTTTTTGATTGGTTCCCTCTCTCAGGCAAACAGAGATAAGTGGAGATGAGTCTGGTGGCATAGTGAGCTGCGTAGCAGATCAGTATGAGTGAGAACCAGGCACTAAAGTTAGAAACTGGAGATGAAATCTGCAGTTTGTTTGTGGATGATAATTGATTTGAAGGCTTTTCTAACTGTAGACCATGTTTGTGAAAGTAGTTCACGGCATGTTTATGCCACTGAAGAAATGCGTCAGCACAGTGTGTTTCTGCCCAACAGTCCCGATCAACACTAAAAAAGACATGTGATGATGTCTCATATGAGTGGCTAAGTTTGTAATGGACATGTCTATAGAGCACTAGGATTGTAGCGGTCTAGTCTATGGATAGTGAGATGTGTAATAGCCATCCATTATAAAGGACTAAGTCTACTGTGTAATGGACTTGCCTATGAAGTACTAGGACTGCAGCGACCATGCATTTGGTTGGTGAGAGCTGTGATGGCAGCTGGTATAATATAAGGAGCTCAGACTGTAATGAACGTCTCTATGGAACACTGAGAACGTCTCTATGGAACGTCTCTATGGAACACTGCAGTATAGACTGTAATGAACGTCTCTATGGAACACTGCAGTATTCATACCTATGAATGGTGAGAGTTTCAATAGCACCTCATACAGTATAAAGGACTGCAGTGGTGTCCAGTGTTGCAGTGATCATGCATGCAGACAGTGAGAGCTGTAACATCTTCTCATACAGTATAAAAGACTGTAATGGTGTCAGTGTTGTGTACAGTATAAGAGACTGTAATGGTGTCAGTGTTGTGTACAGTATAAGAGACTGTAATGGTGTCAGTGTTGTATAAGAGACTGTAATGGTGTCAGTGTTGTATACAGTATAAGAGACTGTAATGGTGTCCAGTGCTGCATCTCGTTCATGAGGCCCAAATTGAGTTAAGCCATTAGAGCCAAGAGAGGATAAGACTGCAGCCCCCTCACACACACACACACACACACACACACACACACACACACCACAAACACTCCTCTAACACATCAACCCAGAATGAACCTGCATTAATCCTTCCATCTCTCTCTCCTCTCCCTCTTTCTCTGTCTCCTCTCCTCTTTAACCCTGTCTCTCTTCTCTTTCTCTCCCCTTCTCTTTCTCTATTCCCTCTCTCCTCTCTTTCACTGCTGTCTTCTTTCACCACTCTGTTTTTCTCTCTCTTAGCTAAA
>PYXC01001490.1:357500-445000 GCA_015244755.2 Tenualosa ilisha
CTCCCTCTCTCTCCTGCTGCATCACATCTCTCTCTTTCTACCAATTCATCCCCCTTTCCCTCTCTCTGCATCACGTTGCTCTCTTTTCCTCCCTCTCTGTATCACATCTCTCTCTCTTCCTCCATCTGTTTTACATCTCTCTCTCTCTTCCTCCATCTCTGTATCACATCTCTTTCTCTTCCTCCCTTTCTCTCTCTCTATCTCTGTGTTGTTTCACTGTGGCTGCACTCCTGACCCAGAAACTTAATTTGCTCTAAAATGAGAATATACTCCATAAATGGTGTGAGGGGATCAAGGGTGTGGTCAGAGAGTGTTTGTATTACTGTAGTGTGTCTATGAGTCAATATATTTGCTTGTGTGTGTGTGTGTCTGAGAGAGAGCGAGAGAGAGAGAGCACACATGGAGTGGAGCACCAAGAGGGAGGGTGAGAGAAACTGTGTGTGTGTGTGTGTGTGTGTGTTTGTGGCGAGAGGATTGGAGGTGGAGAGAGACAGCTGGGGTTGGCAAAGTGCAGCGGATCTGACCGAGTGCACTCACTTTATCTCCTATAGGACTTTAGCTCGAGCCCTCTGACGCACACACACACCCTTCTCTAGCAGTTCTCATTTTCCTGTCTGGAATGAGAGGACTTGGATGGCGGAGTCAGAGTGTCAGGTGTTCTCTCAAGGTCTGATTTGAGTTCTCCTTAGAGGATAAACTTTTTGGACTGTGCCGGCATGCGAGTGGATCAACTCCAGGCATTACAGATGTGTGTTTAAAGTTTTGCGAGCTGCTATGATTTCTGCCTGTGTGGACGTCCTCCTAGAGACATGGTGGTCTTCCTGAGCAAAAACATCCGCTCCATCTTCTCAGTGTTCAAGAAGAAGGGTGAGTTAAGACACCTCGCGGGAATGTCCTGATAGAAGTGTCTGTCTGTGTGAGTGTTAGTAGAATTAGGGTCTGTGTTTGTGCTTTTCTGTACTTGAATTAGAGTTAGCGTTTGTCTTTGCTACAGCAGATTACAGATGGAGCTTTTCTTGTCGAGTTGGTGCTTTTACCTCACACAGATCTGTTACATCAGGAAACCCAAGAGCAGCTCTGTTGTCCTTGGTGGCTGTGTGTGTGTGTTTGTGTGTGTGCTTCCTGTGGGGAAGTGTTTGTGTGCACATTAGGCTAAGTGTTTGTGTTTACAATAGCATGACTGAACATTTAACTCACACATATCACAGATAAGGCTTTTCTTGTTGAGTTGGCACTGTAAGCCTGGTAAAAAGTGTTCTACTGTTGAAAATGCCAAAGGAAACTGAGCTGCTGAATACTGAGCTGCTGAATCTGAATTTGAATAAACGTACATGAGATGGTGACACACAAAAATACTACAGCTATGCTAGAGTTAGGACATGTTTCACAGTGGCACAAGACCCAATAACATGTTTTAGTCATGACTTACATCAGAACGAACTGGCAGAAAGAGAATAGGGGAGGATGAGGGGAGACGAAGAGAAGAGAGGGGCAGAACAGAGAAGGAATGAAGAAGAGAGGAAAAGGAGGGTAAATAGGGGAGGAGAGTAGGAAGAAGAGGAAAGAAGATGAGAGAAGAAGAACAGGAGAGGAGGACGAGGAGGAGGATGGATAGAGAGGAGAGACAGGGAGAACAGGGGAGGAGGAGGCAGGGATGGACACCGGCAGACAGACAGAGCGGAGAAGAGAGCAGGAGGAGAGTAGGCTGTGAAGGGATGGAGAGGAGAAGAGAGGAGGAGAACACTAGAGAAAGGAGCAGGAGGATGGAGAGGAGAAAGAAGATAAGCAGAGAGGTGGTGTTGGAGTGGAGCTGGGGGTGGGGTGGGGGTGGGGACGGGGGGGGTAGACATGGGGCTGACAGTGGAGGACAGGCATGTCTGGAGGCTTGGCAGCTGTGCTCTGTGCTCTGCCAAATGACTGGCATCACCACGGAGACGTGAGAGGTGCCCGGGCAGACTCCTTCTTCTTTATTTACCAGAGCACTAGTTGTGCTTTAATGAGAGCACTGGCATTTGTTTACAAAAGCACTGTTTGTTTGTCTGAGAGCACTGGCATTTGTTTACAAAAGCACTGTTTGTTTGTCTGAGAGCACTGGCATTTGTTTACAAAAGCACTGTTTGTTTGTTTGCGCAGCTTGTTCATGAAAGTTTTGTCTGTTTACCACCAGTTTGTTTGTCTCTTAAGCAGATCTCTGCTATTGTGTGTGAGACAGTCAGGTTGCAGGAGGGTTGGGCAATGCTTAGGGGAGTATACCTATACACAGGCACACAGAGGGATCATGGGTAGCGCCCTCTCCTCTCCGGAGTAAGAGAAGGGTATGTTAGTAAAGAGGGCACTTAGAAGCAGCCTCTCCTCTCCTCTCTCTCTCCCTCTTTCGTCCTCTATTTTGTTCCATTCTCTAAAAGTTTCTGTTTCTGTCCCTCTTTATTTCTCTTCTTCTCAGTCTGTGCATCCCCCCATCCTCATCCCGTCTTTTACTTCTAGTCTGGTCAGTCTCTCCCCTCTTTTTTCCCTGAAGCAGATCTGTTACATCAGGAAACCCAAGAGCTGCGCTGTTGTCCTTGGTGGTAATGTGTAAGTGTGTGTGTGTGCGTGTGTGTGTGTGTGCGTGCGTGTACGTCTGGACTCCTGTACAGATGCAGATGTGTCAATGAGTTGTGATGTGTGTATGATGTGTGTATCTCTGCAATCACGTGTTGTCATACTGCCATAGCTGTACTGTCTAGTCTGGCATTATTTTGACAGCAGGCTGCCAGTCAGTGATTAGGGTCCAGTGTGAGACTGTAGTTACCCAACGGAATCTGTCCTCGGTGTGAGAGAGCACAAAGCTCCGCTCCTTTCCCTCGTCCTCCGCATCACAAGACGGTCATCTGACACCCCTGCTGGGAGTTAGCAGTTAGACGTGTGTAGGTTAGGGCTGTGTGTGTGTGAGTGTGATTGTGTGTGTTTTGTGTGTGAGTGTGTGTGTGAGCGTGCGTGTGTGTGTGCGTGTGTATGGAGAGGGAAGGGGGAGGGGGGAGATAATACTCTAAAGGGGGTTTATTTAGAGGTACTGGGACCCTGGGGCTCTAGTCTGCACCCACAGGAGCAGGGAAGAGGTTGGGGGGGGTGTTAAATCCTCTGAAAAAAAAGCTTCTTTGTTCCTCAGACAGTATCTCCTCAGACCTGAGTGTGTGTGTGTGTGTGTATTTCCTTATAGTGCAGGTTAGCCCTGAGTGTCCCATTTGTCCTTTTGTAACTGAGCTCCGGACTTAGAACTAACACCCATTCAAAATCTAACAAGAGTGCCACACTAACACCAAAGATAGAGCAACATAATATGTTACATTGGGAGCAAAGGTGAATTGTTCTGACCTGCATAAGTGGGTGTGTCACATTCCATCACAATATAAACTTTTTAATTATGTTCTGTATCAGCGTATGAGGGTCCAATTCTGGTCTGCCTATAGTGGGATTTTCCCCCCTCCCCCTTGCAAAAATAGAACACGGAACTTAACAATCATTTTTGCCTCTCGCTCCACTTTTACCCTCTCCGCTAACACTGAGGAAACTCCTAGTAACAGAACCAGTCAAACAATAACCCATACCCTAGTAACAGAACCAGACAAACAATAATACCCTAGTAACAGAACCAGACAAACAATAATACCCTAGTAACAGTACCAGACAAACAATAACCCATACCCTAGTAACAGAACCAGACAAACAATAATACCCTAGTAACAGTACCAGACAAACAATAACCCATACCCTAGTAACAGAACCAGGCAAACAATAACCCATAAGGAACCAAACTAACAGAACTAGATGAACATTAACCCATAATCTAGTAACAGAACCAAAGAAACACTAACCTATATCCAACTAACGTCTGACCCTAACCTTAGGTGATGAACTCAGAACCTGACCAGACTGAGTTTGGGCCTTAACAAGAGGGGAAAGCACTTCAGCAGACTAAGTCTGTTCAGCAGACTGAGATATGAGGAAGAGAGAATTTGGGCAACATAGACCAAATTTGGAAACTGCCGGCTAACACTAAGTGATAGAGGCATTGAACTGAACAAAGTTTTCTGTACCCACATCAGTTAGCATTAGCTGCCGTTACTGTGCCCCATCAGTTAGCATTAGCAGCAGTTACTGTGCCCCATCAGTTAGCATTAGCTGCCGTTACTGTGCCCCATCAGTTAGCATTAGCAGCAGTACTGTGCCCCATCAGTTAGCATTAGCTGCCGTTACTGTGCCCCCATCAGTTAGCATTAGCAGCAGTTATGCAAATTCAGTCCATGTTCTATGTTCTCATACTATACGTACTGACAGCTCTAAGCAGTGTCAAACGGCAAGACCATTGATTGATTTACACCGGATTTAAGAAGGGTGAGCTCCTCAGCAGACTGACTTTGGGTCTTGAGAAGAGGGTGAGTACCTCAGCAGACTGTCTTTAGAGGGGCAAGCACCTGTGAGTTTAGGGGCCTGTCAGGGCAATCCTGCTTATCCTGTGGTCTCTACCTGCATTGGGGCACTCTGTCGGGATTTAGGGCCACCCTGCTGTGTCACACACACGTCTGCAGCCTACTGCGTCATACACACACACCATGGATGAGCGTTACACACACATGCCTGCGGCCTACTGCGTCACATACACACATGCCATGGGTGAGCGTCAGAACCTTTTGGGTCTACTTTAGAACAGGGACAGTAAGAGAGATGGAAGACTGGAGAGAGGGGCTCACATGATCCAATAGGAGAAACAGCAATCCTTCAGTAACACCTTCCCTGACCCTGTTACATTGGAAAACCCAAGATCTGTGTATGGGTGTGTGTGGACTCATCGACAAAGGCAGACATGATGAAAAGTGTGATCTGTGTGTGTGTGTATGTGTGTGTATGGACTCATGTACAGATACAGATATGCTAATTAGTGTGATCTGTGTGTGTGTTTGTGTGTGTGTGGATTCATGTACAGTGGCAGACATGCTGATGAGCGTGATCTTTGTGTGTGTGTGTGTTCGTGTATGTGGACTCAGAGGCAGACATGCTGATGAGTGTGACCTGGTCTTGGTGATCAGGAGAGGCTTCTGTCTGTACAGATGGGAGAGAGTGTGTCGACTCAAACCCAAACCTTTAATCTGAACCCTGGCGCTTACAGTCCAGCTGCCCTGATTCTGAGGATGGGCAGTGTGTCACACCAGTATGAGAGGAGCGGATGTGTGTGGAAATGTGTGTGGTGTGTGACACTGCAAGCATGTGTGATGTGAGAGCCCTGGTGAGGTGTGAGGGGCGGTGGTAGTGTGTGTGTGATGTCCGTGTGATGTGTGAGCAGGAGTGTGATCTAAGATATCAGGGCTCCTGCTGAGGTTCAGTAGCACCCTGGTACCATGCCTTAATTAGGTGGGTGAGGTGTGATACACACACACACACACATACACACTCACACTCACACACACACACACACACATAGAGGCATGGTCATCTGGTAGTATGGGGAGTGAAAGATCAGGACGAGGTCACTGTGACTCAGATTAAGATTAAGAGATTACCTAGATGCCTGCAGGGAGGAAACATGTTAAACAAACGACAGTGGGAGGACAATGGCCACTAATGCAGATTGGAAAGAGGCTTTAAATAGCCCTCATAATTACCACAAGCATATGACCCAATAACTAGCATGCACAACAATGAACACTCCCACCAGTCAGAGAGTGCATATGGCCTTGACCAGTCTTTGCAAATTCTCAACTGTTGTTATGCAAGTGTCCTGATATAGAGGCATTCATTTGAAAAGCAAGTTTGATAGTGATGATTCTTGTTTGCTTCATACTAGGAGTGTGGAGGCCTTTTAAATATTTTATGTAGTATATATGACAAAATGATGACATTTGATGTTGCATCAGATCTGTCACAATCAGCACCCTAAATGAATAAATGAATAAATCATCAACATCATATGACTGTATTGTGTTAGTCAGTAAAGCAGAAACCAATGGATATCAGACTATTCTCCTTTTCTTGATACCTACAGTCAAAGTGATGAAGATATTATAATCTCCTGATATACTCTTAAATTCTAACTCTGAAAATCCTGAGAAGCAGTCATGGTCTTTAGTTAGGTCTGCTGTCTCCTCTCTCCTCCATGTCTGGGATGGCTGGTGTCTGTGTTCACGTGCAGGTGAGAGTCCAGTCTGTCCAGTGTGGCCTTTGAGGCTGCGATCTGCAGCGCTGATGTGATTAGCACGTGTGCTAATGCGCTAATGATCTTACGCTCCACTTGTTTGAGCTCATCATCGCTGTGGCACACTGGCATCGCTCCCATGCCCTCCAGCCCAGCAGGCAAATGACCTTACCACAGGACAGATGGAGCTTCTCACTGTGGACAACACACTCTTTAGACCACACACTCAGAAGCTGCAGAAAACACACACACTCTCAACCCCACACTCTTTAGATCACACACTCAGACTCTTTAGTTCACATACCCAAACACTCTTTAGACTGTACATTCAGACATTCTAACTCGAGACCACACACTCAAACACTGTCAACTACACACTTAAACACCCTAAACCACAAACTCAAACAAACACAAACTCAAATATCCTAAAGCACACACTCAAACTCTCTAATACTCCAAACCACACACTGAATCTAGGCCAGACACATGTGTATATAAACCGTTCTCACTCAGATACTCTAGACCATATTCTCTTAGACTCTAGACTACACTCTACACTCAAACACTCTACACCACACACACAAACTAGACCGCATTCTAGACCAGTCACTCAAATATTGTAGAACACACACTCAAAACAGTCTACATCTAATGGTTAAACACTGGATATATATTTTTGAAGCTTGTCACACAGAACAACACTGTGTACACCACACACTCAAACACTCCTAGTCCACATTCTGAAAGACTGCATTTCTGTCGATCTCTGGGGTTTCTCACACCGCACAGCCTGTAGACTACTGCATGTCTGTAATCTCCAATCTCTCTGTCTGCTCTATCTCCAGCTGGGCCGAAGGAAGATGAGCAGAACCGTCTGACTGTGCATTACACAGCATCACAGCACTACCAAGAGAACGTGTTTATCGAGGGCAGCAGACCCAAACACCTGCAGGACCTCCACATTGAGGCTCAGGAGGGGCTCAAGATCCTTCTGCAGGAAGGTCAGTCTCCCATTACAGATTTCACACTAGTACTAGGGCCACACTGTGACTTATTCCATACTGGTACTGGGGCCACACTGTGACTTATTCCACACTAGTACTAGGGCCACACTGTGACTTATTCCACACTTGGAACTGGGGCCACACTGTGACTTATTCCACACTAGTACTAGGGCCATACTGTGACTTATTCCACACTTGGAACTGGGGCCACACTGTGACTTATTCCACACTGACACTGGAGCCACACTGTGACTTATTCCACACTAGTACTAGGGCCACACTGTGACTTATTCCACACTGTTCTTGGCAGAGGCATGTCCACTCATCTTTGGGTCGTGGAGTTCTTTGCCCCCACCTCATCCATTATTTGCCTGTATTGGGACACCTCAGTGGCCGCTATCCCTAACTGTTTCCACACCTTGTACACTTTGCTCATGTTACTCATGCCACATTATTAATCATTATTAATCATTATTATAAATCATTATTGTTCATTATTATTCATTTCACATCAATACTGATGCTTTACTGCATTTGGAGGAGCTAGTCATGTGTTTATGTATTAGTGTCAGGATTGTGTGTAATATAATATAATATAATATAATATAATATAATATAATATAATATAATATGTTTCCCTCACAGAACATAAAAATGGTGTGGACTTCCAGACTGACCAGACTAACGTAAGTATCACAGGCACTGCAGACAGATTACTAAGGGTGAATCCCAATGCCCACCCTATCCCCTAGGCATTGGAACTTCAAACACTTAACTGGCATCATGCCATGGTTGATTCCTGCTCAGGGTTCAGGGCTAAAGGATCAGAGAAGACATCAGGATTCACCCTAAAAGCCCCAGCTCCCCAGCTGCCGAATGTAAGATGTGTTATTTATGTTTGTTTGTTTGTGTAGTCTACGGGTGGCCCCTGGCCTGACAGAGATGCCAGCGTCTGCCACAGAGAGGAGTCAGAGTGCCCTGGGAGCGCCGCTGCAAACTCGTCCACTTCCGCCGGGTCCTCCGTCTCTGACAGACCCCTGCTCACGCGGCAAGGTCTGTGCACACATGCCCTCATGTCTGCATTACGCAACACATGTGTTTAACATTACAAGCCTCTGCCAGAGGGGGAAGCCATTTTGAAAGTGAATAGCTGTGACTTTCAGATGTCTCAAATTAGTTTACAAGAACCAAACATAGATTCCACCCTGTAGGACATAGACTGTCCTTCTCTGATAGTCTGATAGTTGTGTCTGGCATTGTATTGGGCACCCAATCTGTGCCAGCTGGCCCTTGTGTGGGTCTATCAGGCCTTTTTTATTAAGTATTTAGAAAGAGTATAGTGTGCCTTGCCTCTCTTATGGGCTAAGAGTATAGTGTGCCATTCCTCTCTTATGGGCTAAGAGTATAGTGTGCCATGCCTCTCTTATGGGCTAAGAGTATAGTGTGCCATGCCTCTCTTATGGGCTAAGAGTATAGTGTGCCATGCCTCTCTTATGGGCTAAGAGTATAGTGCGCCATGCCTCTCTTATGGGCTAAGAGTATAGTGCGCCATGCCTCTCTTATGGGCTAAGAGTATAGTGCGCCATGCCTCTCTTATGGGCTAAGAGTATAGTGTGCCATGCCTCTCTTATGGGCTAAGAGTATAGTGCGCCATGCCTCTCTTATGGGCTAAAAGTATAGTGTGCCATGCCTCTCTTATGGGCTAAAAGTATAGTGTGCCATGCCTCTCTTATGGGCTAAGAGTATAGTGTGCCATTCCCCTCTTATGGGCTAAGAGTATAGTGTGCCATTCCCCTCTTATGGGGTAAGAGTATAGTGTGCCACGCCTCTCTTATGGGCTAAGAGTATAGTATGTCATTCCTCTCTCATGGGCTAAGAGTATAGTGCGCCATGCCTCTCTTATGGGGTAAGAGTGTAGTGCGCCATGCTTCTCTTATGGCGTCTACAAGTGTGGATCTGCCATGCCAGTCTTATGGGGTGATTGTTTGCATGGATAAAAGAGCTCAAGTCTTCAGCTCTGCAGCTTCAGAGCAGCTGACATTCCACATCCAAACCGCACAACTGCTGAGGGCAAAGACTGCATTCCTTCTCTGTGTCTGCTCCCAATCCCTCCATTGTACTCAAGGCCCCATGTGCCCCTGCAGGGTCCACTTTCAAGCCCCTGAACCCAGTAAGGAGGCCTGAGAGAAACAAGAAAAGAACCAGGAGAACCACTATCATGGGCATCCCACAACAAGTCCAGAGGGAGCTGGGTACAAGCACCATTTTTCCTCTCCTTTTCACTTAGTCACATAGACAAGGAATGTTATAAACCGAAACACAAATAATAATAAACTTACTGTATTAAGAAGTAGATTAACCTGTGTATCTAAAATGTTATTTTTGCTATTATTTGAATTTATGCCTGCCAGTTTTATGTGTTTTGTAATACTATGGTATTTAATATTTCTATTTAATTATTACCGTATTATGTTGTAGAATTTTGATGTCTCTAGACAAAAGTGTTAGCTAAACACCATGCTTAACATAAAAATCATTCATTGTTTTAAAAAAAGTAATGAATTGATTGTTTTCAACATGTGCCAGTCATGCAGAGGGCAGCCTTGCCACAGCAGCAGCGGCCTACTGGTGATGGAGTCGACTCCCTGGATGTTGTAATCATCCCCACCATTGATGGAGAGACCCCTGCGCCGAACCACGAGGGCGTGCGTGTGCACCTGCAGAGCATCGAGGCCCTCCAGGCCTCTCGAGAGGAGCAGATCTTGCGCCAGCACCTGCAAGCTCTCTACAGGGACGACCTGGTGCTTGCCCACAGGTGCGGCCCCCGAACCTCCCCTCTGCAGCGCCCCAAGTCCCTGGCAGTACCCGGCCTCACATCCTATTGCAGCTTCCTGCAGGAGCCGCTGGGCCCTGTCATGTCTGTCTCCCCCCAGGCCACCTACCTGTCCAAGATCATCCCCAACGCAATCCTTCCCGCTGCTGTTGACGTCATCCAGATTGACCGCAGCCGCAGTCGAGGCAGCATGCGCACTGTGAGTAAGAACAGCCTGGCCTCAGCTAGCCCCCCACCGTCAACGTCATCCCGGTCGGGCGAGGATACCGTGGAGCCACACTCCTCTTCCTCGAGCTCCCACTGTAGCCAATCACAGTCCTCAGAGACTGTTGTGTCAAACTCCTCCACTGTCTCCTCCAAGGGAGCTTCCACCACCCCTACCCCAGTGGAGTGCCCAAAGGAGGGGGCCAGTGTGAGCATGGCTCACTCCAGCACAAGGACCTCCTTGAGTTCCTTCTGCTCTGACAGGAAGGGTACCTGCCAGAGGTCAGAGTCCAGGGTGGCCACTGTGGCTGAGGTGGATGATGACAATGATGAGGATGACGATTATGATGATGGGGAGAATGTCAGGAACAGCCAGACGTTCACGCGCAGTCTATCTGTCATGAAGACCAAACAGCCCCCGGCCCCTCCCAGAAGGACATATTCCCTGCATCATGAGAAGGTCAAGAGAAGGTCGAAGGAACTTGTGGATGTTAAGAACAGGAGCAACATGGAAGGAGGTAAAGGGCAGAATGTGGCCAAAGGCAGCAATATCGAGGGGGTCAAAAGGCATGACCAACCCAAAGAGGGGGGCACTGAGGTGGGTAAAGGGCAGAGTGTGTCTATAGAGGGCAGCACGTCAGCAGTGAGGGGAGAAAGTCCCAATCACTCCTCCAGCTCCAGCACAGTGACTGAGGATTCCCAAACATCAAGCATCTCCAGCCCCCTGAGTCCCAAGCACGACCACTCCTCCATGGCAGACCAATGTGAGACGAGCAGCTCGCTCCAAAGAAACAGTTCCACTGCAGAGAGTAAGTTTGACAGGACTTTGTCGCCCTCTAGTGGATACTCCAGCCAAAGTGGCACCCCAACACTTTCTCCTAAGGAGATCTGCCCTCCGTCACCCGACAGGCAGAAGATCAAGCCCCCAAAGCCAGAGAGGTCCAGTTCAAGGACAGCTACTTCAGTCTCTGACTCCTCTTTAGTCACAAATGTGTCTTCAGGGGAATCGGATCCCGTGCGGCGGAGTAGCACACCCAACACAACACCCCCTCAGACACTGAAAACCCCGCCTGTAACTTCTCCTCCCCACATCACAGTGAACCTCAGGGATCTACTCAACATTCCACCCCCACCTAAGGTGAAAGCCCCCTCACCCCCTCCACCTGAGACCTGGGCCAACAACGCACACACCTTTGAGCTTCTGTGTGGCCCACCTCCTAATACCAAAAGAATCCTTCAAATGCAGAGGCAAATGCAGGAAACGGTTCACCAGACCCAAAGCCAAGAGCCTAACCTGCAAAACCAGTTGCAGGAAGGAGTTCACCAGATACAAACCCAAGAGACGCCAGTGCAGTTTGCTGCTGCTGTTGCTGCTGCCTCTGACCCAAAGATGGCAGCGTGTGGATGGGACAAGAATGTCTCTCAGGTGGAAAACCAAGGAAGTGAGCAGAAGGTCAAGGAAGAGCAAGTACCTGTTCAGACACCGAATGACAGACTGACCAAAAATGTAATTGAGCCTCCAGCTCTTACGACTGCTAATGTTGTGGCTGGACACGCAGGATGGCAGGAAAGTCAGGATGTGGATACGCATGCAAGACAGAAGGAGAGTCAGGATGTCTATCAGAGTGAAGAGGCTTGTCTGGAGGCTGACAAACTGAAAATCTCTGAGGTGTCAAACAAGGCCAAGGGCCCCCCAGCACGAAAGAAAGAGCCGCCGCCAGTTATGAAGAAGAGCATTAGAATTAAGCAGGGGCAGAGACCAGAGGAGGCTCTGCAAAGTATAAAAGAGCACAAGAAGCTTAAAGAACATACAAACACCCAACAGAGTATACAGGGAAATGCCAACACCCTCCAGAGTGTCCTAGGACATACAAACACCCTTGCCAGTATTCAGAGACACAACACTGTTAAGTGTGCACAGGGACAGACCACCACTGTTAAGAGTGAGCAGGCCAACATAGCCTCAACTGAGGTGCCGATGTGTCCTTCACTGGGCATCCCCCCTTCATTACCCAAGGTGACAGACACCACATCAACAGTTCAAGCTACCACAGGGAGCGCTGAGACAGAGTGTTTGACACCTGAGGGAGTGTGTGTGGATTCCGCCAGAATCAACAGCCCTTCTCCTCCCCCCTCCCCTCCTCCAGAACACCATCCACCTCCTCCCCCTTGAAAACATCCCCCCCAACTTCAACCTCAGCTTCGTCACTTCCCCCAGAGGAGGAACAAGACCCACTTCTCAAAGATTCTGTCTGGCCTCCTCCTCCTCCACCCCTGGAGGAGCTGCCTGAGTTTGGTGATGGACAGGAGGAGGCAGACTTCCCCCCACCTCCTCCTCCTTTTTCACAGCAAACTCTCTCAGAACTACTGGATGACTCTCAGCTGGAGGCAAACCAGGAAAATCAGCTGAAGCACCTTGATATGTCAGTAGTTGATGAAGGTGAGGACATATCTTCTGCACTACAAAAGTCAAAAGAGGAGTTACAACCTGGTGAGCCAGCCCTGCAATCCCCTGTGACAGCACTTCCTGTTTTACCCGAGGCCGAACAGCTTGAACAGAATCACGCTGATCATGTAGTCATTGATGTTCAATCAGGTGAGCATCTCCCTGAAGGCTTTGAGGCCATGGGGCTGTGTGACTTGGGTACAGCCCCCTCTGAGGAGATGACTCAGGCACTTGCAGAACAACCTCTGCTCTCTCCAGAGACCTGGCCATTGCCACAAGATATCCCATCCCCAATAGAGGAAAGGCCACTCCCAACACAGGAAATCGCACCCCTGAGTCAACGGACCGTACCCTCAACTCCAGTAACCCTGCTTCCAACTGATGATGTCCCACCTCCACCACAGGAAGCCGCACCTCCACCACCATCCACCAATGAGAGTGAATGCAGCCCTGAACCTAAAAGATCTGATTCTACAGGTCTGAGTCTCCTAGCGCCACCCGTAGCTCATGGACCTGCCACTCCACCCCCTCCAGCTGAGGGTCAAGCTACTTTGAACTTCAGGAGACAGTCAAGCCTGCTGGGCAGAGAGAGCCGCAACAAGGAGCTGCTGTCACGGAACAAGAGCACTGCCATTCCAAAAGAGGACGCCAATATCCCTCTGGTCACGCCTTCCCTGCTGCAAATGGTCCGCCTCCGTGCCGTGGGGGTGGGCGAGGACCAGGTGGTGACCACGCCCCCTGATCAATCTCCCAAAGCTGATGGCACACAAAGCCAGGACCAAGTACTACCCCAAAAACCCACAAGCTTGGACCAAACAGTACCCCAAAAACCCACAAGCTCAGACCAAGCTATACCCCAAAAACCCATCCGCAAGTCTCTGAGTCTAAAAGCCACTTCTCCAGCAGCGAAGGTGCCTGTTGTCCCAGCTTCTGGCCCCTCCTTGCGTCTACAGGAAGCTATTCGGCTGAAGACGGCAGCCATGTCCTCCAGGGACACACTCCCTGCCAGGCTATGCCTACGATCCTCCCTGGCCTCTCTTCACAGCAGCGACACACTGTCCCCAGGAGGGGGCGACATGCACAAGTCTCCAGCTTCCACTGCCAGCTTTATCTTCTCCAAAAGCACAAAGAAGGTCGTCATAGAGACGACCACCATCCCAGAGGCACAGACAAGCTTGAAGCAGAGTCTAGCCGCTGAGCTGAAGCAGGTGTCAGATCAGGCTAAGCACGTGGCGGCCAATGGCACCAACAAACTGTCAACGCTGCCGCCTCCTGTCACCAAAAAGCCACCACTGCCACATGGCTCAAATGAGGCTAACGGTGGAGTCAACATAATGCAAACTGCCAGTCAGCAAGCACAGACTGCAGACGACTCAGCAGGTAAGCTATACTTATCACACAGGTGTTATCAGTTATCAGACTAGGTCACTCTTTAGTTGGATTTTTCCAAACTCTGAGACATAGGATGGGACAAAAGACTTTCACAGTACATACATCAATGAATTCAGGGTTGGTTATAGACCTTTTTTGTCATCTTATTTCTGTGTTGGACTACTGCTGCTAAGGCACTGTAGGATAAGGGGCGGTCGTAGCCTACTAGTTAGGGCTTCAGGCTTGAAACCAAAGGGTTGCTGGCTCGATCCCTGACCAGTGGACCGCTGAAGTGCCTTTGTGCCAGGCACCTAACCCCCTCACTACTGCCCTGGGTTAATGTGTGCTTCACCTAACTGTGTGTTTCACTGAGTACTGCATTTTTCACTTATTCATGATTGAGACAAATGCAGACCAAATTCCTTGTGTGTGTAAATACACTTGGTGAAAAGACTGATTCTCTGATTCTCTATTCTCTATATAGATGACCTACTGACTGTACATAAAAATGGTGTTAAACATACACTCTATTAAACTATGTGGACTTTCTATTTTTCATTCAGGCGGAGCAGATCGGACAAACAGCATTGAAGTTTCATGAAGGTGTAGGAGTGAGTCAGTCAGTCAGTCGGTCGGGAGAACTGGCTGCAAAGATCGCCACGGAGATGCTCAACCTTGGCAACATGGAGGACGATCACTAGGACTGCTACGTGTTTTCTAACCGCCTTAGCCTTACTACGGCCTTCCTATGTATGCAAAAATGATCTTAGTTCCACTCTGTTTTACTTTATATAGCTATTTTAGCTTCTGAAGTATTTTTCTAAATAAAAAGTTTTTGTCTGCATGGATTCAGAGTGTGAGGAGCTTCAACTACCCAGTGGTGGGTGCTACAGCTATTTCTGTAGTGATCTCTGACTGCAAGGTTAGACTGCCCTCTAGTGATCGCCACGAGTACCCCACATTGTTCATTTCTCTGTTTGACAGTCTGCCACACCTGTGTAACATAAATATCATACATCATTTAATCTGGTTTGAATCACTATCAGAAGTAGATGGTCTAAGTGTGATCATGTGCTCAATTAACTAACTGCTAGCTAGCAATGTTATGTTTTATGATAGATCCACATGCAAATTGTCTGTTAACCTGTATATGCATTTACATAGACTAAAGCTATATTTAATTTGTTCCCCCTTCTAGACTGTTTTGTTTGGGGGAAGGGGGGCTTATAAAAGTTTTTTTTAAATGAATGGATGATATTTGAATATGAATGAACTTTTTGAAACTTAGAGACATAAAAGCACTTTGTGATAAAAAATCTTACTGCACCCTCTGGGCCATGCAGAGCGATATGCCACTGATGTAGTCTAGAGAGAGAAAACAAGCGCAGTAACATTCAGCTACTTTTGCTCTTTACTGAAAGCTTAAGGCAATGGAGTTCCCTGTGTTCGGACACTATTGCTACACATGCATCATTGATTATTTATATATATTGTTATTTATGTTTTCATGAGCATTTCTTTTGTCCCTGATCACATACATTCAGGAGTTGACCTGTCAAAACATCATGTGTTGCCATGCCGATAAACCACTCCATATAAATGTCTCTGAATATAACTGCACCATCAGTGTTCTACTAGTGTGTTCCGTTCATTCATTACCAGAGTCCTGTAACGCTGGACAGAGACCTTCTGATTTTGGGCCTATGGACTGACTGAGGGGGATTCCAAGAAAGCGGTTAAGTGATAAACCTGGCCATGCTAACCTTGAGAAAGTGGTAAACCTGCTAATACAGTAACCTGCTGCCAGTGTTTAGTTAAGACAAAGAGGAATCCAGGCTCTTCCATCAGCAGATTTACCACTGCCTCTGGGTTAACTTATCCAGGTTTGCCACTGAACCACCTTCTTGGAATACCTCCATGACAAGGGAATCAAACGGATTGTCTGGAGAACTTCCAACCATAGCCCTGTTGTTCAAACTCACAGAGTGAAAGGAATAAGAATGGCTGAATACTGGCAGCTAATGCTGGCTAACACTGGCAGCTAATGCTGACTGAATGGAACTGGGATTTCCATGTCAATTTACTTAATGGTATTTCTTGTCTATAAGTTCGGCCAAGGCAAGGGTCATTATGTGTGTTTGGGGGGGCAACATTTTAATTGTAACCTTTTAGGAGTTTTCCATTACTGATCATTTAGATTCAAACATCTTCTGTCATTTTGACTGGTCCATTCTGTGGTTGTCAGGGTTGCATTTATGGAATGAAGCAACCAATAGCTCAGTGGTAACATAACTAGCTCCCAATCGCACCAGACTCAAAATCGTTCCTATCATACGCAAGTGGAAAAAATCTACTTTATGTCCTTCTTATCATACATTACTGGAAAAAATTGAGAAGTCTTTTCCCAGCTAAAAGTGTGTACTACTCGTATCATTTCCATAGAGCCCATTTCAGTAGGGACATGTCTGTGTGTGTGAGTGTGTTGTATTTCTGTATAGGTGACCTGTGTGGTGCGTGTGTGTGTGTTATTACGTGTCCAGTATCTGCAAGCACACACACACACACACACACATGCAGGGACGCACTTTTGCTGGAACAAATATGTTCACTAAAGGAAGAGATTAAATGACAGGTAGTTATTATTTGCCCACTTTATTCCATGGAGTTGTTCTAATCAGCCAGTTGTATTTCACCCAGTTTTATAATGAGCCTGTTTATGTAGATAGTTTTGATGAGTTACTTTTATTATGACAGTCAACTGAACCGGTGTATTTCATGTAAGGCAGTTAACAGTGTAGACCCAAGCCCAAAGTCCTGAAGCATAGAATATTCCTACAAGACCCTCGAGCCCTCGAGCAGTGACGTTATGTACAGTTAAGAAAGTTGGCAAAACTGTCACAGTATGTGAAAGAATGACAGTTCCGTCTCACACAGCTATGCTGCGTCACACACACACACCTACACCCACATACACACTCTCTCCACTTGGGCTCTTATTCCGTAGGTGAGCACAGGTAAGAGACAGTTAAGGTGTAGCCCACCCTCTGACTCAGGTGTGGTAGAGACCTTTGAGCGACAGACATGGATAACAGCTTCTGTCAAAAAACAGACAATCGCCCCACAGGTGATTCTCATGTCGGATTTTCTACATGATCACAGGTCTAGCCATGCAGAGAGGGAACTGCATGAAAGCAAATATAGGTTGCCACAGACACAGGGGTGTGAGATAGGATGCGGTTGGCATGGGAACAGGTGTGTGTGTGTGTGTGTGTGTGTGTGTGTGTGTGTGTCTAGCTGATGTTTCCTCCCTTGAGTGTTTTGCAAGTGATCTGTCCCAGTTTAGTCATCAGGTCCTTTTCCTGCCACTGAGCGACACAGGTACCAGAGATCTTCAGGTCCACCTACAAAACACACACACACACAAACACACACACACACACACACAATCAAAATAATTAGAAATGCACAAACACTACATAAAGATTCAGTAAGGTGTGAAGATAAGATATAAGACACATGGCACACTGTGAGTATGGCTAGCACCACACACACACACACACACACACACACACACACACACACACACAATGACTACATGACACTTTGTTTCTACTTCAGTTTCAACCAGCTGCAAGACATTTACATACATAAAGATTCATTAGGTGTGAAGATAACAGCTCATAGCTGACACACACACACACGCTCTTACCTGTATTTTCTCAAACACCTTCTTCTTTGGTTTTAACTCGTCATCAGGTTTGCCTGACTCGTAGCCATCCACATACACCCGTTCCCCTGGCGACGACCCCTCAGGGGGGTCAAGAGGCTCCACCCTCCTGGGTTCACCCTCACTAAAACAGAAAGGAAGAAAAAAAATCATCACACACACACACAAACACAAACATATACCCACACGGGAGGACATTAACTCACACAGCAACCCTCACACACGTGGCATATGGGTCTATATACATACGTCGTACACACATAGTCAGACACACACAAGGGTTGGAGGACGAACTTCATACACTAACACCGAGGTGCATGCATGCGCAAACACACACACAGTGTTTGCAACTCTACACACTTACACACACACACACAGTGTTCACAATTTTACACACTCACACAGAGGCACAGAGCAGCATGGCCTGAGATTCGATCCCCCTCATCTTCTGGGGTTTGAGGTTGCATAGCAACACCACCATGCGATCCTGCAAGTCCTCCTGGGAAATGTAGGCTACGAGGCCACTCACGACGGTCCTAGGCTCCGCCTCCCCAACGTCTATCTTCTCCAGGTACAGCGAGTCTGCATCAGGGTGCTGATGGGGAGAGAAAGTGACAAGCTCAGTTACTGTATGAATGTGTGTTAGCCTGGCAAGCCAGACCATCACATCCAAATGTATAGTCTGGCTATGGCTAATAGACCAGGCTCAATCCAAGGGGCGGAATCAATAGTTGTCTTTCAAACTGCCTCTGCACGCTGATAAGCTACCGCTAGATACACGTAGGTGACAGAACGATGTGATTGGTCCAACCAAACCTGGAGAATAGTTACAGAGGCTCGTAGCTCGTAGCCTATGGCTCGTTTCTAGACATACCAGCTAAGAGAAACTATATGTGACCACTAGGGCACGTCTAGATTTCTAGGCTATGTGTGTGTGTATATGCAGTATATACACACACACACATACAAGTGTGTGTGTGTGTGTGTGTGTGTGTGTGTGTGTATGTATGTACCTTCTCCACACTGATGATTTTGCCGACCCTGATGTCCAGTCTGGAGGGAATAATCTCATCGTCTTCACCTCCTCCTCCTCCACCACCTCCTTTACCGCCTTTCGCTCCTGCTTCTGTCAGCAACAACAACAACCCATCAGGACAAACAACAACAACAACAACAACCCATCAGGACAACAACAACAACAACAACAACAACAACCCATCAGGACCAACAACAACAACAACAACAACAACAACCCATCAGGACCAACAACAACAACAACAACAACAACAACAACAACAACAACAACCCATCAGGACAACACAATAGCTGACATCTGAGTAAAGTGACACTGTTTGTCAAGAGTAACGTGTATGTGTATGTGTATGAGTGTGTGTGTGTGTGTGTGGTGTGTGAGCTTGTTTGTGTGAGAGTGTAAGCGTGCTTAAAAGGTACAGGATAGGTGCTGTTGGTGAGTTGATGCGTGTGTCGTAAGACTACTAACTGTATTTAGAAAGTGCTGTACAGGCGCTGTTGGGGTGTGTGTGTGTGTTGTAATGCTACTCACAGTATTTAGAAGGTGCTGGATAGGTGCTGTTGGGGTGGGTGTGTGTATGTGTGTGTGTGTGTGTGTGCGTGTGTGTGTTGTAAAGCTACTAACTGTGTTTAGAGGCTGCTGGGTAGGCGCTGTTGGTGAGTTTTTTGAGCTCAGGAGACTCAAACTTCTTCCTGATGGGGTCCAGCAGTTATTCAGAGCCACCTCCACTGACGCCTTCAGGTCACCAGGGTGGATTGTCTGGGGTCAAACGTCAAAGGAGGGTCAACCAGGTACTACATACACATACAATACTGTGTGTGTGTGTGTGTGTGTGTGTTTATGAATTGAGGGCAAGGGGTTAATGTCATAGTAGGTTTGGGGTGTTTGGTGAGTTATGGTGAGCGTGTGTGTGTGTGTGTGTGTGTGTGTGTGTGTGTGTGTGTCCAGGTGAGCTTGATGAGTGAGTACCTCTGCAGCAAAGTCCTTTTCCACCTCCTCAAACACCTTATAGACCTGCTCTCCTCCCCACTTAGGGTCTCTCTTGATGACAAACTCTGGAGGGATCAGAACACACAGGCATATAAGAAGGCTCTCTCTCTGTCTGTCTCTCTCTCTATCTGTCTCTCTCTCTGTCTGTCTCTCTCGCTCTCTCACACACACCCACACACCTGAGTTGAGTGGGAAGAGCACATGTTTGACGAAAGACAGCACTCCGTTGTTCTCTACGTTGCCCGGCTCACAGAAGGCCTTCTTCAGCTTCTTCTTCACCTCCTCCTTCCTGTCCAGCAGGTCGATCTTGGACTCCTGAGGATTACACACACACGCACACACACACACACACACACACACACACAGTCACTTCACATGAGAGTCACTTTACGACATTGCCTGGTAACAAAGTAATATAACCAGGCAGTAATAAAAGTTTCACACTAACTACAAGGACAGAGATTACAATTACAAACCAGGCCGTGTGTGTGTGTTTGTTATAATGACTTATAATGACTGAGTTTGGCGAGCTGAAGGCATGGATGTGTGTGTGTGTGTGTGTGTGTGTGTGTGTGTGTGTGTGTGCACGAGCTTGTGTGTGTGCACGAGCTTGTGTGAGTGCTAGGGGAGGTGTGGGGCAGTAGTGACCACAAAGGTCACACACACACCACAGCCTAAACCATTCACGCTGCACAACAGGAAGTGATGTAAGAGGGCTCACCTCTTCAGAGGAGCTCATCTTGCCGCCGGTGAGGCCCGGAACCATGGGGTTCATCATATGGATTCGCTTGGCGTAGCCCAGAGACGGCAGGTACTGCACACAGAACCAGAACACACACACACACCAGAACATTAACCAGACACATTAGAACATCAACCATACTCACAGTTTGTTTGTTTATGTAGAACGTCAAACATAGTCAGAGCCATATGGATGCAATTGATAATCAGATGGCAGGTACTATATACAGCACATATACATGGGATCATTACCTGACACCACAACAGCAATCACAGTCATAACCCTGATTATTTCTCCAGCAAAACCTGTGGTTGACTAAAGTGATTTAACAAATAACATGGAATCACAGGGACAGATGAAGGTTGCACACAGACACACAACTCTCTCTATTCTGCACTACCTTCTCAGCCAGAGTGAAGATCTTCCTCTGGTCGACTCCCCCAAACTGAGCATCCACCTTCAGATATTCCTCATCGAGAGCCTGCCAACACAGCATTAAAGTTAGACCACCACAAACACGCGCGCACACACACACTCAAAACAGTATATGCAACACACGGTAAAACAGCTCAATTCTCACAACACATGACAGTAAATAAGGCTCTCTTACAGTTCAACACAGAATATACAGTCCATATATTTTACAGTTTTGTGGCTTGCATGCCCATAGCCTAGGCATCACGAGTACCCTAGCGGTAGCAAATGGTTTTGCTATGCAGGTACATCTAGACACGAACCATAGGGCCTCAGAAGTTGTTCTCTCAAATTTGGCCGGACCAATCACACTACGTAGAGAGTGGCCTAGACGCCCCCTAGTGGTGGCTCATCAGGCCACTATTGCATGCAGACACAGTTTAAAAAGACAACCACTGACTCCACCCCTTGGATTGAGCCTGGTCTATCAGTCATAGCCAGACTATAGCCTAGCTTGTCAGTCTAGTATGCCTGAGGTTCTTCTATAAATCAATATCCTATTTGAGTGACAGAACTCCATACTGCCATGTTGAAATATAAATACTTAGAGTTGATTTAATTTTGTAAGTTACCTGCCTGGTAGTTTATATTGGCAGTCTAAATTCCTGCATGCTGCATGCTGATTTCAAAACAGCCACTGACAACTGTATGGTATGCACGTCCTGTGTGTGTCCTGTGTGTGTGTGTGTGTGTGTGTGTGTGTGTGTGTGGTGTGTGTGTGTGTGTGTGTGTCACCTGAAGTCCTGGGTACAGGAGGCCACTTAGTAGCGGATGCTCCACCTGCTTGACTACCTCAGCGCCGGCCTTCTTGGCATCATGTTCCGTTACAACGGAGGAGAGACGGTAAACATCCAGAGTGTACTCCCTGGAGGTAGACCACACACACACACACACACACACAGTAAATTAACTCACGGTACACATCCAGAGTGTACTCTCCTACTGACAACATGTTTCAGTGTCTTTCATCTGCACGACATTCAGTTCTTTCACCCATTCAGCTGCTGCCAAACCCACCTGCTGAGCTGGAAGTCGGTTCCCTTGATGAACTTGAGCTTGTCTAGGGGGACGCCGATGCTCTCCAGCATGGCCTTGATGACCTGCTCGTAGTACTGCGTCCGCAGCTCCAGCAGATCCCAAGGAGCCTTCATGTTGTCAAGGTAAGCGTGCAGGTCAGCAAACAAGATGGTCACCTAGACAGAGTAAGAGGGAAGCAGAGGAAAGATATGGAGGTTAGGTTATGTGTGTGGATTAAGGTGTGTGTGTGTGTGTGTGTGTGTGTATTTGCCGACCTCACAGCCAGCCTTGAAATAATCTTGGACATGGGGATAAAATAGTGTGTGTGTGCGCACGCGTGTGTGTGTGTATGTGTGTGTGTGTGTGTGTGTGCGTGCGTGTGTGTGTGTGTGTGTGTGTTTACACACCTCACAGCCGGCCTTGAGGAAGTCTGCAATCTTGGACATGGGGACGAAGTAGGCAACATGGGGCTTCCCTGTGGTAGCCGTGCCCCAGTACACCTTCAGCTCTCTCTCCTGCAGGGTCTGCTTCAACCTCTCCTCACCGAGAACCTCCTACACACACACACACACACACACACAGAGTATACAAATATATAAATCCTCACAGACAGAAATTCTTCACCATTAAGCCTGATGCAGCTGGAAACACTGAGGAAGGAAACAAACCTTCACATCCTCGAAAAGTGTGCGCGCGCACACACACAAACACACACATACATACATACACACACAAACACACAGATTTCCAACTACAGCAGTGCAGGAGTCCACTAGGTAAGTCAGTCAGAGAGTATACATACATACACACACACACTTCCAACTACAGCTGTCTAGGAGACCACTAATTAAGTCAGTCACACACACAAACACACACCTGTAGGTTCCTGGTGATGAGCTCAAACTTCTGCTCAGGACTAAGCTGTTCTGCCATGCTGGCGTGGACCCAGGGGGCACAATGGGGAACTCTGCAACGGGACAAACACACCATGTAAAACAAACACATATATATATATACACACACACACACACACACACACACACACACCCAGAGAGAGAGAAAGAGAGAGAGAGAAAGAGAATAATAAGAAGAAGAACCAAGTGAGACTGTATTGCTTATGATGAGGTGAATACTTGAGAGGGCACATTTCTGACAGCCAAAACACAAAGCCAATCAAACCCTGCTGGTCAGGCTGGATTAGCAGATAATCTAAATAAGGAAATGCACTTGCAAACATCTTGTCACGACTGCATTCTCAGCTGAACCTGTTTCATAGCTGATGTAACACTTGACAGAAAGTTACTTTCATTTCTGTTCACAACCTCTAGGCCTACATGGAAAGGTTCATTTCACTATTTCTTCAGGAACGTTAACGTAACCGACTGGACTGGACTAAAGTCTGGGCTTGCAGACAGTCACTACCAGTCATCCCCTCGCGAATCGCTGAGTAGGAAACTTACGGTCTATTACGAACAGCTCGGTAGCAAGCAGGTCGCGAGCTTACCGTTAAGCTACGAAGCCGGAGAGTCTGAACAGAACGGTCCAGGGTCATGTAGGCCGGTTTAATATATTTTAAAATCGTAGGCTAACATTTGCGGTATAACCTGTTCGACAATTGTGTCAAAGGGAATAAAAATCTTCCTCTTTAAGATTGAATGAACACGTAGCAGGCTAAGCACTCCAACGTTAGCCTGCGGTGAATTATGATACCATATGATACCTACCAATCTATTTATTCAAGCTGAAGCTAATCGGCAATAAGTGATGATAATAGTAAATATGAATACAGAAGCACGTGTTCAAAACATACGTATTTGCATATTAATGAATAAATAGACTGTAACATACGAGCTTGAGTGGTCCACAACGTGTCGACGATGCCGGATGAAACTGTCAATGTGTTGCATCAGCGCTAAGCTGACTCGGCACTCGATTGAATCACCAAGGAAAAGCAGTCGATAAAGATGCACGCTTTCCCGGTGGCAGTCGGCAGGTGGAGTATCTCATCTCAGATGACTCGCATGAACCGAGTGTCTGGAGTTGAAGGAATTATTTGTTAAATCTGTTACTAAAAAACTCTTTTTGTAAGGCATGTTGCATGTTCACGTTTCACTAGATGTAGCCAGGTGTTCTATAGGCTTCCAACTGTAAATTCATCCAAAAGACACAAATGTGAAGTAGAGGTCAACTTCATGCCCACTATCAATCTTAAACGAGGCATAGTCTGGGATAGACTAGGCCATCTATAAACATTTTCTTATAGCCTACACAAATATGGCAGGACACAGATGGCATCAAACACACAACACACACAACAGCAGTGCACAGCAGTAGGCCTAGGACGAGGTTTTATCCTCTTATTGTGTCACTGCTGAACAGAGACCCTGGGGGACTGTGACATCCAGTGACCTCTTTGCTTGATTTTAGCCATCGCTAGGGTACGTCTGGGTGACTCCCTACAAGGACAGAGTGACGTGATTGGTCTGACCAAACTTCGAAGAACAGCTACTGAGGGCCTATGGTTTGTTTCTAGAGCTACCTGTATAGAGAGGGTACATTTAGATTTCTAGGCCAATACCACACATGTTAAACACAAGCATAGTCATTTAAAAATAAATATACAAGTGTTTTGTTGATTCACCATAATGTAAATTTATTAATTGACAATCCAATTTATGCATTTTGTACATTTCAGTGTAGAGAATAGAAGAGAACAGAGATTATGTGTAGTGTCATGCCATCTCGGAGTTGTCCGGAGTTGTCTATGAAAAGAACCAATTCCTCACCAAACTTGAGTTTCCATGCGTGGAACTCCAGGTCCTCCAGAGAGAGGCTGGCACAGCTCACCACTGCCAGAGAGACAGCTGCAACCATCAACAGCTTCATGCTGGAACACAGGAGACACTCAGACACACACTCTTTAGCTCAACATAGTAAATGGGACTACTAGTGTGTGTGTGTGCGTGCGTGCGTGTGTGTGTGTTTACCTGGTTCTCTCAGGTCACTGTTGATCAAAGGAACAGGAACAGGGTGCATTCAGGCTTGAAAAAGATGACTAGACCCCCACTAGACTGACGGCAAGTCTGGGATGTATTTAGACTATTGTTTAGTTTATCTTCTATTCTTGCCTCCTGTCTACAGTCTGCTGGTTAATGAGGACTCAGCTATACAGTACTGAGAACATCTGAGGTGGAGGAAGCCACATTGAGCTCAATAGCTGTGGTTCAAGCCTGTGATTTCCTTAATGCAAGCATTTTCTCTCCGTCTCAAATGACCACAAATGCAGCCTGAAACCATCAAAAACAGCTTCATGCTGCAACACAGGAGAAACACAGACAGCCACTGCTTAGCTATAGAAACATTGTAAATGTGACTATTTGTGTCTGTGTGTGTGTGTGTGTGTTTACCTGGTCCTCTCAAGTCACTGTTAATCAAAGGAATGGTTCAGCCAGAGTGTCTTCAGGCTTGAAAAGGACGTCCAGACCCCCTGCAGACTGATGGCAGGTCTGGGTTGCATTTATACTATCTGTTTAGTCCATCCTCTCCTATGTTCTCTTCTCTCTTCCTGTCTTCAGGACGTTGGTTAATGAGAACTCTCAGGTCTGACTCAGCTACATGTATACTGAGAATAGAGAAAAGAGAGGTAATCAGAAGATTAGCAAGCTAGGCTAACTGCCAGCACCTGACGACGCTGCTTCTTGTGTCTGGATCAGCGTTTAGTTGGTGCTGAGTTGGAATGTGTTTTCCAGAGCCAGAGCGCACACACACACACAGCCAGAGCCAGGTTCATTTGTGTGGAAAAGCTTAGGACTGGCTTGAGACTTGGCACTGGAGCCACCTTGGTGGAAAAGAGGTATCAGTAACCCACCCAATAAGTGAACTTATTTCATTTTCACTTAAGACATTTTTATTGCAAGTCTGCAATTGTCCTGAGAGGACCAAGTAAGTGACCAGAGTGACCAATCAGACGTCCTTGATTTCCAGGGACAGTCAACATTTTGGGGTATCTGTCGGTAAAATACAATCTGCAGTGGTATTCTCTCTTTTCAGTCTTCCTTTGTACTTTGAGCTGCAGTTTGTATGAAAAGTGTGAAGTAAACTTGACATGCATAACAAGAGTGAGAAACCACAAAAGTACATGAACAACTGTAGCCCCCCAAACCACCTGGAATATCCTATAGTGACATAGATCATCAGAATCAAGAGGACCCTCACTCATCCCTACTGCCTATTGTCCACCTTGCAGGGGAATCAGATGTTATTGGACAGGATTACTGTAGACATATAACTCTGCTCACTAAAGTCAGAACTAAAAAGTGAATCCTGAAAAATATAACATTTCTGACGTAACATTTATCACTATGATATTTTCTTTGAGTTTTCTCAGTGTCTCTTGAGTCTTACATACAATTTAAAAAACTGTAAGTATGCATGCTTCTGTATTCAAATTCAATTGAATAGATGTCATATATAGATTGGTTGATAGGGGAAAAAAAGATAGATTGATAGATAGATACTTACTTACTTACTATTTTCTTGATCCCAAATCAATCATGTCAATTGCATGAGTTGTTTTTTATCTTAAACTTTTCCAGTTCCAGTCAGAGTTGTTCTATTTCTCCTCAGGATGAGCAGGGGTACATGACTACATATAGTGGCCTGCTGCCTGAGCATTTAAACAGCACAGCTCAGTATGACCACTAGATGGCACTGTGCTGCCTAAATCTGTAGATTGGAGAGCTAAGGGCTGTGTGACGCTTGACAAAAACCAGCATGGATGTAGATCCTGCTGGGCTTTTAGTGCTGTAAGTTAGGCAGCTAGCTATGTGCAATGCATATGTGTGTGTGAGCAGGTGTGTATGTGTGTGTGTGCAGTGTTGAGCAGTAGCTTCACTACAATTAATAGTATGAGTAGTGTGGGAGTAGCTCAGCTATTTTCTCGATCTGATAGCTTTCATTAGCTTAGTTATTTTCTTGGCCAACATAGTGTGGCAGCTTTCCCATAAACTACACTTCCAGAGCATCGACTCCCAGCAGATCTTCCACATAGGCATAAAAGACTGGCCAGGCTAGCGCCCCCTAGTGCTTCCATTCAATTTCTCATGTAGCGCCACCACTGGTCAGTGAGCCAGCAATAGGCTTTGGTTTAATGTCTCTGTTTGCAATAATTCAGCAAATGTGATGCATTTATTGCATGAAAATGTCCATGGAATCAACTGCATGTCTTCTATCACTCATGTGTGCACGCTATGGTAAATTTAAATAGCATATAGTAAAATCATATTAGTGCGAGGAGTGTGGAAACCAAAAGTGTAGCACATAATCAGTCAAGAGGAAAACCAACGGAATAACAAACAAGAAGCAAACAGCAGGAGGAGGAGAGGAGATGGGCCTTATATACTGCTACCAATCAGGGCACCTGGACACAAGAGGGGGGCACCTGCTCAACAAGGTGCAATTATCATAAGGCCAAATAGGGACGTCACATTTCCCCACCCACCTAAAACAGAAGCACACCTAGTGGACTTCTGCCAGTGAGCCCAAACCAACCCAAAACAACATGTTCAACGATCACAGACAAATAACTCTAGTATACAGACACTAGGCAAGATTTTCGTTTTTAAGTTTACCAGCTTCACAGGCACCTTGATGGCTAAATGACTCATTACAGGACAAATGATAGCTGATCGACTGATTGATTGACTGTTTGATTGATTGATTGTTTGAGGGTTTCTACTATTCAATTCAATTCAGTTTTATTTATACAGCGCCTTTTACAATAGTATAGTCTCATGGCGCTTTACAGAAGGAGCAACCAAGAGCAACAGGGGCAAGGAAAAACTCCCTTGTGTTTAGTTAGTCTAGGAAGAAACCTTGGGCAGATCCACGACTCAGGGGGCTAACCCAACTGCCAGGGGTCATGCAGGAGCAGGACTATGAGCCCAATTGCAAGGCCCAACCCTCCGACAATAAGCATCATCTCATGCTGGTGGTGGGCAATAGTCCTCTCATGCTGGTGGTGGGCAATGGTCCTCTCATGCTGGTGGTGGGCAATGGTCCTCTCATGCTGGTGGTGGGCAATGGTCCTCTCATGCTGGTGGTGGGCAATGGTCCTCTCATGCTGGTGGTGGGCAATGGCAAAGGACTACTGGCTGGTGAAAAACAGGAGGGTTTAAAAAAAGAATAATTTCTGAGCTTCGTCACTGATCATCTGCCATGGTTCAGATAGACCACGCCTGTTGAGAATGATGTGTACAGGTCATATATGGCAGATACATTGGGAAGGAGACAGTAAGGGAATAGTTCTGAAATCTAATTAATCTAATCTGATCTAATCAGATCATCTAATTTCATGAATTCATTCACATGTACTTTCAGCCTACCAGCATGTTATCTAGGCCCCCACTATACCAACACAACCTCTGCTGAAAAACCATTCGTCACATTGTATGAATGAGGTCCTGTAATGTTTCTGCCTTTTTGTCTGTTATGGTATGGTAGCCCTGGAGCGTCATGGGAGTCATTATATTACATTTGTCTGTGTGAGTCACTGTATTGTGTGTGTGTGTGTGTGTGTGATTGAGGAATGAACAGGAGTCATGTATATATATATATATATACACTCACACACACACTTTTATTTATATATATATATATATATATGACTCCTGTTCATTCCTCAATCACACACGCGTTCGCGAGCATCCCGTGGTGCGCAGTTTGCACGATGGCAGCGCCCAATTAAAGTGATTTTGTGCATTTCATATAGTTACTGTTTGATGTTTGCTCAGCTATGTGTAGTAGCTTTTTCCTGTGTCAATAATTCCTGAGTAATTATTTTGTGTATAATATTGCAGTGTACCTGAATGATTTATTATGATTGGTTGCCAGTACTGTCTATACCCTGTTGTCACTTGTGTGAGGGGTATGGTCCACTGTGGGCAGGGTTGATGGATCCCTGTAAAAGAGGTGGTTTGGCCATTCTTAGAAAGGCCAGCGAACAGAACAGACCCGATGTGTGGTGTTAGGCCTCAGTCTCAGCAGGTGAGACATTACACTATTGCAGTAGCTATTTATTTGCGTTTTGCATTTTCGTTATTTTCTTTGAAGCTCTTTTTGTATTTCTTTGACCCTCGTGTCATTGTTTATTTTGTTGTTCTTATGTGGTACACTGTAAATATTGCACTTGGGTGCTTATTGGCGGGAAGAAAATAAAACAGCTTCCTCTTGGCCTCAATCCACTGCGTCATCCTCTGCTTAAAAAGACCACCGGTCACGGGTACCTTTTGACAAACACACTTGTTTGCTGGCCCATGTGAGTTGAATTTCTGTAGGCCTGCTTATTCACCTGCACATACCTGCATGTTTTGCCTTATTTGGTCTTGTCACCTTGTAAGACAGTGAGTGTAAGACTGTGGGAGGGGGAAAGAACCCCACTCATGTCAATGCTACTCAAGGGAATTGATCAAACGACCCTAAGGTGCATAAGGGATCCATAAGTTTTTCATTTAATATATGATGATATGTTCTGTACGTATCATGACAGGTAAAAATGGTATTGATGGGTTTTGATGATTGACTAAAGGTGATGATTGTGATGACGCTGAATGATGAAACAATGTAGTGATGCAGGCTTTTGCACACATGCGCACACACACACACAAGCACACACACAGGGGTGTTGCACAGTGTGTGGAGGTGCATGTTTGCCACTGTGGTGAGAGAAAGAGGTGCAGAGCAACTTGCAAACAAACATAAACCAAGAAACAGCCTACACGTTTTCTCACAAGAGCAGTGGTCAGACTGTAGGTAGGAGGAGACACTGACACATGTGAGGGCATGGACTGAAGATGCGTATAAATGCAGATCTGCTGCCAGTCTGGAGGGGTCTGGACAACCTTCACAAGCCTGAACACACCTGTGGCAGAGACATTCTTTTACTCAACAGTCAGTGATTTGAGAGGACCAGGTAAACACTCCACAGAGTTTCAACACAGAAAGTTGCACACACACACACACACACACTTTAGGCTGCACATAAGTTTAGCTAAAGAGTGTGTGTTCTTCTCGTGTTCCAGCATGAAGCTGTTGATGGTTGCAGCTGTCTCTCTGGCAGTGGTGAGCTGTGCCAGCCTCTCTCTGGAGGACCTGGAGTTCCACGCATGGAAACTCAAGTTTGGTGAGCTGTATATAACAATCAGTGTTTCAGATATATAACACTGATATGATGCAGTCTGATATTCCTCTTTTTCTCTAACTTTGTGCCTGCCCTATAGGTAAGGAGTACAGGAGCCTGGAGGAGGAGGCTCGGCGCAAAGACATCTGGCTCTCCACCCGCCGCAGGGTCCTGGCCCACAACACCCTGGCTGATCAGGGCATCAAGACCTACCGCATGGGCATGAACCACCTCTCTGATATGGTACAGCATCTTCTTATTGCAGACACCTCCCTGCTTGCCATTTTTTATTTATTGCCCTTGTAACTTTCATGCTCAGCTTACTGCAAAAAATTATTGTTGTTGTCCCCATGTTAAAATTTTCAACAAATTCAAAATTGAAGGTGGACCCTGAAAAACAGTGTTTTTCATCCTGTGTACAATTTATTGATTGATGACACACTGATTTGACCACAGGTGGATTTTTTTAAATGCTGCTATGTGTAAGGTCTTGTGGAATACTTTTTGTGGAACCCATTTGAATGTAGCTTTGCATTCACTCATTACTTACTTACTGCTCTTTGTGCCCCTCTGGGGCATTCAATCATACTCTATGGTATTCACTGATACTCTGAGGGGCATTCACTCATACTCAATGGCATTCACTCATACTCTATGGTATTCACTGATACTCTGTGGGGCATTCACTCATACTCTGAGGGGCATTCACTCATACTCAATGGTATTTACTCATACTCTGTAGGGCATTCACTCATACTCTATGGGGCTTCACATTCTTCACATTCTGTTGCTGTTTCTTAGTCATTTATATTGAACCTATAAGTCTTATACATAGCTCATTTATATTGAACCTATAAGTTTTATACATATTTATAAGCTCATTTAGGGAGGAAAACTGCTTTGGAATGCTCCACGATCAAAATGTTTTGTCACTGTTGGAACCTTTTCACAAACAGAATGTGCTTTTTTTGCTAGAGTGCTGTGTGTGTTTATTGTGTTTATTTATGTGGGGTTAGAAACGTAAAAGCAATAGAGAAGAACTGTTCATGAATATACGGTCGGCCAGTTACTGTTGTCCACTCCCACTTTTTTTTTCTGCTCAGGATGAGGAGTATCACGCAACTCTGAATGGCAGCCACTTGCCCTTTGACTTTATGAAGAATACACTTCCATGTGATGTTACATATTTGAAAAGTGGTGCAGAGCTGCCTGCATATGTGAATTGGAGAGATAAGGGTTGTGTGACACCTGTCAAAAACCAGGGTAACTGTGGATCCTGCTGGGCCTTCAGTGCTGTAAGTTAAACGATTATCCATGTGCCAGGCATATGTGTGTGTGCGTTGTGTGTGTGTATGTGAATGTGCATGAGAGAGAGAGATTAGAGTAAATGATTATCTCTACTTTGGAGTTGCACACCTGCATAAAGCACAAACTCAAAACAACAGTTGGGTTTATTTGCACCAGGATAGCTCTTTAAAGGGGTGGGGTTAGCTGTGTGTGTGTGTGTGTGTGTGTGTGTGTGTGTGTGTGTTTGGAGGGAGGGGGGCGCAGAGAAGTACATGAGATGTATACATTATGCTCTCTGCTTCAGGTGGGTGCATTGGAGTCCCACACCTGTATAAAGCACAAACGCCTGCCTACACTGAGTGAACAGCAGCTGGTAGACTGTGCTAAAACAGATGGCTGCAAAAGTGGCACAGCTCTTGATGCCTTTGGGTACTGCATGAAGAGCAAAGGAATCGTTAAAGAGAAGGACTACCCATATAAGGATAAGGTGCAGACCATGCTACATACTACAGACGCAGTGTTTTTGTTTTTTTTCTGAGTAGATGATATTTTTGCAACTACTGGCTATTTTGTTTTTGCAGAAGTTCACAAGGCTGTATCAGCGATTTGACGTCACTTCTATTTCATTCTATTAAGTTGCTTCAAGCTGTTGTGGTAGACTATCGATGCAAGGACGATAAAAAGACGATGTCATCCTCACAAACAATTGTACTTTTATGGAGATCTAGTGGTTCCTCCTCCTCAGAACCATCCCAGTCATATAGCGTCTTCCAAGTTTCTCTCAGGGAGATCCATGATGTTGATCTTGTCCAGGGCTGCACCAGTTCAGAGGCAGAACAGACATTTGATGTAAAACCAACATAAAACCAATAACAGACACACACAAACAAGAACTTGTCATTTAAAAACAGCTATACACAGCTATTTGGAGGAAACGCTTGACGACGACCATTATCAATCAATAGAAGTAGTTAGCTACCAATGGCGGCGCATGGAGTAGCTGAAGCTAGCAGTGGCCATTCAAATTTTTGCCTAACCCTCTGGGCACATGTACCGGCGACTAGGCGATTTGAACAGGCAACAGTTGTGGCTAAGGACGCATTGCTAGCTCATAAACATGCAGTGATTTGCTGGTAGTTAGTTGCTAAGTTGCTAACTTAAGAAGGTAGAGACATCGTATATCACCACAGATGTATTTTCTGATAACAAAACCAGTGTTTTCAGATTTAACAGTCCACATTTCTCATCTCGTTTTACAAAATACTAGGTCATAAATCCTAAACTTTCTAGTTATTTAAGGCCAGGCCTTATTCACATTAGCCCAGAAAGACTGTTTACAACTAACATGTTTTGGCCAAGCAGTAATGCTCACCTATCCGGCAGGAAGAACGCAAACTGAGAATCAGAAGTAAATTCTTTCAGCTCACGAAATTTTCTCCAACAGTTAAATGCCTACCTGATGTTAATTCTTGATTTGGCATAATTGCAGTCATATGCCCTTTTCTTTGCAATGTGCTCGTTCGAGAGTTTTTCTTTACGTTGACTTTCTGCCATCTCTCTGTCGTCGTGTCACCTGAGGTGAGTCGATTCGTTTCTTCTCAGGGGCGTGCCGTGCCTTCTAGAGTCTCTCGATTCTCTCATCTAACTCTGGCATTGACTGTGGACGAAGTGATTTTCCTAAAAGTTGTAATTTTCCCCTTTAAAATCTTTATATTTCTATAGTATCTTTTTATTTTTATATATGCCCAATTATTCAGTTTTGTCTCACAGGAGTCATCATGCCCCTTTACGAAAAACAAGATATCATCCAAGAAGATTGGTGCCAAATGCACTGGCTGCCGTCGTGTACAAACAAATGAGAAAAGTCTTCAGGAAGAGGTGGCAGAGAGAGGGCCCGTATCAGTCACTATTGTTCACCACAAATCTTTTGACAAATACCAGTGTGGTGAGTCCAAGGTAATAGCTGTCTGGGGAGGGGAGGGGGTCTTTAAGACTGGGACTTACATGGGGAGTTATATTCCAATGAATGTTAGAATTCTTCCTGAACCTGAAAGTCCTCTGGGGTACTGCTCGAAATTTTAAGTTTGAAAGTATGTTCTGTACTGCAGGTCCACTTATGTGAAGGGAGTGATATTATATACATTTCATTGGGTGGACAGCTTTTTGATCCGATGCTTTTTGATCTGATGCTTTTTGATCTGATGCTTTTTGATCTGATCCCCTCTGGAGATCACTTAAATGCTACAATAGTATTTTAATGGCCTATTATTTGGGAAAAGTCCAGAAAGAAGACAATAGAAGAGACTGATTAGCTTGATTGGTGTATTGATTGACTGACTTATTGATTGAATGAAGGTGTCTACTATGAGCCCGGGTGTGCCAGGATCCCAGAAAAAGAACGGAACTATCATTCCATGTTGGTGGTGGGATATGGTACTACCAAAAAAGGTGAAGAATACTGGCTGGTGAAAAACAGGTGGGCTGAATTTTTTGAAACTGTATATTTATTTCATAGAGACTTTATTCATGAACATTACTATAAAGTTAGCACAGAGTTTATAAGAGTTAGCATAACTGCTAGTTTTCATCCGTTGTCTCCAGGCAGGTGAGATAGAGCAACCATTGGTAACAAAGACACATCATAAGCCAAACAGCCACTAATGACAAAACCACTGACAGAACTACACACAGAATAGGATGAGACAATGAGAACAACCAAACACACAGCACAGATCTGGGGCTGGTTTCCTGAAGTCCTCTTCACATTATATTATGTCATTCTTGAGTTATACCTTGAAGTGTCAAGACGGAGGTTTACTAACGTTCTGCACTCACAGTTAGGCTAGCTGGCATCTGTTACACTATTAGAAATGCTGGTTGTTGCTTAGATTGTCCATCAGCACAAACCTTAAGCTGTTCCGGTGCACCCTTGTTTGTTGTAAATTTTCAAAAATTGCATGGCCTGATTGTATCGCCTCTATTGATTTTAGTGATGGGGACGAGACCGCTTATGTCGAGACAGTCAAGACCGAGTCTTTGAAGGGTCAAACCGAGACGAGACCAAGTGTGACAGTGTACCGTCACTACAATTGAGTATGTGCTCTGCAAGACTGAGTTGAGAGTCTTTGAGGAGTTGAGACCAAGACAAACACAGTTCTATCTCTTAAGGTGGCAGTGCCTTTTTACAGCATACAGTAATCAGCATTTTCTTTCAAACAGAATTATTCAAACGTGGCCTAGGCTACAAAGTAGGCCTGACAGTGTATAGGCCTACAGTATTTCAATTCATTTTCAAAGAGCCTAGATACATATGCTACATAAATAAATGAAAATACAGAAACTTGAATTTGATCTTGAATAATCTCAAAGCACTTAAAGCGATTGACAGCACTAGTTAAAATGTTTTTAGCAACTGCAGAATCTGTTAGCAAATCATAACATTAAATTATAATAAAATGTTAACATTGTCCTGGCCTGCAGGCAGTTCCTG
Organism: Tenualosa ilisha; assembly: GCA_015244755.2. Classification (NCBI taxonomy): domain Eukaryota; kingdom Metazoa; phylum Chordata; class Actinopteri; order Clupeiformes; family Clupeidae; genus Tenualosa; species Tenualosa ilisha. Next base: position 392,464 of record PYXC01001490.1, read on the forward strand.
ATGATGACAGCAAGGGAGCTTGTCAGGTTGAAAGGGAGGATCTGCAGGCCTTAGCTGACGGTGTACATTTGTTTTTGGCTTTGAATAGGTGTCAAATTTTTGTTGTTTTTTTTAATTGAAAACCATTGGCCCAAATTACACAAAATGACAGCTGACAGCTTTGACCCCCCAGTTCAAAAATCCTATCTGCGCCCCTGGATGTAGTTATAAAATGACATAATAACAGAAGAAATCTATTTTCCTGCAGCTGTTCTGCTTGGATCCCATTTCAGAGAACTCTTTGTGCTCTGTGGTTTGAGTAAGATACTTTGTGGTTTTACTTGCCTTTTTGTTCTTCTCACCTTGCTTGTGAAGTTTTCAGTGGTAGATAGAATGCATTCCCACCACTTCCTCTGCTCTTCAAATGTCTTTTCAAGCAGAGTATAGGGTTGGCTTGTTGTTTTTTTGTACCCTTGTTTGTTGTAAAGTTTTCAAAAATTGCATAGCCTGATTGTATCGCCTCTACTGATTTTAGTGATGGGGACGAGACCACTTATGACGTGAGAGTCAAGACCGAGTTTTTGAAGGGTCAAACCGAGACGAGACCAAGTGTGACAGTGTACCGTCACTACAATTGAGTATGTGCTCTGCAAGACTGAGTCGAGACCGAGTCTTTGACGAGTCGAGACCAAGACAAGCACAGTTCTATAAGCAAGAGTGGGGATTGTTTATAGGAGCAGTCTGCTACACTTTAATCAACTTAACCTCTTCATGTGGACTTTTTATCTGTTAGCCTGTAAATCCAGACCCACATCTCAAGATCTAGGTCTGACCACAACCAATAGACCTTCCCAATCCACAAATGGATGTGATTATGATTGCAGGCTGCTCACTCATGTCTTTGCTCTGATTGTTGTGTAAATTGATTTGAATTATGGGTATTTTGGGGTTTGTCCAAAAGTAGTATGTCTAAATGGTACTATACAGTCACCTTCTGTCGGAGACCTTGTAATGCCACCATCCATCATCCCTTATAAAAAAACGCCTTCTTGTCCAAAATGTTGATTGATTTTTTTCAGGAATCAGTTTTTAGTTCTGGATTCAATGAATTCAAGGTTATATGTCTCAAGTAATCCAGTCTAATTTGTGATGCAGTGAAGCTATGCTAGAAGCATATAAACGTTCCCTCTACCCCAAGTGTCATGTCTGAGTGTGGCCAAGTACAGAGCTGATCCAATGCAGATTACATTAACTGACTCGGAACCTGTGTTTCTGTCTGTTGTGCTATTGTAGCCATGGTACCTCATGGGGAGAGGAAGGCTACATCAGGATGGCCAGGAACAAAAACAACAACTGTGACATTGCTACTTATGCCTTTTATCCAGTGGTAAAGTAAAGAGTAAGTATATTTACTGTTATACTTTCCAGAAAAATCCAGGCAAAAACCAACCACTGGTTGCTTAGCTGGCTTAACTATTGTTAACTGTGTTAATGTTTAATAGCTAATGGGTCCTTAAAGGAGAAATCTGGTCTGGCAAAAGCTGTCCGGTTAGCCTTACATCTTTGAACTTTGATATTTCAAACATCATGGTTGATCTTGTCCTGAAACAGGTTTTATGTTTCTCTCTGTTGTGTTTACCCATACGCTGAAAATAAAAGTTTGATAAACGTATATAAACATTACATATCTCCAGACATATTGTTTAATTTCTCATAGCTCTGGCGAAAGATGATATGTCAAAAATGAGCAAAAACATAATTGATTTGGTCAAATATGGTCTCATACATTTGGTGATCCTTTTCTGTTCTTATTGTGCACAATGATGGATGGGAAACCCAAGTTAAATGGGCAAAAACTATCAAAATCAAATTCCTTACATTCATTCCATAATGGCTAGTACTAAATGGAAAATAAACTGCTATTTAATGTACTTGACTGCTCTGTTTTTTTTCCTCGCATGTAGTGAAATGAATGAAATACTGCCCTATAGCTTGGGTCTACGCTATTGAAATTTAGCCTCCTGAGTAACATGGAAATTAACATTAGGTTGAACATAGGTGGGGGGCAAAAAAACAAGTGGGGGGCGGATTCTGGTAATAATTCAATAACTTACTTTCAGTTTAATGTTCCCTTGCCCAATCCAGGTGTTAGCTGCCAGTTCATTATTTGGTCCATGTTGTAACAAAATTTCTGATTCTTTTTCCGACAGATAACACACAGTGACCTGGAACAACAGGGCTATGGACTGACTCACACTGGATATCTCCTTTATCACACTGCATGACATGCTATTGATATATGTGATGTAAGAGAAGTAATATTAGACCTACTGTATGTTCTGTCCAATCCCAAACAACAATATTCCAAACAAATCCACACGGATTGGTGAGAATGTACAATGTTGATCAATGCCAGTAGGGGGAGCTCCAGAGGTAATAAACTCACAGGCTTGCCTCAGACTGTTTTTTACTGAAAGGTAAATGATTACAAGTCCTTAATAAAAAAAATTCTTTCATTTTCTTAATCAATTGTACCTGTGTTTACAAAATTTTAAAAGGGCTGTTTTTGGGAACAGTACAGAAATAAGACATTAGAGGAGATGGTGACACTAGATTGCTTAATCTGTTGCAGAGTCAAAGTAACTTTGGTCAATAATTCGATTTTCCTCCCATGCATGTATACTCAGATTATTCAGATCCTCCAAAAAATCATTAGCTTGATTACTGCCAATAGCTGGGTTTAGCTGTGCATGTACACAAATTGAGTGTCAGGGCCATCTGAGTGTGAGCCAAATTTGAGAGTTTCGTGAAGCTGATACTCTTTATCAAGCTGTGGGGTACAGGGCAAATAAGCTTGTTTCCCAAAACGTTATGTTATGCTGCGGTCCTCTTCCAACCCTACAGCGCCTTAGGCTATTGCCTGGGTTGCCTGCTCCATTGCTAAGCCCATTTATTTATTTATTGATCATTTAGCATGTGTCATTTATCAAGTCTTTTTATTGACTTACACAAGAAAGTATTGATTTCAGTATTCAGATTTAAAGAAATCATTTGAGATCAATGTAGATACATTTCTGAATTTACAGGCCACTCACCGCCAAAGTAAGCTCTCAAAAAACATGGTACAATTTACCCTCTATCTCTCATCTCTTCCTCTGTCTACAACCCCTCTATCTCTCTATCTTGTGCTCAATGTTAGTAATATGTTGACTTCCTATTTGAAATAAGTGTGAAGCTGGGGGGTAACACTTCAACTTCCTGCTTGAAATAAGTGTGTGTGTATGTGTGTGTTTAGGGTCCTTTGACCAAAACATTGTGTGTTTAAAAAATAATGGTGCAGGACTTACAGGACATAAGACCTCAGACAATGTAGTTAAAAAATAACATAATAACAGAAGAAATCTATTTTCCTGCAGCTGTTCTGCTTGGACCCCTTAATAACCTACACTGCATTTCAGAGAACTCTTTGCGCTCTGTGGTTTGAGTAAGATAATTTGTGGTTTTACTTGCCTTTTTGTTCTTCTCACCTTGCTTGCGAAGTTTTCAGTGGAAGATAGAATGCATTCCCACCACTTTCTCTGCTCTTCAAATGTCTTTTCAAGCACAATATAGGGTTGGCTTGTTTTAAATGGGGTTGAAATTTTAGAAGCTATTTTTTTAGTTTACTGCCCCCTCAGAACAGTAAGAAATATAAAAAATAAAATAAAATAAAAAGTCACAATTCTGTTTGTACCTCCACAGGCTTAGTGCTCAACATGCGTGTCTAGCTTGTTTGCTGGTCCTCGTCATCTTGCTCCGAGGTTTCCTGCAAGTAGTAGTGATTTTTTGACAAGCTAATCACAGTCAAAAAAAATATTTCCAGCAGGACCACTTTAGTCAAAGAATAAGACAGCATGGATACAATTATTTATCTTTGTAAAGGCCCCCAGAGTAGAGCCATACCACCAACCTTGGAAAGCCCTCAGTGGGTAGAGCTATGGCAGCCTCTGGGGCAAATCACATGCATACTAACATCTAAAGTATGCATGGTTTTTCTATACAGCATTTCTTATGATGCCTACAATGCACAATAGCTTTTCTAGTATATAATACTTTCTAATATGATTTTACTATTTAAATGTACTAAAACACATGTGAGTGATAGAGGACACATGATTGATTTTTGTATACACTGTGGACATTTTTTATTATTATTGTGGCAACTCTCATGTAACAAATGCATTACATTATTGTTATCTTTCATGCATGGCCTATAGAAGATTTGCTGCTGTGAGCTGCTGCTCTGAAAATGTAGCTTATGGGAGAGCTACCTCTCTACATGGCCAAGAAAATAACTAAACTAATCAAAAGCTAGGAGATTCAGAAAATAGCCAGCACATGTGGGCCTAGGTTTAGCTATATACCAAAAACTAATACCTCTCTACAGTAGGCGATTAGTAATTTATATCTGTAGCAATATTGTCCATTACGACTGTAGAGGTTGCTGACTGACATTTTTATTGTTCCACTATCTCATACAACACAGTCATGATGGCAGGCCTACCTGACCCCTGGCTCCCCCAACTCATACAGATTTTCTCCTCCTGTTCTTTAGTTTACGTATTTTGGATTTCACTAATAATACTAAGTACTGAGTAAAGATGATAATCATATCATGAGAATTCATTTAATTTTTATTTTATTCTTGACATTTTCAAAAAACACAAGGCCTGCTGGGAAATATGCTTGTCTAATCATTTCACTTCTTGTCATTTCTTATTGCAGCATACTGCTCGGCCGTATTGCAGGGTGCTCTCTCCTGTCTGCTCTCTCCTGTCTGCCCTCTCCTGTCTGCTCTCTCCTGTCTGCCCTCTCCTGTCTGCCCTCTCCTGTCTGCTCTCTCCTGTCTGCTCTCTCCTGTCTGCCCTCTCCTGTCTGCCCTCTCCTGTCTGCCTTAGCTAACCAGTTAGTTGTAAAAAGCCAAGCCTTCAGCAACAATGTTTAGCAACGTAACAAGTCCAAAAGTGGTGTTCAGAAAAGAAAAAGAAGACAAAAAGCTGGATATGCATAACTCCAAATTGACGAAATTGGATGTATTTTTAAATCCGTCTTGTCCAGATCCGGTTGCTGCTAGTGCTAGCGTCAGCAATGTCACTAGCCTCCCAGTGAGCCAGGGAGAGTTAACCGCTGAATGGAGTGCAGTTTTCTTTTATTATTATGATTTATTTAGGTTCAGGTTGTGGCTGCTGTGCTGTGCTAGGAGTGTTTAAATGTCAATCGGCTGTGTTTGCTTTTTTGATAATGCATTGTTCTGCTGTTAGGAAATATGGTTGTCTGTTCAGCTGAATTGGATTATTTGCGTTGTGTTTTTGTAGTGTGTTAGGGATGCAAATAGTCACTGATCTTGGTTCAAAATTACAATTTTGTGAGCGTTGTTTTTCCTCTATGCTCGGTTTTTGATGTGTTGTGTGACGTAGGGTAGCTAATTGTCACTGGCCATTGTTCTAATGAGTGTGCTGCTGATGAGTTTGTCTTTGGGTCTTTGGGCCCTAGAATCGGGTGCATGTTTGTCATGCACGCACATGTAGGGATGGGTATGTGTGTGTCTGTGTGTGTGTGTGTGTGAGTGTAGCCCATCTGCAAGACTTGCACAGGGGCCCAGTGCAACTACGCTACCCCACAGAGGCAGTTGCACAGAAACTCAGAGGCGTTGGAAAGTGTCACTGACGTACGGAGATGCTGGTAGAAACAGGAAGAACACTGGCAAACCACAGCTATTCAGAACAGGGTGACCACACACTGAAAGGATGTAGCAAAGCACACTATATAAATACAGCACAGGCGTGCTGTCCATCTAGATGGGGTCTGGACGTCCTTTGCAAGCCTGAGGACATAACTCCACAGAATGTCCTGAAAGGACCAGGTAGACACAAACACATACAAACATAGACTATATTGAGCTAAAGAGTGTGTGTCTGAGTGTCTCCTGTGTTCCAGCATGAAGCTGTTGATGGTTGCAGCTGTCTCTCTGGCAGTGGTGAGCTGTGCCAGCCTCTCTCTGGAGGACCTGGAGTTCCACGCATGGAAACTCAAGTTTGGTGAGGAATTGGTGCTACTGATTCCATATTAATTCATTTTGTCATAATAGGCTGTATGACATTGACATAATATGACACTTTACTTGGATAGTCATCTGTCAAGAGTTTTAGCAGCCTATGTAAAATTATTGTTAAAGTATTATCCTATGGACTATGCAGGAATGACCACATTACTTTATTTTACATCTCCACCTATAGGTAAGGAGTACAGGAGCCTGGAGGAGGAGGCTCGGCGTAAAAACATCTGGCTCTCCACCCGCCGCAGGGTCCTGGCCCACAACATCCTGGCTGATCAGGGCATCAAGACCTACCGCATGGGCATGAACCACCTCTCTGATATGGTACAGCATCAGCTTATCATGTCATGTCAGTTCCGTAGATGTTTTTTTTATATTGAAATTCCTAGTTCTTATTTTAGGTGTTAAATTACAGTCAAAGTTGTTTTATTTCTCCTCAGGATGAGCAGGAGTTCATGACTCTATATAGTAGCCTGCTGTCTGAGGATTTCAACAGCACAGCACGGTGTGCTGTAATATCCTCCAGACCACTAAATGCGCTGCCTGCATCTGTAGATTGGAGAGATAAGGGCTGTGTGACACCTGTCAAAGACCAGCGTAAATGTGGATCCTGCTGGGCCTTCAGTGCTGTAAGTGAGGCAGTTAGCTATGTGCCGAGCAGGTGTGTGTGTGTGTGTGTGTGTGGAGAAAGAAAGAGAGAAGTAAATAAGATGCTGTATGTTTATATCTGCTGCAGGTGGGTGCATTGGAGTCCCACACCTGCTTAAAGCACAGACAGAGACGCCTGACTCCCCTTAGTGAACAGCAGCTGATAGACTGCTCTAGGTCCTATGGGAACAATGGGTGTTCTGGTGGTCATCGTAAGTGGGCCTTCCTGTACTGTATAGATAACAAAGGAATCGTCACTGAGGACTTCTACCCCTATAAGGCTAAGGTACAACACACTGAATACACTTATGATGGTTTAGATACACACTAACCACCATTCTAAAAGTGCAAGATCACACAATTCTAACAACTGAAAACAGCAATTTGGGATTGTTGTATATCTATGAATGGAAGAAATGTCTGTGTGTGTGTGTGTGTGTGTGTGTTCCATGCATAACTCTCGGAACTATTTGTCCAACTGATCTCAAAATTGGTACGTGTCTTGCTAATGGCACTAGTGTTGTTTGGACAAAACATACAAAAGCTATAGTTTGAATTTCCCAACATGCCAACACAGACGAAGACATGTTAGTAAAGCACCCTGTTAAAATGGATGTCTGGATGTCAACCACAACAGTTCACGTTATGTTAAAAAGTAACTTCTGAACTCTAAAAGATGAATATGACCTCTGTTGCTTTTAAATAATGAATTAAATTGCAACAAGGAAACGCAAGCTAAGCGGTGTGTCTTAAAGCCTCCATATGCAGGATCGGCCATTCTTTTGCTGTTTTCTCGGTTTGTGCCAGGTTTGTGCTCACATTTTTCTCTACAGAGCTCCCCCTCCAGCTTCAGACTGGACTTTAGATATTTTAAAACACTGCCGTTTCCTCTTTCTCTGTTCCTCCGACATCGTTTTTCTCTGTTTCTTTGGATGTTTTGGATGAATGTTTGAGTCCCCTTTGTTACACTGCGCTTATATCTGGCCGGTGCACTGTGTACTGAGCATGTTAGTGTGTACTGAGCATGTCAGTGTGTACTGAGCATGTTAGTGTGTACTGAGCATGTCAGTGTGTACTGAGCATGTGTGTGTGTACTGAGCATGTGTGTGTGTACTGAGCATGTTAGTGTGTACTGAGCATGTTTGTGTGTACTGAGCATGTTAGTGTGTACTGAACATGTTAGTGTGTACTGAGCATGTTTGTGTGTACTGAGCATGTTTGTGTGTGGAGCATGTTTGTGTGTGGAGCATGTTTGTGTGTGCTGAGCATGTTTGTGTGTATGGAGCATGTTTGTGTGTGTGGAGCATGTTTGTGTGTACTGAGCATGTTTGTGTGTGCTGAGCATGTTTGTGTGTGCTGAGCATGTTTGTGTGTGCTGAGCATGTTTGTGTGTGGAGCATGTTTGTGTGTACTGAACATGTTTGAGTGTACTGAGCATGTTTGTGTGTATGGAGCATGTTTGTGTGTACTGAACATGTTTGAGTGTACTGAGCATGTTTGTGTGTACTGAACATGTTTGAGTGTACTGAGCATGTTTGTGTGTACTGAACATGTTTGAGTGTACTGCCGTAAAGCAATTTTCTTCTTCACAAGACTTGAGACTTCCACAAGACTTGGCCATGGCTCACCAGCCGAATCCAGATAAGGTAGAGGGAGTCAAAACAGCCACCAAACGACCCATAAAGTGTTACAGAACCACCACAATGTCTCTTAACCTGTTGAATTGTAAAACAGCTAAAAGAGCTGCACAGGGCATGTTAGTGTGTAGTGAGCTGCACAGGGCATGTTAGTGTGTAGTGAGTTGCACAGGGCATGTTAGTGTGTAGTGAGCTGCACAGGGCATGTTAGTGTGTAGTGAGTTGCACAGGGCATGTTAGTGTGTAGTGAGTTGCACAGGGCATGTTAGTGTGTAGTGAGCTGCACAGGGCCTCTTTAAAGAAATGATACTGAAAACAGTCAAATGAAAATGCAAAACTCTTCTGCAATATACCAGGATGGCAATGAAAATGAAACGACATTTGAAATAGATTTTTATGTTTGTCACACATGACTCGTGCTTATCAGAAAAATAAAAGGCCAAATGTAAATATTTCATTTCAATTGTAATTTTGGTAGGATGATTGCATGGATAATTTGAAAATGTCAAAATTGAAAATTGAAATTGTCAAAAAGAGTTTTGCATTTTCTTTTGACTGTTGTAATAATTATGCCTAATAATTATATTAATTAATATTTATCATAATAATTTCTTTTTTGTCAGCTTTAACCTCCCATATCTCAAAAAGGCAAGTGACTCAATATCTGCAACCCTATCAATTTGAATTCTCACTAAGTCAGGGACAGGAGCATGATGCGGAGTCCATTATTCCCCTAAATCAGGACACCTCCAAGGCCACTATCCTGCTTATCACCTGGTTGCAACTCATGCGTATAGACAGTAAGCAAGCATTTTAAACAGAAATGAAATATGCAGTCAGTTTTAAAAGAAACTAACCTGTTTGGTTGCTGTACTATTTCGTTGGTTCCTGACCACAGTGAACCCAACAGCTGATTCTATTGTTGCTTGCAAGTTCAAAAGTCGTTACTATGGTTGTTATAGTTACCATTCAAAAGAGCATTGATATGGAACGGTAATTAAACTTTTCATACCAGAACTATGGCATAGGTGTCACACATTTTTGACACACATCACCTACACATTTGTAACTGGGCAACAGTTTCCTGCACTGCCCTAGTGAAACATAATCATGGTGGGCAAGGAGGTCATGAGTCTACTGAATTAATGAACTTCTCTGATTGTCCCACAGAATTTAACATGCCCCTTTACCAAGGAGAAGCCAATCCCAGAGAAATGGATTGGTGCCAGATGTGCTGGTTGCCGTGGTCTGCCAGGAGATGAGTTGAGTCTTCAGAGGGTGGTGGCAGAGATAGGCCCAGTGTCCATTGGTATTCCCATCCGTAATTCTTTCAGAACATATGAGCGCGGTGAGTCCAACGACATCTGGGGGAATATCTCTGTCTTGTGGTTATCAAATGAGATGGCACTTGCTGACTATGTTTTACGCAGAGACAAATAACATGATGATATCCTGATTAAACAGACACACTATGCAAGATTTTAGGTGAATTTACTAGCTTCATGGTCGCTTAGATGGTTGAAGGTGCAGTCAGCAATGTTATGTGGTTTGAAAACACAAAACACTTTTATAACATAATATCTTGACATTATTATTGATATTAGTATTCAATGAATGACACTGACACTGAATAGTATATTATTATTATCATCAGTATAAGAAATGGTGAGATGGTAACAGTTTATTTGAATACATAAGAGTGACATGACCCTGTTATAAAAATGGCATGACATATCATGAACATTTGTTTTTTGCTAACACTGTTTGGGATGCAAATTACACTTAATGAGTCATAAACGTTAAAAAAGTGTCATTAATCCTCAAGATGCATGTCAGGTAATGTTTGTGACAGGCTTATGTCACTCTTATCTACACACTTTCAGATAAAGTGTTACCTGTGAGATGACCTTGCAACAACCCCAATTCCAAAGTCAGGATGCTTTGGAAAATGTCAGCAACAAAGAAAATACTATTTTCAAAACACGCAAGCCTTAAATTTGATAGAGAATAGTGCAAAGACAACATATCAACCGTTGAAAGCAGGCAAAGCTATAAAAATATATATAAAAATATACACTCACTTGAAATTTGATACTTGTTACATGTCTCAGAAAAGTTGGGACAGGGCCAATAAAATGCTGTAAAAGTTGAATAATGCTAACAGCACAAGGAGGAGCATTTTAGAACTAATTATATAAACTGCCAGCGTAAATGTACTGTATCTATAAAAGAGGCAGTGTCACTTAGAATGAAAGTACAACTGCACCCCCAAAAAATGGTTTCTGAGCTGCTGACAGAATGAAATGACATATATGACAAAAATCATGTTTCCAGACAAAAACAGCATTTTGTGGCATTTTACATGTGAAAAATAGCTCCCCCGACCTTTACAGTTTCAACTATGCCACTACATCTGATGATGAAAATGATGACAGCGTGTCCCAAAGGTACACTGTACACTGTGGAGTTTTGACTCCAATGATGTGGAGTATGAATATGATCTCCGTCTAAAATGACATGGAAGCTATTTAGTTGGAATTTTCAAAATGTTCTCTTGTTCGGGAGAAATTCCGAAGCCTTGTTTTTTTTTTTTTCATTTTACTATTATTATTTTCTTCCATCCGCACTTTAACACACAATTGCGAATATCGTTGACTGACAGGGGCGTGGGTCAAAAAGTTCTAACATAGAACCAAATGTAGAACTCTCGGCTGTGATAAACCAGCTAAGTAAATCCTGGCGCGCCTGAAGTGAACTAGGCGGCCGTGTCCCACACCATCCCCTTCTCAGCCAGCCCTCCCATTGAGTTCCTCAGCCTCCCCACCATTTTACAGAAGGCTTATTCAAAAACGTGAAATGGTGTGGATAGGGGGTGCAGTTACACTTTCAAGATGTGGAGGCATTCATTACTCATTTATTACACAAAGATATGGAATTACCCAAGATGTATTTGACATATTTACCTTTGCATTTGCATGTGTCTGTTATGAAAATCATTGTATGGGTTCATGAGATCATAGAATGCCCATTGTCCATAAACATATTTTGACACTCAGTTCAATTCAATTACATTTCTACAGTGTCTTTTACAATAGTATTGTCTCATGGTGCTTTACAGCAAGGAGCACCAAGGAGCAACAGGGGCAAGGAAAAACTCCCTTATGTTAGTCTAGGAACCATGAAAGCTGGTGTAACTGGACCATGCAAAGAATGCTTCATATTGTGATGTCGATTGTAAATGTAACTTGGATGGATGGAGATGGAGACGGAGGTATACAGTAACCCAAAGACAAGCAGGCTCATTTTATAACCTTTAAAGTTCACAGCCTAGGCAAAGGGCAGGAGGGGGTGTCCTTATCCAAAAACAATAAACCTCAATTACTCTAACTAACTAACTAAATAACTCACTCACACACACACTGACTTGGCTCTTTCAATTAAATCTTCTCAGCTCTGACTAAATTAAATGAACGTCTTAAAACCTCAATCGGTAGCCACACCCCTTATTAATCGCAAACCAATCTAATGCCCTAATCATTACCACCCTGTGACCTCCCCCCAATCGAAACTCATCAGACTCATTCGCATTCTATATAACACAGGAGGGAGAGGGATACACTCACACACACACACACTTACGCACACACACTACATAGAGAGCATAGGGAAAAATCTACAATAAGGCAGGCTGGACACTACAATATGTACTGTTTAACAGTCTTAGATGGGTCCAAGCTCATTTGAGATGGACCTAGAAGATATGGAAAACCATCCTGTGGTTACACAAGTGGAAATTGGTCATTCGTTTTGGAAATTATGGAGTCTTGCATCCTCCGGGCTACAGAGGAGACAAATCATTCTACTTGTTTTGAAAAGGCTGTATCTGTGACGGCATAGGGATGCAGTAGTGCCTTGGTTATGGTCTGTTTACTTATCTGGAGAGCTCAAAGTAATGCTGAATGATATATACATATTTTGAGGGAAGGCCTTAAATATGACCAGATAACAAGGGCAAACTGCATTCTATACTAAGTTCCAACAGTGTGGCTCCATCATAAGAACAACCAGATGTTAAAATGGCCGGCTTGCAGTCCAGATCTGTCATGTTTTTAGCATAACAGAAGGGAAAACATGATGATGACACCTACCAGTTGGGCTGCTGAAATCTTGTCTAATACGCTTTTTATGTAGGCCTTTTTAAAGTGTGACAGATTAAATAACAGCAAGTAACCGACTACGCCAGCCCCTGAGGGGCAATGTTAACAACAGGAATTGACTCGGACACACTAGGTTCGTTCAAGCTTGTGGCTGGGTAAAAAAAACACTCCGAAATAAAATCAAGTTTACATTTATTTACTTATACACAAGTGTTAAAATAGCATAGCTTTTACACAGGAAGGCAATGTCTCATCCACGACCCCACAGACATTTCTAGCACCAACCCAATAAATGGTCTTAATCAATATTCAGGAAATACACAGGAAAAAAAGAGCGTCTGGCAAGCATAACATCCCGGACTCCGGTTTCATCATTTACACAGGCAATTGCTACTGAGTAAACGTTGCTAAACCCGCTATACACATTCAATGCAAATACATGCAGTACATATCATCTTCGGAGGTCAGAAGGCCTTAAAGCTGGCCTCAAATTTGAAATGACCATAAATATCCCTTATAACAATAAAACAAATTTCACAGTTTACACGATGTTCCCTTTTTTAATTGGAGTTGTAAACTGGTTGGCTGATTGATTAATTGATTGATTGATTGATCATTTGAAGGTGTCTACTATGAGCCCAACTGCAAGACCCGAACCCCCAGCAAAGGTAGACACGCCATGCTGGTGGTGGGCTATGGGACTACCCAAAAAGGTGAAGACTACTGGCTGGTGAAGAACAGGTGGGTAAAAAAATCAGAATAACAACAACCATTTCTGAGCTCCATCACTGGTCATCTATTATGATTCAATTAGCCCAAATGCCTGGCTGCTGCAAATCATATATTCATTCACAACTTTCAGGCTGCTAGCATGTTAGCCAGGCTCCTTAACCACTAGACTACACCCTGTAATGTTTCTGCCTTTCTGTTTGTTATGGTAGTTATGGTGCAATGTGGGGAGAGAGCGGCTACATCAGGATGGCCAGGAACAAAGACAACAACTGTGGCATTGCTACTAATGCCTTTTACCCAGTGGTAAAGTAAAAGGTAATTCTATTCTATTCTATTCTATATTTACTGTTTATGCAGTAGGCTGGTGTATTTCAGAGTCTCAGAACAAAAACAGGCTTTTTATAGTACTAAGTTTTTTGTGACCTTTTTGAGCCAAGGATGACGTTTGTTTTGCCCTGAGAGCCTTTGAAATGTTCTAATCTTTATAAGGCGTTGCTAAGATAACACAATGCAGTACATGCTGTTATGACTGTATGTTATAAGGAAGGTAATATTGGGCCTGCTCTTTGTTTTTCAAATCTTCTAACTCACAGGGGAAACAACGAGGCAGTTGAGGAGAATACATGACAGTGTTGCTCTACACTTGTAATTCTGTGTGGATATAGTCTATGGATTATCTTCATGAGATGCACCAATTGGATTTTCAACACATGAGCTTAACTTACCTGTATGATGTATTAGCTTAACTTACCTGTTTAATGTATTGCCTTAGAAAAAAAAATGACATAACAGCAAACGGAAATAAATATTTGATGGGTTTTATTTTCCTATGACTGTTGTAGGCAAGCCATCAACTTTGCCTGTACATGACATGAAATGATTTTCACTTTGTCAACATAAAGTGTGGAGCACAAGCATGTGAACACATTCATACAGGGCAAAGGCCAAAACTTTCCAGTGCTGGAAGACCCAAATTGGCTAAAGTTGCACTTCATCAATATAATCACATCTAAATTTGTTAAACACACCCACTGGGAAAGGGGCACCTAGCCGCTGGAGCAGCCAAACACACACTTGTGGAGACTTGGCAACCTGCACTTCATTCAGATACTAAACTTGTAAAGATGTGGGTTAAATGATGGCACGCTTAAGGCAGGACGGATAAAGACAGACTAACAGAGGCTGACACTACAGGTCCAGTTGGAGGTAAGACCTTATTGAAGAGGGAGGATGGAAGTATATCTTGGGGGGTAGATGGTTATTTCATTGACTTAATCACACCAAGCAAGTTGTGTTAAGAGACAGAGTGAAAAGAGGAATAGGAAGTTGAAGTGAGAGGAGGAGCAAGGGCATCACTGAGTAGACATAGTCCAGGCTGAATGCTAGATCTTAGTGACATTATCTTGTCAAGTAAGAAATTGTGAAACATATCACTGTAATTTTGAGAGTGACAGGGTGAAGTAGTGGAAGGTGACACAGTGTTATTAATACTGTCAAATAAGACCTTAGGAGACTGTTTAGATGATGAGATTAGGCTGGTGATGATGGCAGACCTCACTAGCTCATTCAAATTATGCTGAAGATCTTTCAGTGTAAGCATAGCATTCCCAGTCCAGTGGTTTGCCACAGACATTCGGTCTTAAGGTAAATCCTTTTCAAACAACGGACAGCATCCATCATCCAAGGTTTTACATTACTTGACTGACACAAGCAGTTTTCCCAGTATATTAACAGAGGTAAGAAAGTCTGTGAAATCAGATAAAAACTGTCCTGTTGGACCAGGAGGATGATAAATTAAGGCACATTGAAGTGGTTTCAGTCGACCAACCTTTGTGACTTGCAAATCAAAAGAGAAAGAGAAAGTTATTGTGTTGTGTCACACTAGGAGAAATAACAGACGAGATGGAGAGATGTCACACACAGGGTGAGGAGATGGAGAGATGTCACACACAGGGTGAGGAGATGGAGAGATGTCACACACAGGGTGATGGGATGGAGAGGTGTCACACACAGGGTGATGAGATGGAGTGGTGTCACACACAGGGTGATGACCAAATAAGGCAATGGCATGCATGGATGTGCATAAATGTGCAAATGAGTAGACCTAAGGAAGTAATCCAACTCAGAACATGGGCCAGCAAACCTGTGTGTGTGTGTGTGTGTGTGTGTGTGTGTGTGTGTGTGTGTGTGTGTGTGTGTGTGTGTTCATGGGGACGCTCTGCAACTAATGGCCCCTGTGTGTGTGTGTGTTCAATGAGCTAGTAGTGGGCCTAGACTTCTGTAGGTCATTCCGAGCAAAATGAGCCAATTTTAGAAAACTAAACCTTAACTTTAGAGTATGTGGACGGAGAGTGTGCACACTCAGAAACTGTAGAGTATGTGGACGGAGAGTGTGCACACTCAGAAACTGTAGAGTATGTGGACGGAGAGTGTGCACACCCAGAAACTGTAGAGTATGTGGACGGAGAGTGTGCACACTCAGGCACTGTAGAGTATGTGGACGGAGAGTGTGCACCCTCAGAAACTGTAGAGTATGTGGACGGAGAGTGTGCACACTCAGAAACTGTAGAGTATGTGGACGGAGAGTGTGCAAACTCAGACACTGTAGAGTATGTGGACAGAGAGTGTGCACCCTCAGAAACTGTAGAGTATGTGGACGGAGAGTGTGCACACTCAGAAACTGTAGAGTATGTGGACGGAGAGTGTGCACACTCAGAAACTGTAGAGTATGTGGACGGAGAGTGTGCACAGTCAAGAAGAGCAATAATAAGACAATGCTTAATGCAGTCTTAATTAACATAAGCAGCGGCAGAAATAGAAACCATGATGGCCTTAAATTGTCAGTGTAGGCGCAGCCTTTGAGGACCACAAAGAGAGAGAGAGACAGCCAGAGTGGTGCTGTGATGAGGATGAGGAGGGCTAGACAGCCAGTAGGAGAGCAGGAGAGTCCAGTCCAAGTCAGGGTGTATGCATATGTGGGGGTAACCAGACCAGCGCATAGTGCAGTGTGCAGCACAGACTCACACACACACGTCAATCACCCACCTCTATTTCTGTGTGCTGTTGTGCAGTTGTATGGCCCTTGGTACAAAGGACTTTGTCAGTCAGTCTGTTGAGCATGTCAGACAGTGAGGGGGTGAATGTGATGAAGATGATGACGCTGAAGAAGGTGTCTGATGATGCAGCAGTAATGCAGATATGCAGCATGAGTGTTAGATGGTATCAGGCTGCATTTGTGGTCACTGAGCTCAGTGCGGCTTCCTCCACCTCTTCTCTTATCCTCAAATCTCAGTATATCACTCAGACCTGAGGAGCCTCATTACCCAGCAGCACCCCACCCAGACAGGAAGAGAGAAGAGAACATAGGAGAGGATGGACTAAACAAATAGTATAAATGCAACCCAGACCTGCCGTCAGTCTGCAGGGGGTCTGGACGTCCTTTTCAAGCCTGAAGACACTCTGTGGCTGAACCATTCCTTTGATCAACAGTGACCTGAGAGAACCAGGTAAACACATGCACACACACACACACACACACACACACACACACACACACTAGTAGTCCCATTTACTATGTTGAGCTAAAGCGTGTGTGTCTGAGTGTCTCCTGTGTTCCAGCATGAAGCTGTTGATGGTTGCAGCTGTCTCTCTGGCAGTGGTGAGCTGTGCCAGCCTCTCTCTGGAGGACCTGGAGTTCCACGCATGGAAACTCAAGTTTGGTGAGGAATTGGTGCTACTGATACACTATTGATATTCTGCAAGTTAACTGGCAAATGAACATAAAATCTTGTCTCCTCAGTGCATGCGTGGAACTCTGTGTGTAGCCTAGTAACACAGTGTTTTCAATAGCACTTTCAGAAAGGTACTCTACAGTTTCACATAAACCAATAGCATCAAGATACATAACATTTAGAAAACATATACAGATAACAACAACATAGCATACAGACTAGACAAGAAGGCCATAAGACAGGCAGGCCATAAGACAGGTATAGATAAAGAGTGTCAGACTAGTGTAGGCGGTGGCACAGCAGTTAAGGAACCTGTCTGAATCCTGGCTGCCACCTTTGTGCCCTTGAGCAAGGCACCTAACCCCAAGTTGCTCTAGGGGACACGCCCCCTGATGGAATTGACAGTTGACAAATGTAAGTTGCTTTGGATAAAAGCATAAATGTAAATACAGACTGTGAATTGTGTTTCTCTACCTGTATTTTACATCACCACCCGTAGGTAAGGTCCACAAACTACACTTAACATCTCTGCCCTATAGGTAAGGAGTACAGGAGCCTGGAGGAGGAGGCTCGGCGCAAAGACATCTGGCTCTCCACCCGCCGCAGGGTCCTGGCCCACAACATCCTGGCTGATCAGGGCATCAAGACCTACCGCATGGGCATGAACCACCTCTCTGATATGGTACAGCATCAGCTTATTGCAGACACCTCCCTGCTAACCATTTTATTCAGCTTATATTAGCTTACTGCAAAAAATGATCGTTGCTGTCCCCATGTTAAAAGTTTCAACAAATTCAAATTTAAGGTGCAGCCTGTTTGTTTTGAAAACAGTGTGTAATACTTTCAGTTAGACTTAGACGTTAGATATTATGTGATATTAGAAAGACAATGCAAAGCAAATTGATTTGCTGCAAACTTCAGTGGATATCTGGACCACACAGTGCTGAGGCAATTTATTGCATGTACACATCCATGTTTCTCATCTGTAGTCATCACACAAGTCAATTAAATGATAGATAGATAGATAGATGATACTGTCTTTTTTTCCTTCTATTTTGATTCCGGAACGGAACGGAAATTTCAGATTTTCTTCCAACTGCATGGGTTGTTTTTTATGTTATGTTTTTCAGTTCTTATTTCAAGCGTCAAAACACAGTCGTTGTTGTTTTCTTCTCATCAGGACCAGCATGAGTACATGGCTCGCTATATCAGCCTGCCCAAGGATTTCATCAACAGCACAGCTCAGTATGCTGTGGCAACCTCCAAACTAAGTGACGCTCCGCTGCCTAAATTTGTGGACTGGAGAGTTAAGGGCTGCGTGACACCTGTCAGAAACCAGGGTTACTGTGGATCCTGCTGGGCTTTCAGTTCTGTAAGTTAAGCTAGGAAACATGCATATGTTTGTGTGAGCAGGTGTGTTTGTGTGTGTGTGTGTTTGTGTGTGTGTGAACAAGAAAGAAACAGAAGTAAATAAGATGCATGTTTTATTTCTGTGCCAGGTGGGTGCATTGGAGTCCCACACCTGCATAAAGCATGGACAAGAACGTCCAATTGCACTGAGTGTACAGCAGCTGGTAGACTGCTCTAGACCATATGGGAATGATGGCTGTAATTTTGGGTATGTTTCGAAGGCCTTCCAGTACTGTGAGTTTAACGAAGGAATCGTCACTGATGACTTCTACCCCTATGTGGGTAAGGTATGCCACACTGAAAACGCTTATTTTTCCTGATTGCTTAGATGCACACTAAGCACCATTCTGAATGTGCAAACTCACACAGTTTAAAAACAGCAATTTCAGGATTTTTGTATAAAAAACAATCTAGCGAAACCCAGTGGTCATGAATCTACCGAATGCCCAATGACTCTGACTGTGCCACAGGAGTTGCCATGTCGCTTTACAAAAAACAACCCAATACCAAGTGGTAAGACTGGGGCCAGATGCACAGGCCATGTCCATTCTCCGCAAGGAGATGAGCTGAATCTTCAGAGAGTGGTGGCAGAGAAAGGACCTGTGGCCATTACTATACCTCTACACTGTTCTTTCTATAGCTACGAGTCTGGTGAGTCTGAGGTGGTCTGGCTAGAATGATGTGTCTTAATGTTGCTAGAACAAATGGCAGTGTGTTTACATGGAGAGCAATAATCAGATATTATCCTGATTAAACAGACATTATGCAAGATTTTAGGTTAATTTACCAACTTCATAGTCACTTTGATGGTTAAATGAATCGTTCCACGGCAGACGAAGGCTCTCTGGGCTCCCTGTATGACCTCTTTATGAATTTACAGCCCTTTTGGCTTTATTGCTTATTCAAGAGTATAGAAATGAGGCAATAAGAGAGATGGTGAGCTTATCTTACTAGACGAGTTGGTTGAGTGATTGATTGATTGATTGATTGATTGATTGATTGATTGATCATTTAAAGGTGTCTATTATGAGCCTGACTGCAACACCCCACCCCCCAATAACATGCATCACATCATGCTGGTGGTGGGCTATGGGACTACTGAAAATGGTGAAGACTACTGGCTGGTGAAGAACAGGTGGGCTTACACAACAACAACACCCATCTGTGAGCTTCATCAGGCATCATCTGTTCTGCTCCAGGCAGACCACACCTGTTGGAAATAATGTGTAGAGATCATCCATAACAAGGCACACTGAGAAAGAGACAGTAAGGGATTAGTTCTGTAATCTAATTAATCCAAGTGAGGAATAATGTATTATAGGAGAATAACTCCTGAGAGGATGAACAGAACCCTGGCGTGAATGTGGAGGGGTCTTGGGTTAGGTTTCGGGTTAGCCTTTGCTAACCCAGTGAACACCACATTGTCCTGCTTACTGTACGGCTAGTTGCCAAAACTGAGAGAAAACTTCAAACATCTTTTAAATTTAACTGGTTACCGTTTAGTGGCTTTCACAGATAAACAAAGTTTAAAGTATTCCAGAAACTTCTATGGAAACTTTAGTTCAGGAATACGTCTGTGAAGATTCTCATTCATCCAGGTCATAGTAGTCAAAAGTGTTAAGTTGTATGCAACTGGACTTCTTTTTGGAGACTGAAGACATTTCACCTTTCATCCAAAAGGCCTTTTCAGTTCTTACCTGATGGTGGAGAACCAGGAGGTATATCTCTGAACCACTGTAGGTAGAGCTGTGAGCTGTAGACCACACCCCAATGGGTCACAACAGTCACCCATTAACATAATTAGTGTTTAACATAACTGCCATTATGCAATCCCATCCCAGGAAGTTTAACTGCTCTTCACCATCAGAGCAGTGCTCACTCTCTGGATCCTGTGATCATAATGACTCTCTCTCCAATTCACACATTGACTTAAGCTAATTATATTTCTGGGTGACTCATGTGACCCATTGTCACATCATGAGGGGTGTGGTCTATAGATCACAGCTCCGCCCACAGTACAGTCCCTAATGTCTGCAATGTTTCTGCCTTTCTGTCTGTTATGGTATGGTAGTCATGGCACCTCATGGGGAGAGGCAGGCTACATCAGGATGGCCAGGAACAAAAACAACAACTGTGGCATTGCTGACTATGCCTTTTACCCAGTGGTAGAGTAAAGGGTTAGTATGTGCATTATATTATATCTTAAAAATATAACATAATACATGATACTGTATTGTATGATAAATCTAATCTTCCACCACACAGAGGAAAGGAAGAGGCCATTGAGGACAACTCTGCTGTGCTGCAATGCTGCTCTACACATCATTGTCATTCTGTGTTAATATAGTTTATACATTACAGATTAGCCTTTAGTTAGGCTGATAACGCAATTGTGCATTTTATGACTAATCCATGGAAGTCTCTCTATGTAGTCTATACATCCTAAGGTTTAATTTCAGACGTGGAAGCATTTTGTATCTGGTCTCTGGTGACCCTTGGAGGTCCTTGATATCATCTAGTTCTTGAACCAGAGCCCCAAATTTGGCCACTCAGTACCACTCATGGGCAGTCAGTCTCATTGCGTTTTTTGGCAGGATGTGCTACCTTAGAGTCAATGGAGGGCTTTATTACAGGTGAATAGAGTAAAAAAAATTAATTAATAGTTATCCACATAAAGCAATCTCAGCTGATTATTCACATTAAGGCAACATTTCTTTGAATTGCAAGTTTTCTAAAATGTCATGTATAAAATATGCATGACGCATCATACACGTAATCATTTTGGCCTGCACGTTGCACTGAGAGGTGCACTGTAAGCCCCTCTGGCCCATGGCCTAAAATGTATGCAAGCTAATGCCAATTTCAGTGGATAATGGATCATCTACATGCATGAACAAAGTATTTCAGAAAACTTGCAATACAAAAAAATATATATTGTCTTAATGTAAATAATCAGCAAAGGACTTTTTGAGGGATATCTGTTAAATTGTATACCCTGTTCACCCATAATATATCCCTCCATAGGCTTACAACGGCCATAAAGAGGGTGATAACACACCTACAGCTACCACCAATGCAACGTTATCGTTTGGTTTCTAACTCTAGGGTGGTATACCATTCCAAAAAACACTATGTGCCTTAGTGTCCTAAGATGGTACTGACCAACCCTCTGGCTAAAATGTCATGCTTTAGTCCTAAAATGCACAGTAGCCTACTTCTCACTATGTTAGCTATAGCATTATGTTAGCTTTAGCTTATTAGCTTATCCACGCCACTGTTTACCCATCTCAACAAGATGCACCAATTGGATTTACAACAGATTAGTTGAACTGATCTGTACTATGCATTAGTCAAATATTTGATGCATTTGTATTTAATAACCATTCTCAGGCTTATGCCTAAATAAAGATGCAGCAGTTTAACACTGTGAGTGTCTGTGTATTGTGTGTAGGGATGCAGCGGTTTAAGACTGTGAGTGTCTGTGTATTGTGTGTAGGGATACAGTGGTTTAAGACTGTGTGAGTGACTCTGTATTGTGTGTAGGGATGCAGCGGTTTAAGACTGTGAGTGTCTGTGTATTGTGTGTAGGGATACAGTGGTTTAAGACTGTGTGAGTGACTCTGTATTGTGAGTAGGGATGGGCATCGTTTGGATTTTATCAACAGGCCTACTGATACTGATATACTCCTATCAATACGTTACTCTAAGAATGAGGATGAGATAGATATAAGTGCCCAAACACACAAACACACACACACACATGCTGTATATAGCCTACAGTATAATAATGAACTCATAAGAAAGAAAATTATCTAAATGAATAAGCATTCATGTCATGATGTCAGTAACATTAGAATCATATCTCCCAGACAGGTTTAGACAATTTGATGCTGCATGGCTAGTGCACAGGCCTATTTGCATTTCAGATTTAGATTCTATCGGCCTTCAAATTTAAAATAATGGATACACTTAAGTCAGTGAGGTATATGAGCAAAATATTACAAGAACTAAACTACTAAACTATATTTAAATAAACTATTAAATAAATATTTTTGTTGAACCGTCACAGGCTTCACTTGCATTAGGAGTGCAAACAGGAAATCGTTTCTCTTTCACAGTTCAATCAGGTAATACAGACTAACGTGGGAATATTTGGAAACCAATAGGCTACATCAATCGACAAAATTGGAAAAGAAATCTTCACTCTCGTATCTGCCAAACACGGGACACTGCTTTGCTCCGGTTAAACTTGCACTGCATCGCCTGTTCCCTAAACTAACTGGACACGTTGCAGGTTCACTCCATAGGGTTGTAGAGTTAGAAACGTGAGCAGTTTGATCGAATAATAAACAAATTAAATAGCTACCGGCAGTCATACTGTATTATTCATGATAACAATCCTTCCAAGTTTATCATTAGTCTATTTTTTTGTGCGGATCCGTTGAGAGAGAGGTTTTATAAAGGGTTTTTTTTCATCTATCGATGAAATAGGAATGTATCTAACGTCAACGTAAGCCTAGAAGTTATTACTTGGCTACAAGGCAATGCATTGGAGTCACTGCGGTCGTAGTTGAGGCAACGGTGCATTCAGAGCCCTGAATATGCGCGCAGCAGTCAAACCTTTAGTGCTTAATGTGATTAACTACAGTACAGTGAGAAATTCATTGAATTGGGATGTTTCATTAGGTTTCTTCCATCACAGGCCACGGTCTTGCAGCATATTTCACAACATTTTCGGATGTTTTAAGTGAAGTCAATAGGTCGTTTAGTCTCAGCTGAAGCCGCAGTTTTAAACGTCGCGCTCTACATTACATTTATATTTATGCATTTAGCAGACGCTTTTATCCAAAGTGACTTACAAAAGAGGATAACGTTCAAGCTACAACACAATGATAACGTTCCTTGGAGGAGCGAAGTGGTCGGTGGCTTTAAGAGAGTATTCAGGTAGATGGGAGCAGAACCATCAGTCACCCTGTAGGCCACCATTAGTGCCTTGAATCTGATGCGAGCGGCTAAAGGTAGCCAGTGGAGTTCAATGACCAGAGGTGTGACATGCGCGCTCTGTGGCTGGTTAAACACCAGACGTGCAGCTGCATTCTGGATCATCTGTAGCGATCTCACAGCACAGGCAGGAAGACCTGATAGGAGGGCATTGCAGTCGTCAAGACGCGAGATAACCAGGGTCTGTACCAGAAACTGGGTTAGCGTACTGTCTGCCTCATCTCTGTGGCTTTCAAAATCAGATTCAGGCAGTCAGAGACTTGTTATCTATTTTGTCATAAAGCAGATCACTCCTCTACACAAACAAGCGAAGATCTTGCTATTGCAGACGCGGTCGAATAATGTCACAAAATAGCGTCTGCAGCACCGTTTGTAGAGGAACAAACCCTCCTGTTGTGCTCGTTCCAAGGTTACAATCTACAACTTTGGTGTTCCGGTCAAAAATGACCAGAGCATTTTTAACTTAGATAATACATAAATTATCAATGATTATCATGAAATTAGACCAGACCTCTGTATCAATTTCTGCTCTCTTGCATAATTCATAATAATAATAATAATTCAGTGAGGTAGAGATTTTATTGGAAATAGGTGTTTTGGTGGAGGCTGTCACTGGAAGCAAAAGTAGATGCGTGGGGTGTCAACACAAACACGCTTACAATGTCCATCTGATCTGTAAGTAAATCTGTATGTGTCTGAAAACAGTTTTTGTACATATACTGTGATTTCACCCATTCATTTCTTATAGTCACACCACAGGTTTAACAAAGTTGAATAAAACACCCAAAATGTTAATATTTGTGTTGTGTGTTCAGACAGCCCCATGACCATCCAATTAGATTAAGTACATTTTTGAGAGGGAAAAAATATGATTTCGTTCAGAAATGACCAGAGCACAACAGGTGGGTTAACGATACATTGTTACTGACATGAGGAGTATCAGTTTAATACAGTCCTTGATACCCATCTCTAAACGTGTGTGTGTGATGCATATTTTTTGTTTTGTTTTATGTCATGCATAGGCTACTACTTTACCCATGATCACTCTACCCACTGCAGTGTCGTCATAAAGCATGTCTGAGGAGACAGGTAGACAGGCCTGTACATACTGTAATATGCTCCTCAGACAGTTATGTACAGCTGGCAGACAGGCCTATACATACTGTAATATGCTCCTCAGACATGCTTTATAGGTGTGCAAACCGTCTACATGCCTTGTAGTTGAGGTGCAGAGTTTTGTACTGGCTCAGTGCCCTTTAGATTTACTCCTAGCTTAGGTTTACTCCTAGGGTTAGGCTTCTTCAACTCCATAGCTCTTTCAACTCATCCTTAATTTCCTATGGGACAATAAAGTGTCTGTCTGTCTATCTATCTGTCAATCTATCTATCTATCACACGTGTGCCATTAGTTGCAGAGTCCCCATGAACACACACGTGTGTCATTAGTTGCAGAGTCCCCATGAACACACACGTGTGCCATTAGTTGCAGAGTCCCCATGAACACACACGTGTGCTATTAGTTGCAGAGTCCCCATGAACACACACGTGTGCTGGCTCATGTTCTGTGTTTCAGTTTTTCAAAAGTAAATGATTACTATTATATTCATCTTCACATAGATGCGTCTCGTCTTATTCGGTCTTTGTGCGGACACACACACACACACACACACACACACACACAGAGCTGTTGCACAGTGTTGGACTGGAGGTGCATGTTTAATCACTGGTGAGAAAGAGGTGCATAGCTACATGGAAGGCACACTCATTAACCACATAAACCACAGTGTGCATCTTTCTCAGAAGAGCAAGGGTTGGGTGCATTCCGTTATCGTTTCATTTGTTGCCCAATGTCTCCGTCATCACTCACTCACTCCACAGCAGCACAGCACCATAGCACAGCATATGCCGACCTGTCACTCATCAACCAGTCATGGTAATGCAAGCAGGCTCATGCATGACACCATAGCAACAGAGCTTTTATCTTATTCTAAGAGTTGTCATTTTTCCAAACTAAAAGTAGGCCTCAGTAGCTTTGATACTTTGAGAATAACTTTTAAGAGAAAACTCATAGTTAGTAACTTCTAGCGTGATTTAGGTGTTCTCTTAACAATAAAATCCTTTGTGAATATGGACCCAGATCTGTACTAGTAGACCAAAAGACAGATAATTACTACAGATAATTATTACAGATACTTTAGGAGGGGAAGAATTTTCACGTCCCACCTTCTCCCAGTGTGCACAAAGTGGTAGCAAAAAAGGTCCAGTTTTACATCTGGTGTTTTGGTGCACATAGAGTTTACAGACCACTCACATAGAGTTTACAGGCCACTCACACAGTGTTTACAGGCCACTCACACAGTGTTTACAGACCACTCACATAGAGTTTACAGGCCACTCACACAGAGTTTACAGGCCACTCACACAGAGTTTACAGGTCGCTCACACAGAGTTTACAGGCCGCTCACACAGAGTTTACAGGCCACTCACACAGTGTTTACAGGTCGCTCACACAGAGTTTACAGGTCGCTCACACAGAGTTTACAGGCCACTCACACAGTGTTTACAGGCCACTCACACAGAGTTTACAGACCACTCACATAGAGTTTACAGGCCACTCACACAGTGTTTACAGGCCACTCACACAGAGTTTACAGACCACTCACATAGAGTTTACAGGCCACTCACACAGTGTTTACAGGCCACTCACACAGAGTTTACAGACCACTCACATAGAGTTTACAGGCCACTCACACAGAGTTTACAGGCCACTCACACAGAGTTTACAGACCACTCACATAGAGTTTACAGGCCACTCACACAGAGTTTACAGGCCACTCACACAGAGTTTACAGGTCGCTCACACAGAGTTTACAGGCCGCTCACACAGAGTTTACAGGTCGCTCACATAGAGTTTACAGGCCGCTCACACAGAGTTTACAGGCCACTCACACAGAGTTTACAGGCCACTCACACAGAGTTTACAGGTCGCTCACACAGAGTTTACAGGCCACTCACTGCTGAGGTAAGCTCCTATAAACATGGTGTAAGTTGCCCCCCCCATCTCTCTATTGCTAGTTCTAGCTACGGCCCTCTGTCTGTCACTCTGCCTCTGATGAGGTCCAGACTTCATCCTCCTGCTGCTGACGTGAGGCCAAGATGGGGATTGTTGTGTGCTGGTTTTGTTCTTTTAGTTTAAGGATTTACTGACTGCAAGTGTCTGGTTTTATATGTTAAAACCTGGCACAGTGCAGGGGTCCAAGCAGGGTATAGAGGAGCACAAGACTTCAGATAATGTAGGTAAACAACAATAATAACAATAACATAGCAATAATAATAACTAATAATTGTATTGTTATTATTATCATTATCATAGGCCCCACTCTACCTGACCCCATTGAAGTGCAAGATATTGAACCCCAAATTGCTTCCGGTGGCAGCTGGTTGGCACCTTGCACCTCTGCTACCGGTGTGTGAATGCATGTGTGTGAATGGGTGAATGTGAGGCATACTCTGTAAAGTGCTTTGAGTGCTCATAGGAGGAGTATTTAATGCAGTCCGTTTACCATTATTAGAAATAAAACCGTGTGCCTGCAGCTGTGCTGCTTGGACCACTCATGACGTGCATTTTGGGGAACTTAAGGGTTGTACAACAATATAATAAAATGTCACAACATCACCACTTCCTTTGCCCTACAAGAGGGTGTGGGCAGCTTGCATTACAGTGAACTCATCTTCTGCAAATATTTGGTGAAATATTTGCAAATATTTATATAACCATTTGAATACAAAAAGCTATCTGGTTCATAATTACACTTTCCCCCAAAACAGCAGCAACAACAGTATTGCCCTGTGCCTAATGTGAAATGTAAAAATGCCATATATAAGGTCATTAAGGTGTGTGGTAGTGTTACTGGTGTCCAGCAGAAAAGTATGTCCATACAGTATGAAGAACAGGTAATAAAGACTAATAAATCCGTCTGTCAAATGTTACCCACCCTCTGCACAGCCAATTTCAGGCTTTGTCCTCTGGCTCCTGTTTCAAATATCCATTAGCCAGAACCAACAGATATAAACACTCCGTCATGCCTCCTGCTGTCCAATTACTTAAGTCTTCTAGGAAACAGAGAGAACCTTTATACATCTCCTCTACAAAACCTTAGATTTAGGCTGGGTATTGAAATGATTCTTTGGCCAAATGCCACCCTATTTGGGAACTACATTTGTTTGTGCTATTTTACCTCACATGTAGGCTTTGTTGCAGCCCATGAGTTAAGGGATTCAGGATTGAACCAGGGCCACTGGAGTGGAAGGCAGTTTACAAACTTACTGTGCTAATCTGACAAGTCAAGTACGGAGGGAATGCAATCTTCAAAAAATGTATTAACAGCAACTTAGAATGCTCAGAAGATTGGTGAGACTTAAAGCTTAAGGCTTAAAAATTCTCAAGGACACAGATCCAGAGGGTTTAGGAAACCACAACCAACAAACAGTCCAAAAGCACAGAGGGCAAAAACTTTGGACCGCACCAAGACTACAGCAAAGTATAGCACTCACCAGCAACATCACAAAGACTCAGTGAAGGCAACCATAAACAAGCCAGTATAAATGCACAGTGTAATTGATCACATGACACCTTCACTGACACAGTTCAGGTGGGCAATCAAGAAATGGCGGGAAAGCCAGTGCAGAGTAAGAGGCAGGGCATGAGTCACATGATCACCAAAAGACATGTCAAAGCAGGGCACAGAGGTACAATAGCGGCCTTTAGAGGTCAAGAGGTCTAAACAAGGATCCCTGGCAAGTAAGGCATGTTGGCCCTAGACTGTCAATGGCATCAGCTGTATCTATCAGCACTTAAAAACACCCAAAATGCTCTTTTTTATTAACATTTTTTGAAAACTTCATTTGCAGAGCTTGTAAGCTGCCAAGTATTTAATTAATTATTAATATATTATTACAAATATAACTATATAAATACAAATATTTATTTATGTAATTTTTCCTTATTTCTTTAATTTAGTCACAACAAACATTCCATAATATGTGGCCAAAGTGTCAGAAAGTAGGTCTAGCCAATCCAAAGACATGAATCTGTTTGCATCCTTGATCCTTTGGTCATAATCGACTGAAGTCAACTGGAGCGGCACGAGAACTTGAAGCAAAAGATTCGAGTATAAATAGAAAATAAGATAGAATAATAATAGATAAGAGCATAAGATAGAAAATATTTATCAATCAAAATATGATCATTCGTGCAAATCGGTCATCTGAAGCTCACGATGTATAGCCTAAAAGTTTCTAAAAGTTCCTGAAAGTTTCCCTTTGTGGGATAGGTAGTGTGCAGCAGTACGGAGGAGGGAGAACCACTTTCACTTTTAAACAGCATGCAAATCCATACACTTTTAAACAGCATACAAATCCATACACTTTTAAACAGCATACAAATCCATACACTTTTAAATAGCATACAAATCCATACACTTTTAAACAGCATACAAATCCATACACTTTTAAACAGCACACAAATCCAAGCCTGAACAACCTAAAATCAAGACATAATAACAAATTGCTTCTGCAAGCCAATGACAGAGATCTGTAGTCTATTGCCAGCCAATGACAGAGATCTGTAGTCTATTGCCAGCCAATGACAGAGATCTGTAGCCTATTGCCAGCCAATGACAGGTTACACTCATTTACTTCTTCAAGGATTCCCTGCCCTTGCAGATTATGCTCCTGATATTATATAGGCCTGAGCATATAATGATCTAAATATCTTTCAATAGGACTTTCCATATGGGATTTTACGATTACAAAGCCTGACCACCTAACCAGGTTGACTATTAGGAGTGTCCAGGGGCGCCGCCGGGGGGGGGGAGTTAGGATGATTCCAAGGGCCTGGCACTGATAGGGGGCCCTAGAGAACATTTTAATATTATAATCAATGTTTGGGGGCCCAAAATAATTTTCTGTCATAGGGCCCCAAATTTTTTGCAGCGCCGCTGGGAGTGTCCATCAGACATTTGTGCCCAGTGCCTTTGACTCTTTGTCCAGCCCTGCCCACACACACACACTAACAGGAGAAAAAACACACAGGGTGATGAATTGGAGAGATGTCACACACAGGATGATGACATGGAGAGATGTCACACACAGGGTGAGGAGATGGAGAAATGTCACACACAGGATGATGACATGGAGAGATGTCACACACATGGTGATGAGATGGAGAGGTGTCACACACTTAAAATACTTAACGTACTGAAAGTAGTTTGGGAGTGAATGATCAAGAATATTTTTTTCTCTCTGAAACAGGTCTGTTACCTATGGGACTGAGGGGGAGAAGTGGAACAATGATAATGATGTGACCCAACCCCATTAGTAGTCTCATAACAGGAATCAATAATAATATCAAGACATTGTTATAAAAAAGGTTTTGCGTTTTCAAACCACATAACATTGCTGACTGCATCTTCAGCCATGTAAGTGACCATGAAGCTGGGAAATTAACCCACTATCGGGCATATTGTCTGTTTAATCACGATATCATCAGATTCTTCATCCCTATACATCAGTTACCGGCTTGATCCCTGATCAGTGGACCACAATTGAAGTGCCCTTGAGCAAAGCACCTAACCCCACCTAACTCCTCACTGCTCCCTTGAGCAAGGCACCTAACTCCTCACTGCTCCCTTGAGCAAGGCACCTAACCCCTCACTGCTCCCTTGAGCAAGGCACCTAACCCCTCACTGCTCCCTTGAGCAAGGCACCTAACCCCTCACTGCTCCCTTGATCAAGACACCTAACCCCTCACTGCTCCCTTGATCAAGACACCTAACCCCTCACTGCTCCCCGGGTGCCGCTGTAGCAGGCAGCCCACTGTTCCTGGTTAGTGTGTGCTAGTGTGTGTTAGTGTGTACTTCACCTCACTGTGTGTTTCATTAATTAACTGGGACAAATGCAGAGATCAAACTCCTTGTGTGTGTGAATACATTCGGACAATAAGACTGACTGTCTATGACAGGGCAGTATATAATACAGGGGACACAGACAGACAAGGCTTCAGGCTGCAAACCACTTTTATTTATGGTGGACAACACACAGGTGAGACGTGGTAGAGCAGAGGCACCCACACACTCAGAGACAGCGTGCGCGCGCACACACACACACACGCACACAAGCACTTTCAGAGAGACACACATACAAACATCCCAGTGAAAAAACCATTGCTGTCAAAGAGGCCAGAGATGGCAGGGCTAACAGTGCTACCAGGGTGAGCTGTGATGATAAATAAATATGCTTTGTGTGGAACAGAGAAACAGATGAAGATGAAAAGGAAATGTGTTTGGCTTGTCCTCAATCATCTGTGAAATGGGCTTCGTTTACAGCACCATTCCGAGAGAGAGAGAGAGAGAGAGAGAGAGAGAGAGAAAGAAAGGGAAATAGAGAGAGAAAGAGAAAGAAAGAGAGAGAGAAAAAGAGAGAGAGAGAAAGAGAGAGAGAGAGAAAGAGAGAGAAAGAGAGAGAGAGAGAGAGAGAGAGAGACAGATGCTGTGCTGTGTTCTCTTGTATGTGTGGATCTTGACTACGGACCAGTCTCTTGTTGGCTGGGCTGCCCCACAGTGGAGAGACTTGTTTCAACTCATTCAGTAACAATTGGCAGCACTGACTCCTAGTGAGCATGAGCGCGGTGACTGGTTGCGTCCTTCTGATTCCTGGTCTTCTGGCTCCTCCCTCCTCTTCGTCTCCACGGCGACGTGACGTGATATGGCATTTCCTCTCTACTCCGCCCCCTGGCCCCCACCTGTCTGCTCCTCCCCCTTCTTCTTGTGGCCCGACACAATGTCATCAATACGCAGGAGCAAGATAGCCGTCTGGGGGAAGAACGTGAGAGAGAAAGAGAGAGCGTGAGAGAGAGAGGGAGGGAGGGGTTGGACAGATATACACACACACATCTTCTATGTCTGGGTGCAGGCGCAGGCGCGCACACACACACACACACACACACACATACTCTCACCTCCACTGCCGTCTTGTAGGTCTGGGTACACACACACACACACACTCTCACCTCCACTGCCGTCTTGTAGGTCTGGGTAAACACACACACACACACACACACACACACACCTCCACTGTAGTCTTGCAGGTCTGGGTACACACACACACATACACACACACTCTGGCCTACACTGCAGTCTTGTAGGTCTGGGCATGCACACACACACACACACACACACACACACACACACACACACACACACACACACACTCACCTCCACTGCAGTCTTGTAGGTCTGGGCCTTGACGGCTACTGGCTCCCAAATGCCCAGAGCTGCCATGTCTGCCAGCGTGCCCGTCTCCCCATTCACACCCCACACAGAGTTCTTCCCCTGACTGTGCTTCGCCTGCAGGAAACACACACACACACACACACACACACACACACACACACACACAGAGAGAGAGACAAGGATTAACACAAACAGAATTCAATACACAGACGCACACACTCACTGTATTCACACCCACTTACACACACACAGTCTTACCCTTAGAGAGGTGAGTGTGCGTATGGTGCTGGATCCACAGTTCTGGATGAGTGTGCGTGGGACCACCTCCAGCGCCTGAGCAGCTGCGCGGTAGGGCCACTGCTCCACGCCGGTCAGGGAGCGCGAGCGCTCCGTCAGCCGCTGGGACACGGCCATCTCCACGGCGCCCCCTCCTGGCAGCAGACACGGCTCCAGCAGCACGTTACGGCACACCTGCATGGCGTCCTGCAGATTACGCTCCACCTCCTAAATCACACACACACACACACAGGGACAGGGTGAGTAAACACAGAAGGCTAGTGTTGCTTATGTGCACGCACACACGGCGTCACACACACACACACACGCACACGCACAGCGTACCGCTAGGATCTCTTTGCTGGCTCCTCTGAGAAGGATGGTGCAGGCTTTGGGGTCTTTGCACTCTGTGATGAAGGTGAAATACTCGTCTCCAATCTTCTTCACCTCAAACAGCCCCGCGCCTGTGCCCACATAGTCTTCACGCAACTCGTCCGTCCGACTCGCAATACGAGCCCCACACGCCCTGAGAGAGGGAGGGAAGACAGAGGAAGCAGGAGGGAGAGAGAGAAGATGGAGGATAGAGGGAAAGACGGAAGAAGGAGAGAGAGAGAGATTGACATCCAGAAAGAGAGGGGCACCTGCACAGCTGACAGCCTTTACCAGGACATCCGTACGAGGCTGTCCTTCAGATACAGACACTGGTCCTGGGGCTCCATCTCTCCAAACAGACCACCTGTCCCCACCATTACCTCACCTGTCTAAGTGATGCTTCTAAGGTTACCTGTCTATGATCAACAAGACTCACCTGGCGAAGCGGTGGTTACCTGTCTATGAAGTATTAGCGGGACTCACCTGGCGATGCGGTGGTTACCTGTCTATGAAGTATTAGCGGGACTCACCTGGCGATGCGGTGGTTGTCAGTCTTCCTGATGCGGCGGATGGCTGTGATGTCGGCCTTCATGAGGTAGTGCTGTGCCAGGTCTGAAACACACAGCAAACCAGACCAGACGGGTTACAGACGCCAGCAGATCAGACCAGACAGGTTACAGACGCCAGCAGACCAGACCAGATGGATTACAGACGCCAGATCAGACCAGACGGATTACAGAAACCAGCAAACCAGATGGGTTGCAGACACCAGACCAGACCAGATCAGATGGGTTACAGACAACAGCAGACCAGACAGGCAGGCCAGATAGTATGAAAAAGGCTTATATTATCCAAGGAGGATCATCACAGCGCTAATTCAAGAGCCAATTCACAATCACTTTCAATGCAGTCAAAGTTGTCTTCCCTCTCATGGAGTTATTCTGTAAGGCCCATCCCCTATGCACTCGTGTGTGTGTGTGTGTGATTAATTCCGTAGGCCCATCCCCTATGCACTCGTGTGTGTGTGTGTGATTAATTCCGTAGGCCCATCCCCTATGCACTCGTGTGTGTGTGTGTGATTAATTCAGTAGGCCCATCCCCTATGCACTCGTGTGTGTGTGTGTGTGTGTGTGTGTAATTAATTCAGTAGGCCCATCCCCTATGCACTCGTGTGTGTGTGTGTGTGATTAATTCAGTAGGCCCATCCCCTATGCACTTGTGTGTGTGTGTGATTAATTCAGTAGGCCCATCCCCTATGCACTCGTGTGTGTGTGTGATTAATTCAGTAGGCCCATCCCCTATGCACTCATGTGTGTGTGTGTGATTAATTCAGTAGGCTCATCCCCTATGCACTCATGTGTGTGTGTGTGATTAATTCCGTAGGCCCATCCCCTATGCACTCGTGTGTGTGTGTGATTAATTCAGTAGGCCCATCCCCTATGCACTCGTGTGTGTATGTGTGTGATTAATTCCGTAGGCCCATCCCCTACGAACTCAGGCATACTAAATACACAGACCTAACTGATAAATAGATCCCAGACATAACCATTGATACAAGGCCCATTGGATGGATCCAGCCGTGTCAGTTCTACTGTTCTGAATTTTGAAATGATTATTATTTAACTCTGGCTTGAGATGAACCCTATTCCACCCCTGCCATGCTTAAATGATGATGGCAAGTGCACTTCAAAAAACTGTGAACTTAAAAGAGTGCACTTAAAGCCCTTATATTGACCACGAGTGATGACTGTGAGTACACTTAAATCCCTTATACTGACCGCAAGTGATGACCAAGAGTACACTTAAAGCCCTTATATTGGAAAAAAATCACAGCGCTAGGCTTTAAGTCCAGGGCAAATGCATGTTATAATCAATGCAGCACAGATTACTCCACTAATCAATCAACCGGGAACAACGTGATGGTAACAGTGATTGCCTACGTTTCCATGCTTATAAATTCTGGTTAAAGCTTCCTTGCATGAGCTTTGATCTGAGCTGAGATTAAAGCTGGATGCTTATGGGTCACATCAGATGCATGAGAGTTGAAGTTATCAGAGACGGTAAATGTTCAGAGATGTTTAGTTTAGTTTAGATGTTTAGTGGATTTTGGAAAGACAAATTTTACTGCTGCCAGACAGCTAGAGGCAACTTCGGGCAGGCACAGAATCCAACTCATTGTTAGCTGTCGCCGTAGCGCAAAACTTCTAGATCACACAGGAAACTGAAAAAGACAGTAGTGGTCAGTCGGGTCGTGGTCAGTTTTCTGAAGTTTTTTTTGTGTGCATTGACTTTAACATAGCAAAAGGTGTGTATGTGTGTGTGTGTGAGTGACTGCATGCGTGCGTGTTGCTCAACAGACCTATTCCCAATAACCCTGAAGATATGTGTGTGTGTGTGTGTGTGTGTGTGCATACAGGTTTGCGTGTGTGTATAAGTGTGTGTGTGTTACCTGATATGCCCTTCTCTGTGAACACCAGGTCAGGTTTGACCCTGATGATGTCCTCACAGATCTGCTGAATGTACTCTTCCTCCATCTGCAGGATACGAGTGAAGTCCTCTTCACGTGTGATCTCAATGTCCGTCTGCGCGCGCGCACGCACACACACACACACACACACACACACACACACACACACACACACGTTAATCTTAGTCCTTCAATGTGTGTATATATGCCGCATGTGTGAGTGAGTGTGGTTAAGTGAGTGTGTGTGTGTGCGCACACGAGTGTGTGTGTGAGAGAGAGTGAGTGAGTGTGTGTCTGTGTGTGTGTAAAGTACCTGGCTCTCTCCCTTTTTGTACTCCAAAGAACAATCGAGCAGCACAATCCGAGGGTTCTGGATCATTCTGCGCATGCGGGGGTGTGTCACGTCCTTGTTCACCATCACACCACTCAAAACACACGAGTCCTCGATTATGCCTCCTGGAACCTGTCAACACACACACACACAAACACTTTACCATGTCACACACTGTACGCTCATGACCACAGCAGGACTGCTTGTCTGTTGACTCTCAGGAGCTTATGTATGTGTGTGTGTGTGTGTGTGTGTGTGTGTGTGTGTGTGTGTGTGCGGGCGTGCATTAGACCAACTTTGCTGGAGCCATACCTTCTCAACCTTAGCATACTTTTTGATGTCTATCTCCTTGCGTCCGTTGTTGTCGGTCTCCACGGTGCGCACGGCGTCGAGAGCGATGCTGCAGGCCAGGTCTGACCAGCGGCTTAAGGCCTTAGTGTTGATAGCAGAGTTAATGATTTTCAGCATCATGGCCCGATCACTCACATCTACTGGAGTACTGAAACACACAGGGAAAAGAGAGATGAGCTCTGTGTGTGCGTGTGTGTGTGTGTGTGCGTGCGTGCGTGTGTGTGTGTGTGTGTGTGTGTGTGTGTGTGTGTGTGTGTGTGTGTGTGATGTACCTGGTACCATTGAGTGTGTTGAACCTGTCCTCCAGAGCCTGTCTGTAGGCACTGATGACAACTATAGGATGTGTGTGTGTGTGTGTGTGTGTGATGTACCTGATATCCTTGAGTGTGTTGAGCATGTCCTCCAGAGCCTGTCTGTAGGCACTGATGACAACTGTAGGATGTGTGTGTGTGTGTGTGTGTTGTACCTGATATCCTTGAGTGTGTTGAGCATGTCCTCCAGAGCCTGTCTGTAGGCACTGATGACAACTGTAGGATGCATCTGCTGTTCCAGAAACTGCTCTGCCACAGCCAACATTTCACCAGCTACACACACACACACACACACACGCAGAAGAGTTGAGTCAATCTACAGACGTGCAGCATCCAGACAGGATGCCCTTCACTTTCCAGTAATGAGCTTCTCTACACACACACACACACACACACACACACACGTCCTCCATATAGCAAAATTCGCTATAGCAAAATAACCATGAATGAAAGATGTATTTTTGCACAGTGAATCCATGCACACACACTAACCCAGAATAATGACGGATGTGGTTCCGTCTCCCACCTCCTCATCTTGAGTGCGACTGATCTCAATCATGGACTTGGCTGCAGGATGCTGCACCTGGATCTATTACACACACACACACACACACACACACACACTTAGCGCACAGCTGACACACACACACACACACTATCTCACATATAAACCCAACTCAAAGCTCAAAGTCTTTTGGACTTACTTCTCTCAAGATAGCATTGCCATCATTCGTCATCACAATCCCACCCATGGGGTCCAGCAGCATCTGCGGGTGAGCACATAAAAACACAAAATGAAACACACACACGCGCACACACACAAGCGCGCACACACACACACACACACACACACACACACACACACACACACACACACTATTTGTGGCTTGTGCCTTGACCTTTATATCCTTCTTTTGCAGTGTTGTCTACTATGTGTTATGGGACTAGTAAGTCCATATGCAGTGGTGCTGTACGCAGATCAGAGCTTAATGGAGCTGAACTTCCCCTCACCTTCATCATGGCTCTGGGGCCCAGGCATGTTCTGATGACATCAGCGATGGTCTGGAGAGAGAGTAGGAGAGGTCACATGTGCGCACACACACACACACACACACACACACACACACACACACACTAGAATCTAAACATACTCGGGTTTAACAGGGAAAAGCTACACTGCCTGGCCCAGACAGGAGACCTAGTCGTCCCCTCACACACACACACACACACACACACACACACACACACACACAGCAGTCCCTCACCTTGGCCGCACTGATGTTTCCAGTCTGCACCTTCCGGCCAGACTCCCTCTTGATGTTCTGGTCTGAGAGGACACACACACACAGAGGGCTTCTTTAAAGCATCAATTTAACACGTCTCATCACATCATCACATGATGTTCATTAAACTAAAAGCCATCTGATTCAGCAATTATACATACATTTTCCACATTTCTAAATTATCTTAGAATTTATTTTTAGAAATGTATAACAAACTGTTGGACATACATTAGAAAACTAATCAGACGGTCGTGACTCATTGACAGCTTGCGCTTTGTTTCCTGGGATTTGGGCGTAGCTGAGTCGTTCCACCAACTGACATCACAGTCCGATCTGAGTACCGTTAACATCACACCCCAGATAACACTAACCGCCCTTCCTTAATCAGTTCTTCAGCGGGAAGCACAAAGAGTTTTGCGGTATGACATTTTTCATTGTTACCCAGTTTTCATTCTCAAAAAGCTCACAAGGCCGCATGCTTTATTAGCCAGCTAGTATAATGCCGTTAGCTACTGCTAACTAGCTAGCATGACTGCACGACTGTGGCTCGAATACAGTAACGGTGCTGTTATTCAACAACTAAACCACTCCAGATGCACCCTTTCCAGAACCCATTTAGGAAACAGATTTAGGAGAAGTTATTTCAAACTCACTCAAAACGAGGACCGGTCCGCCACCCAACATGTTTAATAGCGCGTGGTCTCATAGGCTTCAGCGCCGGCAGTGAAGGAGGTGGAGCCACTGTGCAGAGGCGGGACGTGAGGCCCACAAACCAATCACATTCGAGAAAAAGTGACATCGCCTGAAATTAGCCAATCAGCAGAAACGCACTGGACAGCTTTGCCATGGGAACTGGGGTTGACAGTGACACTCGCATGGCCATATATGCCCATGCAATGGTACAAGTAACCAAGCAAAGAGCATCAGAGCCATGAATAGTAAAATCGTGTCAAAAAGATGTAGACAAGCAGACACAACACAGGAAACTGGAGAAACCAGACGAGGAACAATATAAAATCTTTAAATTCTGACTCATTCGTGAATGGAGAAAACATGTTTTATTACATAAAATTCACATTTCACAGTATTATTATGCATTATAAGGCTTGAAATTATGAAGACAAAATGGCAGGTGCTGAAAAAATCCAGTCATTTTCTCAACTCAAACTTTGCATTGCAATACCAATAAATATCTACAAATAACTAAACAAATGTATAAATAAATAAATAACAACCAGCTCAAACAGATAGCACACCGTAAGAATATCAACATATGATTGGGGAAACTGTGTATGTTTGTAACATTTCATTCGAACACAAATCTCCTCAGAGCTTTAATGGGTCCCAGAAGGCCATCAGATCCCACAGGTGGTGCAGTCTGGACAGTCAGGTCTTATGGCTGACGGGGCCGTTTTCAGTGCAATGACAGCTAAAGCACAGTAGCATTACAGTGTGTGAGGATGTCTCCACTGATCTGAAAGGAACTTTTTTTCTGTTAAGATCAGCAAGATGCTCCCATTGGCATGTGCCTGTGGTGGAGGCCTGTCCCTTATACCCCCCTGGGCAATACTAGGGAAGGAAGGAGAAGGTAGGAAGCACAAAGGTGAGCTGTGCAGTGGGGACGACCACCATGTCATCTGGTCCACCTGAAAAAAAAACCCTGCCTCGCTGTCAGGGTCCATTGGTCAGAGCAAGACTCCAGGCTGGGTCTAGATGAGTCTTCTCCTCCTCCCCCTCCTCATCACCATCACCACCATTACTGTCACAATCATCAGCTCTTGAGCGTTTGAATGGAGCTCTTTTGGCAGAAACTTGCAGCGCTTAACAGTTTAGTCAAGTTGATATTGGTAGAGGTACATAAATTTCACAAAAAGCAAACCAACCAGCCAACCAATCAATAAATGAACAAACAAAACAAGAAACAGATTGTCTCCAGTCCAGTCTGTAAACTACATTTCCCACAGTGCATCAGCTCTACAGTTCCTGTCTGGCTCCATTAAGCACTGGTGGATGAGTGGCCTCCCTCTTTAGGAAGTTTAGTATGTCCTTCACCTCACGGGCCCCCTAGAAATAGCAGCATAACAAAGATATGAAATATCTTTACTGCACTCAGAGCACTGACTGAACGTTTTTACAGCGAATCTGGTAGGAATGGTAGCAATCAATGCATTGTGTTCCAGATGGTAATATTTTCACTGTGTAGGGTCTTTTTTGATAGGATGTATGTCTCTCTGTGTTGTATGTGTGTGTGTGTGTGTGTGTGTGCGTGCGTGCATGTGTTTGTGTGGTCTCTATGTGATCGGTTAGCTATTCAAAGACTTACATCATAGCGTCTGGGTTCATCCTTATTTCTCTTGGCAGCTAAATAGATGGAGGGGTACCTGCACAAACAGACACAAATACACAAGTCAGAAAGACACACACACACACGGTCAGACTTGTGAGAATTTCTTGACGTTCCAAAGTCTAGAAACCAGAGATATTTACTGTTACTGACTTTTCAAAGATTTCCATGAGATTCAGTCACAGTCTCTTGGGCGTGCACACAAGCACAACCCCCCCCCCCCCCCCCCCCCAACACACAAACACACAGACACACACACACACACACACACACACGCGGCAGCTCACCCAGGTACATCATAGGGGACTGGGACGTCATTGGCTGTGGCGTCCATCTTGGCAACAACAATGTTGGGGTCACTCGCCAGCTGAGAGGAAATGACATCAGGAAAACACACATTACTTAACATCACATCCTGTTTAACAAGCACACTTCTCTGGTACTGAGAGTCTGAGGTGAAAACACACATCACTTAACATAACATCCTGTTTAACAAGCACACTTCTCTGGTACTGAGAGTCTGAGGTGAAAACACACATCACTTAACATAACATCCTGTTCAACAAGCACACTTCTCTGGTACTGAGAGTCTGAGGTGAAAACACACATCACTTAACATAACATCCTGTTTAACAAGCACACTTCTCTGGTACTGAGAGTCTGAGGTGAAAACACACATCACTTAACATAACATCCTGTTCAACAAGCACACTTCTCTGGTACTGAGAGTCTGAGGTGAAAACACACATCACTTAACATAACATCCTGTTTAACAAACACACTTCTCTGGTACTGAGAGTCTGAGGTGATATCTGAGGTGATGAGGCTACATTAAATGTATATCAGAGGATCTGGAATGATACTAAACGCATAAGTATGGACACTATGTTGAATGATACTAAACAGACAAGTATGGAAACTAAACAGATAAGTATGGAAACACAATATGGCACTAAATCTACATTACCGTCGGAGCATGTGGTTGTAAGTGTGGATATTTACACGAGCAGTGTGTGTGTGTGTGTGTGTGTGTGTGTGTGTGTGTGTGTACTGACCTGTTCTGCTAGCTCTATGTATTTGGACTCCAGCTTCTTGCAGTGCCCACACCAGGGAGCATAGAATTCTATTAGAACATCTTTCTCCGGGTCATTCACAATCTCATTAAAGTTATCGGCCACCACCACCTACACACACACACACACACACACACACACACACACACACCATACAGAGGGAACAGTGCTTTAAGGAAATTTATTTTGGAAAATGTTCTCACCAATGACTCTATAACTGCCTTATTAGCAATACTATAGTTAACAATGACAATACAAAGGCAGTTATCTTCCTTCTTTTACAAACACACACTCTTCACACACACACCTTGACGGGGCCTCTGCTGGTGGAGGGGATGGGTTCAGATTTCACATATCTCTTCAGTCGCCCAGCAAAGAAGTCATCTAGGAACCTCTCCAGGGACTTCCCATCTCTCCTGCAAAATCACACACACACACACATACGTACATGAACATTTCTCTCACAATGTATTTGTGGCTGAATGGATGGTGACACACACACACACACACACACACACACACACACACACACACACACACACTTACGTGAACTCTTCTCTCATGGTGTATTTGTGTCCCAGCCGTGTGCGGATAGTGACAAAAGGAAGATCTCCGCCATCAGACGTGCCAAGACCAAAGTCCTCCTCCAGCTCGTCCTGGAAGTCTTTTCGATTGGCCACAGCAAATGTCAATCCCTCAGACAAATACTGAGCGCCTACCTTCATCACCCTGAAGGAGAGAGAGAGAGAGAGAGAGAGAGAGAGGGAAAGAAAAAATGAGTGTTGAAGAGAGTATTGTAATGAAGTTTAACTAATATTGCATCCCTCCCATCCTTAACTGTATTTGATTCACACTCACACACACACACACTCAAGTGCGTACACACACACACACACACACACAGAGTCTCTCTGCAATAAGGGTTGTGTGTGGTGAGTATGTGTGAGGGGGATGTAGTTCACCTGTTCCTCCAGTAGTTGGAGCCTTTGGGGTTGCGTTTGTAGTCCAGATCATAGTAAGCTGTCAGCAGGTCCCTCTGCCTCAGTCTGTCCTTAGTCTCAGGGGTCAGATGGGGACACATGCCAAAACTGCACACACACACACACACACACACACACACACACACACACACACACACACACACACACACACACACACAAAGATCACCACACACACACACACACACACACACACACACAAAGATCACCACACACACACACACACACACACACAAAGATCACCACACAGAGCATAACTTTTCACTCAGTCATGCACTCCCATCCACAAGCATACACACACTACACACGCGTGCATATACACACCACACACACGTGCGCATACACACACCCCACTTGCACGCATACACACACCACACTCGTGCGCATATACACACCACACACACACGCGCATACACACACATCATGTACTCACATATACCAACAAACACACACAGAGCATCCAAAAAAAATAAATAATAATAAGCCAAGAGGCCTGATTCATACACACACATACATACATACACACACACACGCACACACACACACATACATACACACACACACGCACGCACACACACACAGCTGAGAGCTCACATGTTGTCTCTGATGAAGCGTCGTAGAGCAGCGCTGGATAGGACAGGTTCGGTGAACTTCACAGCGCTGTCCTCAAACTTGCTGCTCAGCCTCGGGGGACGGAAGAGCACAACACCTCTGAGGAGAGATGGAGGAGAAGGCTTAGTGTGGAGACACACATACATACACACACACACACACACACACACACACACACGTATGCACATTCATGCACACATACCACATACACACTACACTTCTGAGGAGAGATGGAGGAGGAGGGTTGTGGACACACACACACACATACACATGTATGCACAGACACACACACATACACACACACACACACACAAATGCACATTCACGCACACATACCACATACACACACACACATACATACGCATGCACATTCATGCACACATACAACATACACACAGAAACACACACACAGATGCACGCACGCACACACACACACACACACACGCATGCACAGACACGCACACATACACACACACGTATGCACATTCACACACACACACATACACATGCAGTCACTCATGTCATGCTTGTGTCCTAGCTGAGCTGGAGATTTGTGAAGTGGCCAAAGTGGTAACTATCCCTCATGCATGCACACACGCACACTCTCTCTCTCTCTCTCTCTCTCTCTCTCTCTCTCTCACACACACACACACACATACACACGCACACACTCTTACTCTGTGTCCATGTCATGCTTGTGTCCTAGCTGCAGGTCAGTGGTGTGGCCAAAGCGGTAGCTATCCCTCATGGCAGCTGCCGCTCTGAGGAACTCGGCCAGCTGAGGGCTCTCACTACTGGAGAAGAATCCTGCACAGAGGAAGAGGAGGAGGAGGAGAATCGAGGGAGATAAGGAAGAGGAAGATAAGAGGGGTGAAGAAGAGCAGAGGAGAGGAAGAGGAGGACAAGAGCAAAGGTGAAGTGTAAGGAAGACGAGAAGAGGAAGACTTAAGTTTATTACAAAAAATACATTTATTGAAAAAACTTTATTAAATTAGATCTTTTTTACATTCCACCAGGCTTTTTATGTGGATTCATATCAATGAAATTATGGTCCTATGCATCCTCAACAATCACCCATCACTACATCAACTTCAGTCACTCAACAAGCTGGCCTAATAATTATTACTCACTAAAGTCATAGTTATAACACATGTTTATAATACACTGTCCCTAGTTATTACACAAGTCTCTAGTTATTCCACTCACCCACCACGCTGGCCTCATAGTTATTGATGAAGGCGTCCAGAGCTTCTTCAGTAGGAAGACTGTAAGAGTTGGGGCCTGCATTCTTCCTCATGAACTTCACAATCCCATCTGCAAGCACAACAGCAGAGCTCAGGGAATCAGGGAGAGATGCAGTATCCCTCTCAAGTAGGGAAACCAGCTTTAACACAGAAGTAATGATGCCCCACAAGACCCTTGTGTTTACCATCTACACACAACACACACTCTCTCCACAACCAGACCACACACACACACACACACACACACACACACACACACCAGCGGTTCGAGGACCATCGTAGGCTGAAGACTCCTCTCCACTGCGGAATATTTTGAGTGTGGGGTATCCCGTGACCTCAAAGCGGCTGCATATTTGTGTGTTAGCTGTGCAGTCCACCTGAGGGAACAAGACCAGATGAGAGAGTCAGGAGAAAAAGGGGAGGTGAGGGAAAGAGCAGAGAGGTGTGGGGCAGCAGAGGTTGATCACTAACACTAACTGTGAAGTGTCCAGGGACATAGCTAAGCAACTTGGCAACACTTTGAGGTAAACAGTAGGACAATACAACCATAACAGCAGAAGTGTAGGCTACCTTAGCAAAGGAGACTGTTCCTTTCAGACGAGAGGCGGCCATCTCAAAGTCTGGAGCAAGTTTCTTACAATGGCCACACCTGCACAAGACCAGAGACCACAGTTGAAAATTAGACAGGAGACACCATGAAAATAAACACACACACATGGAATGATGAAAAATAAGGGGGGGGGGGGGGTTGGGGGGGTAAACAGTTTAAACAGATCTCAACCACAACTTAACTGGCAGAAAATTTATTTCCGAATATGATTTAGCAAATTGGCTTTCTTTGAAAGGACTAATTTTAATCATGTCTCCTCCATCTAAATCACACTCATTCTGTTCTTAAACTCTGTTTAAGTTTAAGATTTGTGTTTTGCCATTAAACCTTAAAATGTGTTAAACCGCAAAATGTAATTTTTGCAAATTACCAGTAGCGCTACACCTAGACACATTGCCTTGGTACAGAGAACAGAGACCTGGCATCAGTCGCCAGGGCAATGGCATAGGCTAGTGCTAGCTCGCTAGTTATTTTAGCGAGGTCCGTTATAGTCAGAGGCTAGCTAACATTAGCCAGCACTCATATGCCTGGCTTCCTACGCACTCTCACAGAGACTTAACCACAGAAAGCTGAATGTGTATTC
Source organism: Tenualosa ilisha (assembly GCA_015244755.2). Lineage (NCBI taxonomy): Eukaryota > Metazoa > Chordata > Actinopteri > Clupeiformes > Clupeidae > Tenualosa > Tenualosa ilisha. The sequence goes on from PYXC01001490.1 coordinate 436,999, forward strand.
GTTCAGAGGACACCTCACGTTTGTAATTTCACTCACCAAGGCGCATAAAACTTCACTAGCATGGTCTCATGTTCGGCTGCCAGGTAATCGAAGTCCGCGTCTCCCAGCTCCAGCACCGCGCTGCGTGCAGCCACATAGACTGCGGCAATGAGAACGAATGACACGGATGCGGAGGTGTGCAAAAACATGTTCATATTGCTCAAGAAATAATCTGTTAAAAGAAAGTAATCAAACAAAGATGAACGAATGCGCACGCAGGTCGCACGGCCCACTCCCGACAGTACAACATTTACTGATGAGAAGCGGAGGTGGGCTCAAGGCAGAATTCGCCGGTAGTCAGTGTTTTCATTGGTTAGCAGATGCATCGTTGATGAGATGTAAGGCTTATATTGGTCGACGTCTATGTCAGTCAAACCCAGCCACACGCTGGGATTTAACCATAGAATTTAAGGGGCTCTAACTGTAACCACAGTTTTGGATGCTTTACACGGGTTCTCAATAAACATTAACTAGGCCTGCATTTCAGCACCGGCGGAGTGAACAGCGACAACTGTGATCTTCAAGCTAAGCAAAAGTTACTTAGCGTCTTATCTCAATACATACTCAATACATAAACTTTTGATCACCTTCCTGGGAATCTAATCACTTCACACAAATCAGCAGCATTAGTGATTCAAACAGATCTACGTTGTCCTACAGCAAGTTAACATCCTGATCGGGAGAAACTTGTCTCTTGTCACTTCTGATTAGAGCTGTTAACTTGTTAACTTGTCACTTCTGATTTGAGCTGTTAAGAACAAATTACTTCTCAATCATTACAATCAATAAAATACTTCAGACAATTCTTCAAAGGCTTTGCAACATTTTAATTAGGCAAGTCTGCAAAATTTCTTTAACAAGTAGTAATACTTTTTAAAAAATGCACGCTGTACACTGTACAATTTTCAGTAGCTCATGTGCAATAATCTACACACGCAAGGCAACAGGCTGCTTCAGCATGACTAGAACATCATGTGAAAATAACATGCTGCTTCAGCAGCAACCAACAGCACCCTGGGGGCCCCAAACACTCCAGGGCAGTATTAATAAATAAGTATTAATAAGAATTTAAGCACTTAATTAATAACAAGTATGCAAATAAATAACTACTTCAGTTTTCCGTTCCGAGCGCACCAAGAGTAGCACCTCTTCAGAACTTTAGATGCTTGCCCTGATTGGCCCGCCACAGAGAGAGACCTGTCCCATGATTGGACACAGCTAGAGAGAGCTGTTGCGTGATTGGACAAGCCAGAGAGAGCTGTCAGATAATTGGCCAAAGACACAGAGAGAGCAATCAGACATACAGCCAAACGGCTCTGTGGAGGTCCACAGAACTCAGATGGATTCTGGCCTCTTCACCTAGACTCAGAGCTGGACCAACAGCTAGGTGCTGGTCAGGTCCGACAGCTGCAGAGCTTGGTTGTCTTCAGTCCGGTTTGTCTTCTGAGCTGGAGGAGGAGTCCGTGTCGCTGTCATCCTCACTCGAGCGCCGCTGTCTCGACGCCGTGTGGAACAATCTCATCAGGTCATGGAACCGTGCACTCACCTGACAAGAACAAGTGTGAAGTACATTCTACAATTATTCTGATTGATGAGTGACTGTCTACGAGTTGCTATATATCCTCCTACTGACTACATCGCTACTGATAGGAAGTTCTTAGAGCCGAATGTGACAAGTAATCAGTGGGTGCGATCAACATTAGCTTAGGCCACTGGGTTATAGCAATGCATTCTGGTCTTGAAACAGTGCATCTTGGTCTTTTTCCCTGTGCTAGAGCTCCACTGAATCAAGTCCAGTGTGAAGTGCTTTAAGTCAGTCAGACAGCTATCTCATATGCGCCAAATCTAAACTTATTTTCAATCCAGGTGCAACATTACCTCATTGGCTGTCTTGTTGCCCAACTGGGCGGAAACTGCAGAAAATGTCCTCTGATTGGCCCCTTTCTGCTGACAGGCAGTCAGGATGATGCGGTCTGCCTCCCTGTCCCACAGGAAAGCAATACACAAAAGTCACATGTCCTATGGGCAAGTGGACTAAACGACTTGTGCCATAATTCCCGGTATGGATTAATTGAAACACTTTGCTATGCTCACTAGACAGCTGGCGAATGTGCCAATGGAAGCCACAGCAGGATTGATTTGCTGTGCCCGTGATGCCAGTGAGTCAAGACAGATTCATGATAGACTGAGGTGATGTGTACCAGTCATGTTAGAATCTCTATTGATCCAAAACTAATGTGGGTGAGAGTGAAGGAAACAGTATGATACTGCAAAAGCAAACAGTCCCCATCACCAGAGAAACGATTTTCAATAACACAACTTTGTCATTAGTTTGTGGATGCTGAGGACCAGAGAGGTTCATGAGGTAGGAGGCCAATTCTGTACTCACCGTGTCCAGAGGACTACTCTCTCCCCGCTGGGCATGAGTGAGATGTTCTTGGCACACACGGGCTCTGGGGTGGGTGGCGTGGTTCCCCCGTCCCGCCAGCTGCCCTCCTGGGCTGGGAGACTCTCTCTTGTGCTGCCTGGGGCCTGTGGCAGAACTAATAGTTTTAGTTTTACATTCTTCCAGATCCCCTGTGCCTTCACAAAGAAGTGCCACTTTAACACGGTGTGCCACCTGAACAAGTGTTCACAAACATTTGTAACAAAAAGGAAATGGTTTTGCAAAATATTCACATACGATTGCAACACACACACACACACAGACGCGCACACACACACCACTCATCACATCTCAGGCCCCTTTCCCCTCCAGTGTGACAACAACCAATCAGCTTCCTCACACACACGGAAGGTAGGACCAGGCAGTGTGTGCTGTGCCAGAGACTCACCAGTGTTTCTGGGATTACTAGCTGCTGAGTCCCCATTCCTAGACTGAGAAGATGGGTGCCCGTGCATCTCTTCGCCTCGGACTGACGAGACTCTGCTGCCTGAGGGTGGAGCTGGTGGAAAAATACCCAGAATTCCTCTAGCAAGTGGGAGTGGTTTCCCAACAGAGTGGATATTTGAGTTTTGATCTAAAACAAAACAAGAGTCGGCCAAGAGGATGAAACTGATACAGACTGACACAATATATAAGTACATCTATTTGGCATTCAATAACAAATAACACAAAGTGTAGCTACACTGTTTCAGTTAGCTGATATCAGCAAGAGGTAGTTATGCTAACAGCCCCATTTCTCAGCCTCTGTTTAATTGAGTGAGTGTTAGTTAGCAAATGACAGCTGGACAAGTGATCCTGTTTCTTTACCTTTGACCGAGCATATCTAGATTAGCTGATAATTCACCATACATTAGTAACCCAGCAGTCCTATTGGTTTACCCTTGACTGAGCAGAGATGGGTTAGCTCATAGTTAGCCAAGGATAGCTAGCTTAGCAGTCTTACCCCTTTACCTCTGATTGGGCAGAGATAGATTAGATGATAGATCACCATAAGCAGTCCTGTTTCTTTACCTCTGAATGGGCAGTGATGTATTAGCTGACAGTTCACCATAACTAGCTAGCCAAGCAGTCCTGTTTGCTTACCTCTGCAAGGCCAGCATGACCTGTGCCTCCTCTCAGAATCTTCACCACCTTCCTGTAGAGGGAGGAACTCCCTCCAAAACTCAGCTCCAGCTGACGGAGGAACCGCTGACTGCGCTCAAAGGCTTGCTGCTCTGCCAACTGCACCACACCAGGGACAGAGAGAAGAAGAGGAAGAGTCGACATGTGACTGCTTGATGGGATGTCTGGAGCTGAATCTTATGCCATGTCTGTACAGTTGTATGGATGTGAGTGTGTGTTTAAGCGGTGTGTCTTATGCCATGTCTGTACAGTTGTGTGGATGTGAGTGTGTGTTTAAGCTGTGTGTCTTATGCCATGTCTGTACAGTTGTGTGGATGTGAGTGTGTGTTTAAGCTGTGTGTCTTATGTCATGTCTGTACAGTTGTGTGGGTGTGTGTGCGTTTAAGCTGTGTGTCTTATGCCATGTCTGTACAGTTGTGTGGATGTGTGTGTAACAGGCCACCCAGAGACCTTGTCATGTTGCATGTGCAAGCTTTGTGTGTGATGTGTGTGTATACCACACCACACTGATGAGCCTGCTACAGCTGTGTGTGTGTGTCTATACCAGGCCACACTGATGAGCCTGCTCCGGCTGTGTGTGTGTTGTGTGTGTGTGTTTGTGTGTGTGTGTATACCAGGCCACACTGATGAGCCTACTCCAGCTGTGTGTGTGTGTGTGTGTGTGTGTGTGTGTGTGTGTGTATACATGTGTGTGTGTGTATTGTGTGTTGTGTGTGTGTGTATGTGTATATATGTGTGTGTGTGTGTGTTGTGTGTGTGTGCGTGTGTATACCAAGCCACACTGATGAGCCTACTCCAGCTGTGTGTGTGTGTGTGTTGTGTGTTATGTGTGTGTGTGTGTGTGTGTGTGTGTGTGTGTGTGTGTATACGTGTGTGTATACGTGTGTGTGTGTGTGTGCGTGCGTGCGTATACCAAGCCACACTGATGAGCCTACTCCAGCTGTGTGTGTGCGTGTGTATACGTGTGTGTGTGTGTGTGTGTGTGTGTATATATGTGTATATGTGTGTGTGTGTGTGTGTGTATATATGTGTATATATGTGTGTGTGTGTTGTGTGTGTGTGCGTGTGTATACCAAGCCACACTGATGAGCCTACTCCAGCTGTGTGTGTGTGTGTGTGTTTATACCAAGCCACACTGATGAGCCTACTCCAGCTGTGTGTGTGTGTGTGTATACGTGCGTGTGTGTGTGTGTGTGTACCAAGCCACACTGATGAGCCTGCTCCGGCTGAAGAAAAGCAGCAAAGTCCTGCAGTAGTTCAGGCCAGTGCTGGAGCAGAGGTTGGAGTCGCTGGTAGAGCTCCACGGCGCTCCGTCCCTCGGGCTCCCGCTCAAACGCGTTCAGCACCCCCAGAAACTCCTCCACCTTCCCAGGAACCACCCGCAGAGCCTCACACACCTGCACACAGGAGGCCAGACATCAGGGGTCGGCAGAAGCACCAGAGCGAGTGTGAGAGTTTAGTGAAGCAGAAAAAAGGAGGTCACACTCACCTTCTCCAGGTAGGCCTGAGCAAAGGCAACATCTTTGGTTTCCTTGCGTGGGTCGTCCTCAAGGCCAGCATCCTCAGACAGCGACCCGGGTGTCTCCTCAATCCCAACCTTCTGCTCAGCATTCAACTCCTGACCAGGAGAGGGCGCACTCTCCCCATCTGTGGGAGAGTCAGCAGACATGACTACAGCGGAGCATGTGTAATGCATTACTACCAGTATGGCTGCCACTCGGGAGTGCATATAAGTGATTCTGTGATTACAGTTATGCCCAAAGCAATCATGTCTGTATGTTTGTGTACACCTACAAATATGGACAGTGCAGTCTAGGTTAACAGAGCTGCCACCTCCCCATAGAGTATACTGTAAGGCACTGGTTCTGGTAGCATGTAGCATCTAATGGATATACACTTCTATGGTATCTCTAATCAACTGAACTAATGGATATACACTTCTATGGTACCTCTAATCAACTGAACTAATGGATATAAACCTCTATGGTACCTCTAATCAACTGAACTAATGGATATAAACCTCTATGGTACCTCTAATCAACTGAACTAATGGATATAAACCTCTATGGTACCTCTAATCAACTGAACTAATGGATATAAACCTCTATGGTCAAATTGTGTTGCAAGTGAGACGGTTCTCGGAAATTTTTCTGCTTCAATGAGGGGTTCCCGGTCCAATAAAGTTTGAAAACTCCTGGTATAAGGACACTAGCCTGTCTGTGTGTGTGTGTGTGTGTGTGTGTGTGTGTGGTACCTGGTGGAGCACTAGTCTTCTCCAGACTCTTCTCCTCTCCCGATGTCTTCTCTGCATCACACCTCCCCTTCCAAGCCAGCCATGACAGTCTCTCGATAGTCTCCTGGGAGCGCACACACACACACACACACACACATTTCAGTACATACACAGACCTGACACACACACACACAGACTTCAGTACTAATCTCACACTTTAGTGGTGAGCCAACACAGTATGTGTGTGTCTGAATGAAGTGTTTCACTACAATCTACTGACCATGTCAATGATCTTGCAGTGCGGTGATCATGTGTGAATGACACTGACGTGCAATGACTCTGTGTGTGTGTGTGTGTCTGTGTATGTGTGAAATGTATTGCAGTCTGGCGATTATGTGTGAATGATATTGCCATGCAGTGACTCTGTGTGTGTGTGTGTGTTTGCGTGTGTATGTATGGGCTGTGTCGCAGTGCAGTGACAGTGTGTGAGTGTGTACCGCAATGCACTGCAGTGAGGATGTGTGTGTGTGAACTGTGCTGCAGTGCAGTGGCTGTGTGTGTGTGTGTGTGTGTGTGTGTGTGTGTGTGTGTGTGACTGATGTATCAGTGCAGTAACTGTGTGAAGAACAGGCATCACTGCATGAGGCAGAGATGGGATGAGGTCCGTGGGGCGATGGGAGTGTCACATGACCCTCATATGAGGAGCGGTGATCACATGACCTAACATGACGAACGGTGGTCACATGACCTGACGTGACGTCCGGCGGTCTAACCTGCAGCTCAGGCACAGATAATACGGACTCTTCCGAAGCAGAGGACATCGTTTCTAGAACATTCATCACCTCATCATCTCTCTCCAGCTCGCTGTCGTCACCCTGTTCTTGTCTTCTCCGTCTGCTTCCTGTCTCCTCAGTGGCTTGTAAGTGGATGTCCTCCCTGTCAATCTCTGTAGCCATGGCATCAGTACAGCTGCTGAGGCTGGGGGCGGGACTTCCAGAGGATTCCGAGAGCAACAGGAAGGGCCCCTCACCGTTCTCCTCACAACACCCAAATCCTTCCTCCTCCTCCTCCTCCTCCCCCTCCTCTCTCTGCTCATCCTCCACCTCCTCCTCTCTCTCTCTCTCCCTTCCCTCCATCTCTTCTTCCACAGACACAGTGGTTCTCTCCTCCCTCTCCGTCGGCAATGCTCCTGCGTCTCCTCCTCCTTTCTGCTTCTGCAGCACCTTCTTCCCCTCCTCCGTGGTGATGTGTCTGACCTCTGACCCCTGTGCCTTCCTCTGTGATTGGATGCTCCTGCAGCTCATTGTTGTTGTTGTTGTGGCCTGGGGGGCGGTTACCCGGGGCAACAGTGGGGAGTTGTGGAAGAGCATGCTGGGAGACACCAGCACCAGCCGCGGTACCTGCGGAGCCACACAGGGGGCTGATGGGAAGGTCGGCAGCTTGTGCAGCCCCATCAGGGTGTTGCAATGCTGACTGACAACTCTCTTAGCCAATGGAGTGGCTTGAGGAGCGAGGGGAGCCAATCCCAGCGCAGGAGGCATTGCCGAAGGAGTGGGACAGACCAGAGGCGCCGAAACTGGCAAGTTTAAGATCAAGCCACCGAGGCCCAAGGTCGGTGTGACACTGCCCGCCACCACTGCTCCCCCTCGACCCCTCACACACACCGCACCTCCTCGACCCCTCACACACACCGCACCTCCTCGACCCCTCACACACACCGCCCCTCCTTGCCCTCTCACACACACCGCTCCCCCCCTCCCCGTGGGTGTCCTGACGGTTTGGGGCGTCAGGCTCGGCGGTGGTGGCGCAGGCTGGATGGGCTGCAGTTTGCCCTCCTGCCTCCAGGTGGGGGTAAAGAGTCTCTGGCGGCGTTTTGGGCGGCTGGGCTTGGGGTGGGGTGGCACCGCCCGACTGGCTCTGCTTGGGTGACGGCGTTCCACAGAGGGGGGCACCCACTTGAACCCGCTGGGGTGCATGACGAGCCTCTCGGGCAGGCTGGGGGGGTAGCGCGTGCCGGGGGGGAAGCGGTACTGGCGCGGCGGGGGAGGGGGCAGGAGGGGCTTGGGGCAGCTAGAGGGGGCAGGGGGATCACCGGACAGGACTACTGCCCCCGTCTCCTCAGGACGGCTCCTCAGGACAGGCTCCCCTAACGGCGCTCCCTG
>PYXC01001490.1:450000-465000 GCA_015244755.2 Tenualosa ilisha
AAAGAAAGAGACAGAGAGAGACAGAGAGACAGAGAGAGAGAGAGAGACACACAGAGAGACACACACAGAGAGAGAGACAGAGAGAGAGAGAGAGAGAGAGAGAGAGAGAGAGAGAGGTGTGTCCTTGTGTTACTCACAGTTTCAAACAGCTCCTCCATCAGCTCATTCACCTCCTTTTCTAAAGAATGAGAGAGAGAGAGAGAAGGAGAGAGAGAGAGAGAAGGAGAGAGAGAGAGATTGAGTAAAGACGACACAACACAGTCACATAGACTGATGGGAAGGACCACAGACACACAGACAGACGTAGAAAGACAGACAGACAGACAGATGTGGAAAGACAGACAGACAACCAGACAGATGATGCATATGGACTCCAGACAGACAGATGGACAGACAGACAGACGGACACGGATGGACTGAGGCAGACGGAGAGACCAACAGAGAGGCAGGGAGCGCAGCAGTACTCACTGGTGATGCGTACGGCACGGTCGTTCCTGTAGTCCTCCATGTCAGGCTCATCGATGTCGGCCAGGAAGTTGTACTCAGGGTCGTCATCATCATCCACCTCTTCTGCATGAGCAACACAGAACACACACACACACACACACACACACACACACACACACAGAGCTTATTAACAGAGACAGCTAAACCTCTACGCCCACCCACCATTCAAAATAGCTTTATTAGATGGCACTCGTGTGTGTGAGCAACATTCTTGGGTTGTGGCCTTACCATAGGTGTTGATGATGCCAACCTCAACGCCCTTATCCTCGCTGCCCATGCCAACCTCTGCCCCCTTACCATAGGTGTTGATGATGCCAACCTCAATGCCCTTATCCTCGCTGCCCATGCCAACCTCTGCCCCCTTACCATAGGTGTCCATGATGCCAACCTCAACACCCTTACCCTAGGTTCCATGATGCCAACCTCTGCCCCCTTATCCTAGGTGTTCATGATGCCAACCTCAACACCCTTACCCTAGGTGTTCATGATGCCAACCTCAGGCCCCTTACCCTAGGTGTTCATGATGCCAACCTCTGCCCCCTTACCCTAGGTGTTCATGATGCCAACCTCTGGCCCCTTACCCTCGTTGTTCATGATGCCAACCTCTGCCCCCTCTAGGTGTTCATGATGCCAATCTCTGCCCCCTTACCATAGGTGTCCATGATGCCAACCTCAACACCCTTACCCTAGGTTCCATGATGCCAACCTCTGCGCCCTTACCCTAGGTGTTCATGATGCCAACCTCAACACCCTTACCCTCGTTGTTCATGATGCCAACCTCTGCCCCCTCTAGGTGTTCATGATGCCAACCTCTGCCCCCTCTAGGTGTTCATGATGCCAATCTCTGCCCCCTTACCCTCGTTGTTCATGTCGGAGCTCATGAGTCCCTGTAGCCAGTGTGTCCACTCGCGGTCCTCATGGGCAGAGCCTATGTCGTAGAGGTCAGGGGTGAAGTCGGGCGCTCGCAGCTCCGCCTCCAGCTCCTCTAAGGGGACGTCTCTCAGGGGTCGCTTGGAGCGCGTGCGGAACGCCATCACACCATCCTCTGCCCCGCCCCCTCCCAGCGTCTGAGAGAAACACAGAAGGCAGACGCTCAACCCAGACAGAAAACACAAGGAGGAACACACAAGCCGTTGACCCAAGATGGGTCAAAAACACAAGGAGGAACACACAAGCCGTTGACCCAAGATGGGTCAAAAACACAAGGAGGAACACACAAGCCGTTGACCCAAGATGGGTCAAAAACACAAGGAGGAACACACAAGCCGTTGACCCAAGATGGGTCAAAAACACAAGAAGGAACACACAAGCCGTTGACCCAAGATGGGTCAATCCAGACACACCCTTGCTGCGCTCGCATTAAACCCAGCCCCAAGTCCCAAACACACCCCCCAACCCTTCCCGTCACCATGCCTGAAGACTAGCAGGTGTGTTACATGATACTGGTGAGTACTGTGTTAGGTAGAGGTGTGTGTGTGTGTGTGTGTGTCTGTGTGGTGTGCATTATCTCCTGGTAGGGCTCCATGCAGTACAAGCTGAAGGCCAATTGGAGTGTTAAAGAGTAAAGCTGTTGTGTGTGTGTGACTGGTATGTGTGTGTGTGTGTGTGTGTGTGTGTGTGTTAGTGGCGTGCATCATCACCTGGTAGGGCTCCATGCAGTGGGAGCTGAGGGCTAGCTCCTCGTCCACAGCGTGGAGTTTCTCCATAAAGCTGCTCTCCCTCTCTCTGCTGGGTCGGGGGGGCACAGGGGGGGCAGGAGCCGGCTGGGGGGGAGGAGGGGGGCCCATCGGCGCAACCTCCACCCTCACGTGCCCCCACCGCCGAGACAACTACAGCAGGACACAGGTGAGGTCAAAGTACAACTACAGCAGGACACAGGTGAGATCATTATACAAGTAAGGAAGGACGGTGAGATGTTATGGGTGTATGTTTGTGTGTGTGTGTGTGTAAGAGAGACATTTAGTACCTGGCGTAAACTGCTGTTTCTGTCTTCATCATGAACTCTGTGAATACTCCTGCTCCCACGTGGGGAAGAGGCAGTACTCTCTAGGTCACTCTCCAGAAGCGTCTGAAACACACACACACACACACACACACACACACACACACACACACACACACACACACACACACACACACACACACACAGAGAGACCAATCATTTCACCGTCATATGAACATGAGCCCTAGAGAGCACTCAGAATCTCTCTCTCTCTCTCTCTCTTACACACACACACACACACACACACACACACACACACACAGGCTCACACACACCTCCTCAGCAGTCTCATCTTCATCATCTTCATCAGGACAGTATTCTTCATCTGATGAGTCTTCCTCCTCCAGGGGAATGTCCACAAACTGGGGAGCCTGGAGGAACACCAGACAACACACACAAACACACACACACACACACCACGTTACCAGACAACACACATACACACACCAGTTTACCAGACAACACACAGACACACACCACTTTACCAGACAACATACATACACACTTTACCCAGCCACTTACACACACCCCACTTTACAGAAAACACACACACATCCCACTTTACCAGATCTCTCTCTCTCCCTCTCTGTCTCTCGCTCACACACACACACACAATCTAACCAAACAACATAAATACACCCCACTTTACCAGACCCCCCCCCCCCCCCCCACACACACACACACACACACACACACACACACACACACACACCACTTTAACAGAAACCACAAACACACCCCACATTACTAGAACAGACAACACAAGCACATCCCACATTAACAGACCAGAAAACACACCCCACATTACCAGACAACACAAACACACCCCACATTACCAGACAACACAAACACACCCCACATTACCAGACAACACAAACACACCCCACATTACCAGACAACACAAACACACTCCACATTACCAGACAACACAAACACACCCCACATTACCAGACAACACAAACACACCCCACATTACCAGACAACACAAACACACCCACATTACCAGACAACACAAACACACCCACATTACCAGACAACACAAACACACCCCACATTACCAGACAACACAAACACACCCCACATTACCAGACAACACAAACACACCCCACATTACCAGACAACACAAACACACCCCACATTACCAGACAACACAAACACACTCCACATTACCAGACAACACAAACACACCCCACATTACCAGACAAGGCATCGCATCCCACAGCAGCACTAGAGAACTAGAGAACACTGCATGAACATGGGACAGACAGAGCGGCAGAGCAACAGATGCGGGGGGCGATGGGGGTTATGGGGACGATGGGGGCGATGGGGGTTATGGGGGTGATGGTGGCGATGGGGGCTATGGGGGCGATGGGGGTGATGGGGACGATGGTGGCGATGGCGGTTATGGGGGCGATGGTGGCGATGGGGGCGATGGGGGTTATGGGGGCGACGGTGGCGAGGGGGGCGATGCGGGTGCTGGTGGCGAGGGGGGCGATGGGGGTAGAGGTGCCGTTTGGTAACCGGAGGGTTGCAGGTTTGAGCCCCACTCTGGCTGACCCCATCAAAGTGTCCTTAAGCAAGATACTGAACCCCAAATTGTTCCCGGTGGCAGGTTGGCACCTTGCATGGCAGCCTCTGCCAGTGGTGTGTGAATGCATGTGTGTGAACGGGTGAATGTGAGGCATACTCTGTAAAGCGCTTTGAGTACTCGTAGGAGTAGAAAAGCACTATATACTCTGTAAAGCGTATGAGTACTCGTAGGAGTAGAAAAGCACTATATACTCTGTAAAGCGTATGGGTACTCGTAGGAGTAGAAAAGCACTATATACTCTGTAAAGCGTATGAGTACTCGTAGGAGGAGAAAAGCACTATATACTCTGTATAGCGTATGAGTACTCGTAGGAGGAGAAAAGCACTATATACTCTGTATAGCGTATGAGTACTCGTAGGAGGAGAAAAGCGCTGTATAAATGCAGTCCATCCCATTTAACAGACCCTCACCTTTGTTTCACTGGGCTTCTTGATCGGGGAGATGTTCCAGTTGGGAATGACCTACAAGATCAAATCCAGATTCAAGTGTAGCAAAACACTGAAACTTTGCACACATACGCATGTTCTCTCTCTCTTTCACTCTCTCCCTCTCTCTCTCTCTCACACACACACACACACACGATCTTAAAGACAAACAATTAAACAGTCAAATGTTAAACTGATAACTGGCCAACAATGAGGGTTGCAGTACTACAGATGACTTTGGACAGAGAGAGATGGTAACACACACACACACACGCACGCACACACTCTACCGCTGAGCACTGATTGACAGACACTCACCACTCCTTTCTCCACCACCTCCTTCAGCTTGGAGCGAGTCATCTTCGGCTCCTGTCATACACACATAGGGGGAGACACATGATTAAACACACACACACACACACACACAGAGGAATTGATACACCTTTAGAACACTGATGACATCAACAAACATGCACACGCAAGTGCGCGCACGCACGCGCGCGCGCGCACACACACACACACACACACACACACACACACACACACACACACACACACACACACACAGGAATGAGGCAATCCACTCACAAACACAGGCACGGGTTCAGTCTCATTGATGGCGGCTTTCATCATAGCCACCACATGTTCGTTCGTGATCACCTCCTGTGAACAGACAACAAAGGCTGGACTCCACCCAAAACTCCGAGGGTAAATTTGTACTTAGTTTATCCTTGCACAACTCATTAGCCTAATCCATGACATGTGCCAGGACGTGCGTTCTAGTCCTGTGTGTGTGTGTGAGGAGAGACTGACGTGGATGATGCTGCGGACGTTGGCAGAGGTCAGCCGGTGCTGCCGGGATTTGTTCTCCAGGTCTCGGTCAAGCTCTGGATCAATCTGCACCTCCTCTGGCTGAACCTCCTCCTGCTCCTCCGCTTCCGTCCCCTGCATCTCCTTGTGCTCATCTTCCTCCTCTTCCTCCTCCTCCTCCTGGCAGACAGGATCATTGGCTCTTCTCCCCTTCCTCCCCCCACCACCTCCTCCTCCTCTCCTTCTGCCGCTCCGCCGGCCTCTGCATCGACCCTCAGCTGACAACAGAGAGCCACAGAGATCACACACATACACACAAACGCTCACCCAGAGACACACACACACACACACACACACACACACACACACACTCACCCAGAGTGATGACCAAGTCCTGCTCAGCTTCTTCTCCCTCTGCCTGTTCTGAAATTGGACTATCAGCCTGTTCCTGGTCCTGGGTTGGGCCTATACACACACACACACACACAGAGAGAGAGAGAGAGAGAGAGAGAGAGAGAGAGAGAGATTGCACATGCTGCATATGGCTGTGCAGAACCCCAGACCACCTCAATACAACTATACCCCTTTCCCTGCCCCACAACTTTCCCATTATTATCACATCACATATAATCACACACACACACACGCGCGCGCGCGCGTGCACATAGACACACACACCTTCTGGACAGGGTGCTGAACTAAGGCCCTGCAGTCTTGGTGAACGTCTCCATGCCTGATCCTCTGTCTCCCCCTCTCTGGCCTGAGAGCTCTGGGTTCTTTGTGGTAACGCTAGAACATCTGCAAGCAGAACGGTTCCACTTCCATACTCATCTGTAGGCAGAGTGGTTCCAGACTCGGTCACTGCCGGTTTCAGGCTCTTTGCTTGGACGGAACCGGGTTTTAAAGTGCCAGCCCTGCGTTTGCGAGGCAAGTTCATGTCCTCACCGGGCGTCAGACTGGGAAAAAAGGATGTCATGAGCACATATTTCACCCTGAACTAAAATTCACATGTCGGTCCAGGAAGGTTATGGTCGTGAGCTGGTGACCTCACAATCTCACAATTAGTCATTTTATGCATTAGCCTACTGACAAAGGTTTGGCAGTAAATTTGAATTTACCTCATATCACGACATACAGCGCGTTGTTGATGGTGCAGCACTGGTGTGACATTTCATACAATCACACATGAAAGCTGTCTGACATGCCGACAACCTTAATGTAAACAGGAAAGGAACCCTGACAGTTCTCTAGCTTACGGACTAACGATGGCCGGCAAGCACGCTTGTCGTGCCGAAACATTGAGCCAAAGTGTATTTTCTGTTTTTAGTATTACGAAGAAGAAAACGCTGTCTTATTTTCACATTCACTAAACAAAATGTGCTAGATGACTACATACCTGCAACACAGACAACTGCATCTGCAGCAGACGCGCAACCCTTTCAAATGGACTTCCGGGTGTCACACCAAAATACCTCCCATCTGAAAAAACTTGCTAGGACCGTAAATCCTCTGGTGAGGGCCAAGTAAATACCGCTAGTCTAAAAGAAGGTGAGTGATTATTAGCCTATATAGCGCGTTTTGTAATCACCATCATCACGTGTATAAAATTTTTATTGCCAGTGTTAGACAATCCCCTGATCATATTTCTGTAAATCCATCAAATACGCAAACAGGGGGCCAGAAACCCAACGGAGAAGAAAACACAACAAATAAACCTGTTGTAGTATCTTCACAAGCCATCTGACATTTGACTAATCGATCGCAGCATTTCATATTGCTTTCATGAGGCTCAACAAGTGAAATGTCATCCACTGTAACATGTCCCTTACTTTTTAAAATTAAGCCAGTTTTCTTTGGATGACAGCTTGTACCTCTGCAAAATGATTACGTCCTTATTATTTTTGCCAGGCCTAATTATTGCTGGTCTGTGCAGTATCCTCAGACCAGCGATCATTAGGCCAGACATAAAAAATGACAACAATCAGATCAGATCCAGCAGAGGGCGTAAAAATACAGATGTAATATCCCGAAATAATCACTTTAGTAAAATGAGCGTTGATTTTCTCAGTATAGAACAATGGAATGATCTAGCTAGTAATTTATTTGCATAACACATTTTTCCAACACAAAGGCCACTCAAAGGTTGTATGCATGTATAGCAGTATGCCATTTTGGTTATGGCAAATGTGTTTATTGTTGGAAAGGTATCAATTTTCTGAATCCAAATAATTTTCTGATGCCGCAAATTATAGCCAGTGGGTGACCTGAATTTATTAAAGATCAGCTAAAGAAATAGTACTTTCAATGGAAATACAGATAGCATAGACACAGAAATCTGTGAACTGGTTATTAATTGCTTACATCATCCTCTTAAACTAGACTGGTCAAAGCTGCTCAATTATAATGACTATGACTATGATGGCCTGCATTTAGGAGTGGGAACGCTAAGTGATCTGTGTTCTTACATAAACCTTCCCTGATAAGACTCCGGGAGTGGAAGGTTTACACTCAATGTATGGAAACACACTCTCAGTGAAAGTGTGTGTGATGGTTTATATTTGTGTGTTATTATCAAGGTCAAAAAATGACAATGACAAAATGTCTGTCTGAGTCCAGATGTACTCTGATCCCATGCGGTGTCTGTTTCAATATCAGTTCACGATAGGAATACTCAGGACCCGTATTTCTGGTAAAGCAATCCCCAAACCCCACCCTCTGAGTAGATCTGTCTCTCAGATCAACACCAGGACCCAGTCAGCATCCTCCCTAATCACTACATCCCAGCAGTGAGCTCTCAGCACCCAGCACTCATCAAATCTGTCTGGGTTCTGGAAGCTGCTGTCTCCTATCACCACATCTCACACAGGTCAGATTCTCAGACAGGATTCAAAGGAGAGACAGGAGAGAGTTCTGGGCGTGCAATGTTGGGATCCAGAGTCACAGGGGCTGCAGAGAGGTCATGCATGATGTAATTGCTTTATGATAAATTGTAATGTGTTACAACCGTGTGGTCTCCCTCTCTCTGTGTGTGTTTGTGTGTGTGTGTGTATTAAAGAGAGAGAGAGAGAGACATTATATTTTTCTTTTATTCATTTGCCTTCTCCTCTCAGGTGCCCCATTCTCCCACTTTTATAGGTCCTCTGTTCATTGAACTCCACTGGCTACCCTTGGCTGCTCACATCAAATTCAAGGCACTTGTGGTGGCCAACAGGGTGATTGATGGCTCTGCTCCCATCTATCTGAATACTCTCCTAAAGCCCTATGTCATCCACCGACCGCCTCGCTCCTCCAAGGAACGTTATCTAGCACGGCCAACACCTTGCACAGGTCAATCCAGACTCTTCTCATGTTTGGTTCCACACTGGTGGAATGACCTTCCAAGTGCAACCAGATCAACCGATACCCTCTTCACCTTCAAGAAACTCTTGAAGACCCAGCTCTTCCAAGAATATCTCCTGGCGTAAATTTTGAGAATGCACTTAACAACTTATACTTAATTTCTCTTTTATACTGCACTTTATTACACTATTGCACTTTCAACTTAAAATAGTGCAGTTTTTATGTTAGCAATATGCACTCTTTGTTAGTTTCTTTCATTGTGTTGTAGCTTGAATGTTATCCTCTTTTGTAAGTCGCTTTGGATAAAAGCATCTGCTAAATGCTTAAATGTAAATGTAAATGTATGGTCTGTTATGGTTATAGTAACTTACACCCTGTTTTGTCTGTACATGGATATATAGATGCTTGCCTATTTGAAATGATACTTACTGTAATTAGCAAACTTCTGCATCTTCCTGGTGTCCTAGACAGTGAACATCAAGTTGCCCAGGTGATTTGCCACATTGATTTTTTTTTCTAAAATGCACATTCATTGATGTTCACATGAATGTGACATCATCAACTCATCAACACATCACTGATGTGACATAACATGATCAAGCATATTTGAACATGAGCAAGCATATTTGTTTATATATTGATGAGACAGAACAGTAGCAAGCATATTTGTTTATATTTTGTATTTTTTATGTTATGAAATCCCCTAATTTCTTATAATCATTAAATCATTCATTCAATCATAAAAATAACATTTTATTGGTGTTATGGTGCAACAAAGGCCACCTTACACCCACAATTACATAATTTTGCTCAAGCATGTAGTCTAATTTTCTTCTTCCTTCTTCCTTACGTCTTTTGAAATATTTTCTCTCTGCATATAACCTAGAGGCACAAGGAGGTCCTGAAAACATACTGGGCTCTTTATTCCACAAAGGTATGGTCTTTTCTGTTTCTACTGACGTGACACTGACAACATTTTGCCTGTAAAAAAATCAAACCACTTGTCAAAGCCCTGTCCATGCATTCACAAAGTACTTTGAGGCAAAAACATTATCACCTTAAAATGACCAGCAGTTTACATTCATGTTCCTTCAACTTATTTAAACTCCTTTAAATTCTCTTTTAAGGTGTCCTGGGTGTCTTTGAGGCCTTTCTGGATTGCAAAGCTGCTCAAATCATACAGCAAGTAGGCCTGCTTACACCTGTGTGTCTGTTTAAGATATCAAGACCAAAACAGGCTAGACTTCGGTTTGTTGACCCTAAAATGTGATATTTTGTGTTTTGTTTCAGACAACACTACAATAAATGTTTTCTTCAGGAGCAGACTTGGCACAATTCTTATATTCATCAGCAATCATGCACAGCTACGATGAAGACCGTACATTTTTCATTATGTAGCCTGCAATACTTTCCAGTGGTCTGACTTTCCTCTTATAAAAATGTACTTACGGCATTTTACGGTTTTGTTTGAAAGAAATCGGATGAAATTGCCCCTTACAGCAAGAAGTATCAATCTGTGCTGAGATCGATCAAGATTTCGCTTCCAGAAGAAGAATAATATTTCCGACTTTTTGGAATATTTATTATAATAGAATCTGGGCATAAATGTTTGCTTTCGTTTTTTTCTATGTCAAAGGCCTACTTAACAAAAACATTATTTTAGCTTGTCTGATTAGGCTACCATAAGATCTCTTTCAAAACGTCAGTTTCATTCTCTGACTGATCACTGGGCCTTGATAGGTCAACCCACCACACGAGTTAATTGCCTTCACCTGCCTGCTTGCACATAAACCATTCCGACACACTGGTGCACAGACATTAGAAGTCGCTGTTTATTTCTTGTTTTGAGAAGCATCATGTTCAGCTTCGGTTCATCCGCGCTCTCACTGCCACCCAAAACTGCAAAGGCGGTGTGCCAGCGCATGCCCCTGACTCCCGAGCGAATTCCAACTTTCATCATTCCATCACCACGAGCACGTCATCGTCACCACGAGGATGCCGACCGCACGCGTCTGCTGTCTCCTCCTGACCACTGCGCCAGTCCGTACAGGCGGGGACACCTCTCGCCCTCCGTCGCCCTGTCACGCCGGTTCCCGAAGTTGTCCAAACTTTCACCGGCGCCTGCGGGGAAAGTGACACATGCTGACGCTCGAGCCCTGGAGGACCGGTCGGACCTATCGACCCGCGCAGCTCTGAGTCTGGAACACGTGGAGAAAATCTCAACACCGTACGGATTCCGTACTTTGGCAGAGAGTCCGCATGTTCGGCGACGGGAATCGTTGTTTCATGGGGACCACAGGAGAGCCGCTGGCCACCACCCACCCACGAGCCCCTGTGTCGGTGTCGGGACGTCTTTGAACAGGCGACGGGAAAACCCAGCGCGCCTACCGAGTGATTCAGAGCAGGTAGCCAGTCTGTCCGAAGGCCAGCAGACGTCTTCTGCAAAAAGTCCAAACCCAAACGGTGTCTTGAAGGCTGCAAAAGATGGACTTCAGATGGTTTTGAAAAAAACTCGGGGTGCTCTTAGAACACCAACCCCTCGACGGATAAAGGGGCCCCGGTGTACTTTCTAAGGAGTCCTTGTCTGTTTTACTACTGCTGTTTGTTTTGTTCATAAGATCTTAATTTATTAACGTTTTAATAAATCCTTCATCAACTATTTTGAATCCTGCCTCAGTCAGTCCTTTTAAAATGGCCTGCCCAGCAAGTTTCTTAGGCATATACCAACTGCTGACAGACTATGCAATGCCAACATTGTTTTGAAGGCCAGGTGCGTGTATGGGTAGCTAGGTACCTCGAATCAAATGTTTTTCTTTCTAATTACACATTTTATTGGGTGTTGTCACCACAGCCCATTGTTAGGGATAACACAAAGCACACTCCCAACTTGTCCTGATGTCCAAATTCCCCTTACAGGGATGCCGAAGACTCCAGCACTTGTGCTAGGCTGCCTGTGCCAAGGTTGTCCAAATTAGCAACTTGCAATAAAATCAGATGCTGACTAATGTGTATGAGCCCATCTTGGAAGCTCTGAGCCTTCGGCCTTCGCCTGAGTCCTTTAGCAATCAAAGCAAATGGTCAACAGGCTAGATGTGAGATGGGGTGGAGAGGCTCCACTGTCATACTTTTTGAGATGCAGAAAGGCTCCAAGTTCAGTGTTTCTCAGCCCACCGTGTGGTTCATCAGTATGGACCACAAATGTTCCATATGCCATTTTGGACACGTGCATACAGTCTCACTAGGTCTCACTCATTTGCATTATTTTCCATTCTTTCATCACTGTTGAATCACTTGTGTTTTGCTGTAGTGAGATACTACATGGTCTCCTAAAATCCTGTAGGAAACTTGGCTCCAAAGGAAGAAGTTGGGTTGGGAACAGCTACCTTAACCCACCATCCCCATGCAGACACAAGTCCTGCTGGTCTTATAAGGACATGGTGACGCCCGTGGGGGTGTGGCCTAAGCAGAAGGAGCAAGTGCTGTATCATTTCAATGGATGGTGCTGGGCTACTTTAAATGATATGCTGTTTGAATATGCGCTGCCTATTTTATATCTGTGCACACAGCAGTATAGCCCTCTGAATGACTAAAATAGTGCTTGTACAGGACACAAACGTTACTCTCCTCACGATGCCCATGCATAGTACAGCTAGAATACAGAAATCTTGTCTGAGTTGGCCGGCCGGCTGGCTGGGGGGCAGTGAGGCCTTTTCACTGAGCAAAAGTCTGTGATGTTACTTAACGAATGGGCCTTTGCCAAGTGCAAAAAGTTTCACCCAGTTAGCCAGCCAGCCAGCCAGCCAGTCAGCAATGTAGAACAAGACCAGTATCTGCTCCTCCTGAGGCTGGTGTCTGAGGGCTTATTCAGTCATGAAACAACACTCAGCATGGGCAAGTGTGTATACAGCAGACATGAGCAGCTTTTTAGCCCTTTTTATTAATATCATAATCATTTGACATAGTTATGATCTTTTTTTATGAAAATATGTCAGTAGAAAGAAATTTTCTTTAAAAAGTCAATGTGTGAGTTCTTCATCTGAACAGTCCCCATTGGCCACACATTCTAGAGTGGCCCAATCACCTGTGATAAAAACTGACCAATGACAAAGGGAGATCCTAAGTGGCTCCTCCCACTTTAAAGGGGAGGCCAATCAGGGCAGAGAGACAATACTGGAAGCGGGCCAGCATTATGAGGCCTTTTCTAAGGGAGGGGCAGGGTGAGGGCAGTACTTCGTCTGACTTCTCTTTAAGTCAGGCAATAATGGTAAAGTCACAAAGCATCAGCGCTCTCCCTCTTTAAAACAGGTTCTGGAAAATAGGTGTGTGTGAGTGTGTGTGTGTGTGCGCGCCAGAGTACAAGTGGCGAGAGGGCAACACCAAGATTGACCACAGAGCACCAGACACACCCCTTCCTCTTCCTCTGGTTGCCATGGGAGCCATATCATCCTTAAGGCGGTCTGTCTGGTTTTGGATCTGACTGTTGGTTTGTCTGTCTGTCTGTCTGTTCAAAAGGGGTGGAGTCTGCGGTTTGCCCATGCCCATTCCATCTCCAGGGGTCTACCCAGGCCCAACCCACTGGCTTCACATGAGCCAATGAGCAGAGGGCAGAGGGCAGAGGGCAGGGGCTTTCATCTGGCTCTGGCCAATTGCGTTCGAGTCCAAGAGGAAGTCCCTCCCCCTTTGACAGTAGGCTTATTTGCTGGGGTGTTTGGATTGGGCCCTGGTCCAGTCTCCAGTGATGTCACAATAGCAGATGGGATGTGATTGGTGGGTGAGGAGCTGGTCTCCCTAGTCGCTGTCTGATCCAACAGCTGAAGAGCCTTTCCTCTTCCTCTTTGGGGCTTTGGGCTTGGAGTCCTCTTCCTCCTGTAAGGACGGAGACACACAGAGACACACACACACACAGATTATTGTACCAAGTGTGGATGTGTGTACTGTATAAACAGTGGAGTTATTGACTAGTGTTCTGTGTGTTTGTGTGAGAGCAAGAGAGAGAGAGTGTGTGAGACAGTGTGTGTGTGAGTGTGTGTGTGTGGGGGGGGGGTTATACAATATAAATTTGGCCAACAGTAGAGATTTTTATTATAGCGGCCTACCACAACAGCACAGTTCAGATGTGGTTTTGATTTGCATTAGCCTGTGTATTCATAAAGGCGTACCCTGTCAAACGAACATGTACAAACAAGACGTATACGATTGATTAACACTAACAAAGAGGACCCGCCTACCCTATCGTGCAGTTGAAAAGTTTTAGCAGATGCGTCCATCTCCCTAAATAAAACTGTTAAAACAGCTCTATGGTGCGTCGCTATGTGGTGCCCCAGTGAAACACTCCACAAACTTGAATGTTCCTAGTCAAGAGCAGCTGCTGGATGGATACCGGAACATTATGGGACATCTTGGTTTGCTTTTTATTCTAAACTGCTTTGTAATTGTTTACTGATTTCCTTTACTCTAATGAATTCTGTTTAATTTCTGATGTCCTGAATGTTTCTAAGTCAAACATGTAACATTTGTAATTTTCCTCTATTCTGCTTTAAATTAGTGATGATTTGACCAAACAAAGTCTGACTCATCTTGAAAGCTGATGTTAAAGGGCTCCCCTCAATAGGATTTTGGGCTCAAAACATTCTGAAATCAATAAATTAGCTCATTATTTTTGGAGAAAAATACAACTTGTGTCGCCGTCTCTCCTGATAAGTACTACACATTAGAATCTGCATTTTAAAGTTACATGAAGGATCTATCACAATAAATAGCGCCGACTGCCTATGCTTGAAACTGCCCGTCCATATGAATGTTTGGGCTGCTTGAAACTGTCCGTCATATGAATGTTTGGGCTGCTTGAAACTGCCCGTCCATATGAATGTTTGGGCGTGTGGCCCGGCCCTGGCGGGGCACTGACCGAGGCGCTGCTGGAGGCGCTGTCCTCCTCGTTGTTGGCGGGGGGGGCGGCTCCTTTACGGGAGCGGGGGGAGGAGGCGGGGGCCTTGCGTCTGGATTTGGGGGGTTTGGTCGAGTCCTCGTACTCTTCAGCTAAAGCAAACAGATCACTGAACCTGAGGAGAACAAGAGAGACACTCAAGTCAGTGCCAAAGCTGGGCATGGAAAAGTTGGACCGAAAAGTTAGTGCTTATGTACATTTCTGAAAGATTACTGCTGTTATCTGCTCCAGTCACAGTAGTCTACTGTAATAAGAAATGTAATAAAAGTATAGTTATTATAACACTGTTATAAAAGCAGCATTGGAGGCAATATTGTTATTATAACACTGTTATAAAAGCAGCATTGGAGGCAATATTGGAGGCATTCTGATCCTGTGGTTC
>PYXC01001490.1:470000-487500 GCA_015244755.2 Tenualosa ilisha
TCACGTTTGTTTATACCTGCAATGGCCAACATTTCTAAAGAGTAGCCTGCCTCCTGATAAGACATCGATTCTCAGGACTGGTAGAAAAAGTAACGTTTTCTCAATCAGCAAATAGCCGTTAACTTCATTGTTAATGTCCTAAGCTATGCTGAGAGAGTCATAAGATTGGGTGCAGTGGGAGTGCTCAGCCTCAATAAGTGAGTGGTGTGTGTGTGTGTGTGTGTGCGCAAGAGAAAGTGAAACCGCTTTAGGTGGGCTAGAAGTAGCAATAGCCTATTTAAACAATGTTTAAAACTTTGACTTGAATTTCTGCAGCTGTTCACGGAAACAGCACTGAGACAACTTGAAACAGCACTGAAATAACTTGAAGAGGCAGTGATGTGCTTTGATACAGTACTGATGTGCTTTGATACAGTACTGACGTGCTTTGATACAGTACTGATGTGCTTTGATACAGTATTGATGTGCTTTGATACAGTACTGATGTGCTTTGATACAGTACTGACGTGCTTTGATACAGTACTGACGTGCTTTGATACAGTACTGACG
The DNA here is from genome assembly GCA_015244755.2 of Tenualosa ilisha. Lineage (NCBI taxonomy): Eukaryota > Metazoa > Chordata > Actinopteri > Clupeiformes > Clupeidae > Tenualosa > Tenualosa ilisha. The sequence continues at coordinate 470,550 of PYXC01001490.1, forward strand.
TGCTTTGATACAGTACTGATGTGCTTTGATACAGTACTGACGTGCTTTGATACAGTACTGACGTGCTATGATACAGTACTGACGTGCTTTGATGGTACTTTCACTGAAGACCTTCTTGTAAAAAATCATGTCACTGAAAACACTGACTGCCTTGCTAATCACATTTGTTGACCTGCACATAGCCAATTCTTATAGCCATATAGATAGACAGGCTAGCACATCTCTGGCGTAGGCTGAGATTGGACAAGCTATGGACATGTAAGTGTGAGAGAGCGTGTGGATTGGGCCCTCTGACCCCAACGGCATCTGGCATGACTGGGCCTCAGTGTCACAGAAACCTTAAAGGTCCATAAACCCAATATCCACACGGCAAAAAGCGAATCTCAAAAAAAGGAATTTGGGAAAAAAATCAAAAGGATTTAATAGGGCACTATTTCAGGTAGTAGACCGAGTGGTATCAGTCAGAGTGTGTGTGTGTGTGTGTGTGTGTGTGTGTGTGTGTGTGTGTACCTTGCTTTCAGGTAGTAGAGCAGGTGGTATCCTATCTTGGGCTGTTTCTGGTAGAGCTCGGCCAGCATGTCGAGCAGAACAGAGAAACTGCTGTTGTCCTCTTGCATTTGACACAGGTTCCGGAAGACTAAACACACTGGCTTACACACCGACTCCTCTAAGGACCTGGCAAAACACACACACACACACACACACACACACACACACACACACACACAGATGACTCAGAACACTGAGTAGGAGTTCCAAATGCTTCGGTGTGCACACATCAGTTGCGCATGCGCGCGCGCGCGCGCACACACACACACACACACACACACTCAGGCTGGTCACTCACTCTTCAGTGATCTCCTCAGGGAGGACGTCTCCTCTGAAGTGGCTCTTGAAAAGTTCAGCCAGACAGGAGGCCAGAGCAGACATCTGCTCCGAGTCAAAGTCCTCCTGGGGGGGGGGGGGGGGATAGAGAGAGAGAGAGAGAGAGAGAGAGAGGTAAATACTCCAACATAAAGCCACATATGAACACACACAACACTACTGTGTCACCTCCAGTATAAGCTCTCTCACACACACACACACACCATTAATTTCCTTACCTCCAGTATGAGGTCAACAATCTCCTGCATGACTTCACACTGAACCTCCATGTCACTGGGGGGAAAAGCGGGAGAGAGAAGAAAAGAAGAGAGAAAAGGAGTGAAGGAGGGAAAGAGACAGAAAGAGAAAAGAGAGAGAGAATTAGGAGATTAGTTTAAAAACACACCTTATACACAACTACCTACTTCTTGTATTGTGTACGCACGCGCACAGAGAGAACACACACACACACACACACACACACACACACACACACACACACACACACACACACACACACACACACACACCTCTCCTTCTGCAGCTGGAGCACCTTCTCCTTCAACGGCTCGTCTAATTGGTCCACATAGGGTGTGATGTCAGCTGGCTCATCAATATAAGTCTCTTTGATTGGATGGAACCGGAACTCCCTCTTTTTGCCTTTAAAATGCAAAGAGGTTCTGTTTGCATAACTTATGTGGACATGCGTGTGGCCTTGTGTAAATGTGCTAGTGTGTGTGCCAGTTTGTGAGTGTGTATGTGTGTGTGGGTATGTGATTGAGTATGTGAGTATGAGAGTGTGTGTGTGTGTGTTAGTGACTATGTGATTAAATGTGAGTGTGAATGTGTGTGTGAGTGTGTATATGTGTGTGCGTGGGTGTGCATGTGTGTGAGTGAGTATGTGATTGAATGTGAGTGTGAGTGAGTCTGTGTATGTGATTAAGTGTGAATGTGTGTGTGAGTGTGTATATGTGTGTGCCTGTGCGTGTGAGTGAGTATGTGATTAAATGTGAGTGTGTGTATGTGATTAAATGTGTGCGTGGGTGTGCATGTGTGTGAGTGTGTGAGTGAGTATGTGATTGAATGTGAGTGTGAGTGAGTCTGTGTATGTGATTAAGTGTGAATGTGTGTGTGAGTGTGTATATGTGTGTGCCAGTTTGTGAGTGTGTATGTGTGTGTGGGTATGTGATTGAGTATGTGAGTATGAGAGTGTGTGTGTGTGTTAGTGACTATGTGATTAAATGTGAGTGTGAATGTGTGTGTGAGTGTGTATATGTGTGTGCGTGGGTGTGCATGTGTGTGAGTGAGTATGTGATTGAATGTGAGTGTGAGTGAGTCTGTGTATGTGATTAAGTGTGAATGTGTGTGTGAGTGTGTATATGTGTGTGCCTGTGCGTGTGAGTGAGTATGTGATTAAATGTGAGTGTGTGTATGTGATTAAATGTGTGCGTGGGTGTGCATGTGTGTGAGTGTGTGAGTGAGTATGTGATTGAATGTGAGTGTGAGTGAGTCTGTGTATGTGATTAAGTGTGAATGTGTGTGTGAGTGTGTATATGTGTGTGCCAGTTTGTGAGTGTGTATGTGTGTGTGGGTATGTGATTGAGTATGTGAGTATGAGAGTGTGTGTGTGTGTTAGTGACTATGTGATTAAATGTGAGTGTGAATGTGTGTGTGAGTGTGTATATGTGTGTGCGTGGGTGTGCATGTGTGTGAGTGAGTATGTGATTGAATGTGAGTGTGAGTGAGTCTGTGTATGTGATTAAGTGTGAATGTGTGTGTGAGTGTGTATATGTGTGTGCCTGTGCGTGTGAGTGAGTATGTGATTAAATGTGAGTGTGTGTATGTGATTAAATGTGTGCGTGGGTGTGCATGTGTGTGAGTGTGTGAGTGAGTATGTGATTGAATGTGAGTGTGAGTGAGTCTGTGTATGTGATTAAGTGTGAATGTGTGTGTGAGTGTGTATATGTGTGTGCCAGTTTGTGAGTGTGTATGTGTGTGTGGGTATGTGATTGAGTATGTGAGTATGAGAGTGTGTGTGTGTGTTAGTGACTATGTGATTAAATGTGAGTGTGAATGTGTGTGTGAGTGTGTATATGTGTGTGCGTGGGTGTGCATGTGTGTGAGGGAGTATGTGATTGAATGTGAGTGTGAGTGAGTCTGTGTATGTGATTAAGTGTGAATGTGTGTGTGAGTGTGTATATGTGTGTGCCTGTGCGTGTGAGTGAGTATGTGATTAAATGTGAGTGTGTGTATGTGATTAAATGTGTGCGTGGGTGTGCATGTGTGTGAGTGTGTGAGTGAGTATGTGATTGAATGTGAGTGTGAGTGAGTCTGTGTATGTGATTAAGTGTGAATGTGTGTGTGAGTGTGTATATGTGTGTGCCTGTGCGTGTGAGTGAGTATGTGATTAAATGTGAGTGTGTGTATGTGATTAAATGTGAGTGTGAGTGAGAGAGTGAGTGTGTATGTGATTAAGTGTGTGTGAGTGTGTGTGTGTGTGTGTGTGTGTGTGTGTCTCTGTCTTCACTTACCTTTATTATTCACTTCCTCTTCATCATCGCTGAAAGTGGCTTCAGTGTTGTCATAGCAACCGTCCTCTTTGTCCAAAACGTGATTGTCCATCTCCAGAGGAATGGATTCTTCCATTTTCACTAAGAATGCAGGAATGCACAAACACACACACACACACACACATGCACACACACACGCACAGTGATTGACAATTTCACATGACTTTGAAAGACACCCACAGTCTCATTGACATATCTTATTTGACATGTTTGACTCAGTAGTTCATAAGCAGTCTGTGAGTCAGATGTCTGATTCCGATTCCCACGGGGATACAAACACAGGCATCAGATGATCACATGACTTCTTTAAAGGACACATAGAATGGCTTTGATGAATTAGGAGAGGCAGTGCAGGGCCAAAGAGCTACTATGAACATCAAGCACAGCTGTGCCCTCTTATATATGAAAATCTTCAACTCAGAAACTGCCACTTACACATGAGAGAATTAGAACAAAGCCTACATGCAACAGATAGATAGATAGATAGATCGATACTTTTCCTATCGCATACTACCACAGGATATTCTGTAAATGTCACATATCAAAGTAATTTTAGTTCAATTATTTTTTTTTTTTAATCAATTAAAGTTGAATATATTCTGTCTCAACATCAGAGAACACAGTAGGAAATTCATTCTCCGTTCCTCTCCTCTATGTTCCCTTTAAATGTCTTCAGATGCCTGCAGATTCACAAGGGGACTATGCCACACGCATCAGAGTCCTGACTCATCTTGCCGTCTGATTCAATAAGAGGCATTTAGAAAGGGATTAGATGTGTGGGAGTGAAGGGTGTGTGAGATGGGTGTCTGGCGCTCACCTTCTGTGGGGGGTGAAGGAGAACTACAGAACTCTGGGAAACGCTCACGCAACATGGAGCGCAACTCACGATCCAGCTTGGGGTTATCAAACAGAGGAGCCAGGTGACTGAAGAGAAGTGGGGAGGAGGGGAGAGGGGGAGAGAGAGAGAGAGAAAGGGTCACAAACATGACAAAATCCCATATAATAAAGCCATTTCTGACTAGTGTGTGTGTGTGTATGTGTGTGTGTGTGTTACTCACGCCAGCACTCTCTTCTCCATGATGAAGGTGAGGGAGTTGAAGACGCCCTGTCGCACCTGAACCTCCAGAGGGGGGAAGAAGTGAGGGATAATCTGAAGGGAGAGAGAGAGAGAGAGAGAGAGAGACGGAGGGAAGAAGAGAAATGAATACAGAAGGAAGGAAACTGTGTGCTGTGTGTGTATGCTGAGTGCGTATGTTTGTGTGTGCGTGTGTGTGCGTGTGTATGCTTGTGTGTATATACACACATACCCGACACATAAAGTCCAGCAATGTGGCGGTTATGGCAGGGTGGGGCTTCATCGAGTGGTGCATCACCAGGATGGCCGGCTCTGGAGAAACAACAGCGAAGAGAGGAGAGGAGAGGAGAGGAGAGGAGGAGGGGAAAGGAGGAGAGAAGAAGGTGAGAGGAGAGGAGGAGAGAGACGGAGTGGAATGAAAAGGAGAGGACCAAGGGAAAGAGAGAGGAGGAAGAGGACATTGAGTTAGAGCGTGTGTGTGTGTGTGTGTACGTGTGTATCACTAAGTATCCAGGACACTGTGTAAATAAAGTCTGAGGTAAATTAGAGATAAATTGAAATCTTGGTTAAAAGTCTTTAGATGATGCTGTTCAGTTATGTCTGTTTAATGCTGGTACTGTTTAACGCTAGTAACTCTGTGCTTTAGGGAAACTCGCCACAGTTTCTTGTGTGTGTGTGTGGTGTGTGTGTGTGTGTGTGTGTGTTGCTTTAGGGCACTCTACAGTTTCCTTTGTCTCTGGCACACTTACTGGTATTTCTGAAGTGCATTAGAATATATACACAGAAGAACGTTAGAGAAACAGGCCTTTTTGAGATAGGCCGTGAATATGTATATGTGTGTGTGTGTGTGTGTGCATGAGAGAGAGAGAGAGAGTGTGCATGTGTGTTGTTACCAATGTTCAATGAATAAATGAAGGGTGTGTGTGCATGTGTGTGTTGTTACCGATGTTCATTATGCTGTCCTTCTCAGGGCTGAAGAATAGCCAGTCGTAGAAGAGAGCCAGCTTGGCGTTGGAGGCTGCCACGTTTGACTGGAACACACACACACACACACACACACACACACACACACACACACACACACACACACACACACAGCTGCCATGAATTGCAAACATTTTTTATGTGTGTAAGGCGTCATTGAAGATACGGCAGTCAGTGTTGTATCTATTTGTATTTTATGACCTTTTACAGTAGGAAACACACAGTTTGGGTGTTTGTGTGTGTGTGTGAATAGTGTTCATAAGTGTGTGTGTACATATCATTGCGTGTATGTGCAAAATTATGTGTGTGGTAGTGTGTGTTTATGACTGTGTAAATGTGTTTTTGTGACTGTGTGTGTGCGTGCATGTGATAGTGTGTGGTTATGTGTGTATCTGTGTCTGTGTGTGTGTGTGAGTGTGCGTGTGTGTGCATGTGATCATGTGTTTGCTCTTCATACCGTGCAGGTGGTGAGCAGCCAGCCAATAATAGCCCAGCGGGGCAGGATGTCAGAGCTCAGCACTTCATTGGACGGGTGAACCACGCCACAGATGTAGCGAATCAGATCGCAGCGCAGTGATTGGCTCTCGGCCGTGGACAGGTATTGCCTCTGGAACCAATCCTGGTAGCGCTTCTGCTGCCCAAAGCGCACCTGAGGAGGACAGAGAGTCAGCATTACACACAACTCTGTGTGTGTGTGTGGGTGCGTGCGCATGTGTGTGCCTATGTGTGTGTGTGTGAGTGAGTGAATGAGTGAGTGAGTGTGTGTATGTGTGTATGTATTTATGTATGTATGTATGTATGTATGTATGTGAGTAAATGAGTGAGTGAATGAGTGAGTGTGTGTGTGTGAGTGTGTGTGTCTGTGCCTGAGAGTGTGTGTGTGTGTGCGTTTTCTCACTCTGGAGGTCATAAATAGAAGTTTGGTCTCCATGTCAGGCGTCAGACGACAGGCAAGGAACTTTCGTGACGTTCGAGAGGTTAGAAGCTGCAGTACACCTACACACATACATACACACACACACACACACACACACACACACACACACACACACACACACACACAGAGATATTTAAACACTTACATTTCAGAGAATAGAAGCTGCAGCACACTAACTCTTAACATAAATCACTCTCACTCTCTCTCTCACACACACACACACACAAATATAACACTTACATTTCAGAGAACAGAAGCTGGAGTACGCACACACACACACACACACAGACACACCTACACACACACACACACACAGACACACCTACACACACACACACACACCTGTGAACTGGGGGCTGAGTGTTTGCGGGTTGTGTAGCAGGTCTTTCCACAGCAGCTCCATCTCTGGGATGCGAGCCACATTCTGCAGCAGACGCACCAGATCTCTCCCAATCACATAGCACTCCATAAACTAGGCAGCAGAGACAGGGGTAATAAGATTACTTGTGTGTGTGTGTGTGTGTGTGTTTCACAGGTGAACTCTCCTAATAATCAATCAATAAACAATCTTAAAAATGAAATCGGGACAAATGATTATTTAGTCACATTCCGTTTTGCAAGTAGGCCTAGGCCTTTATTCTGAGATCTTTACTGTTACACACACACTCTCTCACACACACACACACGATGAAGGAGATATGAAGGAGAATTTCATGGGGAATTGATGGGAAATGTGAAAGTCCATGGGCGTTAGCTTTTTATTTTATAGCAGTGCTATAGGGTTATAGCAGTGCAACACGTTCCCAAACTTGATGAATACTCCTGTGATATCATCATAATTGCAATATTGATCAAAATAATTGTGATTATTTAAGATTGTAAGATTATGTATGTATGTGTGTGTGTGTGTGTGTGTGTGTGTGTGTGTGTGTGTGTACGTGCTTCCCACCATCTTCTCACAGGGCAGGTTGATGTTAAAGTCCATTGCCATCTCTGTAAGGGACAGCAGTGTGTGTGTGTGTGTATGTGTGTGTGTTTTTCTCCTGACCTTCTCACGCAGCAGGCCAATGCAGAAGTCCACCTCCTTCTGTCTGAGGGGCAGCAGATTGGGGGTTCCGTGGTCGACCATCAGACGCAGGTAGGTGTACACTGACATGGCTATCAGCATGCCACTCTTCAGAACCCACTCCCTACACACACACACACATACACACACATTAGAGATGTCTCTCTACACTCCTACTCATTAACAGAACACATCCAAAATGAACATAACATGCACAACTTAATATGAAACTGAACACACAGAATGAACACTCATGCCTCTCCCAGACACACACACGTTCATTCATGGTCTGCATGTCACCAGCACCTACCTTTGATCAAACAGGATGTCCAGAACATTCTCTGCCAACCAGAGGTTCTTACTGGAGATATCGCCACCTAAGCACGCACACAGACACACACACACACATTAGAGATGTCTCTCTACACTTCTACTCATTAAAAGAACACATCCTTAAATGGTAATAGTATATGTATATATGTATGTTTGTGTGTGTGTTGACCTGCTATCTGTTTCATAAGGGTCATAAGAACTCCATCAGCTCCAATGACACCACTCTTCACCAGCTCTCGAACCAGCCAGACCAGCTACAGAGAGGGGGGGGGGGGGGAGATGATGATATTCAATGTCATTCCTATTATTGCCATTTCACTTCATGTCATCCGTGTACGTGTGTGTGTGTGTGTGTGTGTGTGTTAGTCAGAGTTGCCAGAAGTGTTCTTTATTGTGACTGACATGGATATTAGTGTAGGTGTAGGGGTGTGTGTGTGTGTGTGTGTTAATCAGTTGTCATAAGTGTTGTTTATATGTTTATAGTGACTGACATGTTTTTAGGTTTCCTCACTTTAAAGGACCCTTCTGACAACTCTGACAGTCCCACACACACACACCAACACACAAATATCCATGTCAGTCACAATAAAGAACAAACACACACACACACACACACACACACAAATATCTGTGTTAGTCATCACAAAGGGCCCTTCTGACAACTCTGACTGACACCCCCCCACCCAAACACACACACATTTGTGTCAGTCACTATAAAGGACACTTCTGAGAACTGTGTGTAGTTTCAGTATCTGTCAGTGTAACTACCAGTATCCCACACCAGTGATGGCAAAAAAGGCCACGGAGACAAAGCTGAAAGAGTCCAAAGTGTTAGACCCAGCTTTAACCAGCTGTAACGGCTGAGCCCCAGCTCTGCAATCGATCCACATCAACTGGGATGAAAACTCAAGTGATAATCAAGTAAGAGCTAAGAAGACTTTGGGGCTCATGGTCAAAAACTGGAGGATGTTCAGGGTCCACTTGCAGCCTTTCTGAGCATCTTCTTAGCGTTTCCACAGACATTGCTAAAGGGAATTACCTCCAGTTCATAGCACTGTGTCGTGAAACACATGGGAAACACAGACATTTTAAGAAAAGAAGTCAAGAGTACAAGAGTAGGGCCATCTCTCTCGACCTTCAAGATGCTTGCGAAGACTCTTCTCTTCTGAGAGAGCTTCCCCTCATAACAAAACTAACCCCGACTCATCTAACCCCCCCCATCATAACCCCCCTGCACTGATTTTTCTTGCACTGCTCAAGTGTATATATGGTTGTAAGTGTCCCAGCCTGGTGAAACCTCTACTACAATATATACACAGAGGAAAGATAATCTGTGTAATAACTTGTATAACCAATGTGCAATATTACCGTGTATTCAGCCATCTGTATAATAGACCTTGTGTATGTAACTTTTTGCACTAGTACTTATCTATTCTATTCTTTGCCTGTGAACACTGTACACTTTGTATGCTGTTGTTTATGTCCTCTCTTTGTAAGTCACTTTGAATAAAAGCGTCTGCTAAATGTAATGTCATGAAAAAGTCAGTAAATAACCACCATACAACAGAGAACAGTTGTGTTTGCAACTTGATTTCAGTGCTGTTAATTTGCCACAGGTGAAGTACCAATCGTAAACTCAATCATTTATCAGAGTGTGACAGTTAGGCCAAAGTCTATGATCTTCAGGGCTTAGTCCTGAGTTTAATAGTCCTAAAGAGGCAGATGGCATTGAGAAAGAGAAAGAGAGAGAGGCAGACGGAGGGGGAGAGAAAGAGAGAGGTGGGAGGGAAGGAGTACCTGAGTGCGACAGACGTCCTGAAGCTTGAGGAATTTCTCCATGAGGATCTGGTTAATCTTCATCAGCACCACATTCATCCCATCACGGTTCACCAGTGTCAGGTCTCTGTAACACTACAGGACATGGACATGGACATGGACATGGACACACACACACACACACACACACACAGACAGACAGACAGACAGACAGACAGACAGACAGACAGACAGACATGCACACACAGTTTTCCAGCGTCATGTCTCCATACCACGTCTCCATAACACACACAGAAGGACAGTGTGTAACACGAGTGCTGATGGAAACCAAAATCATTACGATCAATGTAGCACTGCTTTTCAGCACCGAATATGTTTAGTGTGTGAGTGTGTGTATGTGACATACTCTTGAATGTGTGAAAGTGTGTGTGTGTCTGTGTGTGGTCATACCCGCTGTGCCTGAGGTGGCTCTGTGAGCAGTATAGTAAACAGACCCAAACACACTTCCTCATGTTGCTGTGGTCCCTTACACACCTGTATTGTAGGGAAAGGGCAAATGAGTGGGATGGTTAATGGTGAACAAACTGTCCATCACACTAGACCTCAGATTAACCTAAGCACAACAACTACACAATCCTCCATTACCTAGTTTCACTAATGGATGCACACTAGAGGATTAAGAGGAGAGCAACAGAAAGAAAGGAGGAGAGAGAAATATGAACTTCACTTACATGTGCCGTGATGGCATCGTTGGCTTCGCGTTCTGAAAGGCCGTTTGTTATGGAAGTCACAATTCCAACACATCTTTCCAACCGCTGCAAAAAACATATTTTACATAGAGAATTACAGCTTCGTCACTCATGTATACTACTGCACATGATGTATCTTCGCAAGGGTGATGCCAGTATTATTGAGAGTGTTGGCTGCAGAACCCCAGATTAATGCATCGCGCATGTGTGGGATGCTCAATGCACATGACAGTCAAGGCAACCCCACTCCCTCAGGATATTAAGGACAAAATAAACATACGACTGCCCCCACCACCCTAGTCATATGCTTACAGTGCACAATGTAATGGGCTAATCAATAAGGTTAGCTACAAGTCGGTTAGACTTCAGCTTTCTGATCTTGACAACTTTCTCCACGTTTCCGATTTATCCTTTCACACTGCAACTCGGCTAACGTTAACGCCACATTTGCCAGTGTAGCCTGCCGGAGTGTTGTAACGACAGGAAGAAATGGCAGATGTGGTTATTAAGGAAATTGCTTCCTGGTAGCAGCAGCCTAAACATTACCTCTTCTAGTTCATCTTTTGCGTCCAAAGTCGTGGACACCAACAGGCGACCCTGTGGTTTCCCCTTTGCCGGTGAAGGCTCCATCGCCTCCCGCCTCGTTTCGCCTAACCACAGAGGACTTCAGGGGTTAGGGCTAGCGTACAGGGGCCACTGTTGGTGTGTTTCTTTCTATCTCAGCGCCTTTCTTTTGATTAATTGGCTATTTGTGCTCACTTTAAATTATCTTAAGCACACTAGGTGTGTTTATAATTCGGTTTCGCCGCCTCCTTGCGACCACTCCAGTGTTTTCGCCAGTGTCCGACTACAACAATTCAACTTCCGTAGGACATGGTGGCCTAGCGGAAGTATTTGATTCGGCAAAGGAAAGGGTGGGTCATGATGGTAATTTATACAAATCATAACGGCTTTTGCGTTGATTGACGTTGCTTTGAACCAATGGCAACAAAATTAAGCGAGTAGATCGTACAATCGAGTCTTGAGAAACCAATGGAGAAGAGAAGTATGGAGATTGATAAATCTATTGTTGAAGTATGTATGTGTCAGTCTTTACTGTGAACGACACGACCTGTTAATTCTACAGCATCTCATCTTAGCCATGGATTTAAACCTGTTAAATCGACATGCCATTGAATAATCCATGCAGGTTGCAAGGAATTAGTTTTATAGGCCTATTTTAAACTGCCGTGGTATGAAAAGATGTTTGTTCAGGAAATTGACCACACGGTGACGCTGTTTTCCAAAGCACGTTTCCATGATAAGAAGCGACTTGACCTTTTTAGGGTTTCTAAATTTAGCTGAAGTACGATTTCACAACAGTAGGACAACACCTTAGATTTTTGCAAGGTGAAACGGCCTGTCACATATTTAGACCCAGACCTATATAAACAAATCTGTCCATGTTTAGACCGAGGTCTGAAGTTTGAATTAGAGGCCAGGCCTAAAGTCCTAAGCCCACACTATACTCATGTAGTATATAGTGTTATATTCAGTATATACTACAGTATATACATGGACTATTAACATCCAACGGTATTATATTCAGTATATACTACTATATACTACTATACTCAGTAAATGTACTATATAAAACTTTATTTCTATGTGTGTTTGTTTGTTTTTTTCAGAGATATTGTTTAAATGCCAAAGTGGCCAAACTCAAACACACAAGACCAAATGCAAAAAAATGGCTTTTCAAAAATAAGCCCAAATGTACTCTTTTTGGGGAAATGTACTTATTTTGAGCAAAATTATCTGCCAGTGCAATAAGAAAATTGCACTTACTAAGATTTCTTGAAACAAGACAAATACAAAGAAAGTCTTGATTTAAGAAAACATTGCTTGTTTGAAGTATTTGTGATAAGATATTTAAACACATAAAAATATAAAATATTATTCTGAACTGTGTTGTGTTGCTTACCGTAGTGGACCTGTCATCACAACCATCCATGTAGCTCAAATACTATATGTCTCTGTGGCAATTCTAGCACAATTTGTTTCCATGTTTCAAAGTTTCACAAGCTAAGTTTTAGTATCAAGTTTCAGGTCTGCAATGGGTCAAAGCTGGAGTTGCATGCATGAATGTAACTTTGCCCAATTTTCAGAGATTATTTTTCAATATCCAAACCAAGTGCCCTACTTTGGCTCCAGGGCTGTTTCTGAGGACCTAGAAAAAGTTTGCATCATTTTGCATTTTGCAAATAACTGTTGAAGCTTTTGCACTGACATTGCACTTCCTAGTCATAGGCTGCTGTGGAGAAGCCGCAGAGATGATCCGTGGACATTTTTGTTGTCATTGTCTTAGCAATGATGGCAATATTGGATTTTATCAAAAATGCTTAGGTTTCCACAGGCCGCACATTTTGTGAATTCTTCATGAAGTTTGGCACACACAATGTTCAGACCAAGCCTCATAAAAGCTACCTATTGACATTTAGATGCATGGAACCTTTCATGCAATACAGCAGGAAAATCTGTGATCTGTGTCATAAAACATACTGTGAGCAATTGTCACATTGGCATTGGCCAAAAAACACGACGTGTCTGTGGCAACACTGTCCAATTATGATGCTTGGCCCCCATATTGCTGCTTACAGACGCATGTTAAAGTCTTTTTCAATATTCTGTCTTGCTGCAGTGACAGATCATTTTGTCTGAAATCACCAACAGTGATTATCGTTTAGGTGAGGTCTGATTTTGAATACAGGCTTACTTTGATAAAAATACTTGAAAGTAAAATTACCTTCAACGTCTGTCTGAGAACTGGTCAGAATACTTGTTGCATAAAAATGGATAAAATCACCTAAAAATTAGTAGTATTACCTAAGACAATTCAAGGCACAATATACTGAAACAAGCCAAATAATTCTGCCTTAGTAAGTCAATGAATCGTAAATAAGATGAACCATACATTACAAAATTGTCATGTGTTGCAATGTGAAAGTATATAGTCTGTAGGCTGCATTGTATAGCATTACTCACTCATGCATTTCCAAAGGGATTTTGTGCTCTTTGAGTGCCTGTGTGTAGCTTTATTTTAGTGTGTAGGCCATCGCAAAAACTACCCGAGCAAAATGTTTACAACACTGATAGAGTTCACTAGGCTATATCTTACACTTAGCTTGGTTTACAAGTTCCCCCTCCTGACAAAAAAATACCTTTCTTAGGGCATATTTAGTTGGTAGCACCAGCAGCTAACTGAATGGGGCACTGAAACTCCCTTTCAATTGCTGGTTTGCTATTCAGTTCTATGTTGTATCAAATTTTCTTGCTCTGTAATCCTCAGGCAGGACTCTATGACCTCAGACAACAGGGCTATGCATTGAATTGCACCAGAACCATTCAGTTTTCTGCGCCCCTGCCGGTTAGTGTTGGCTACCAGTTTGCAAATTCGGTCTGTAATATATTGCAATATTGGACACCAGCCTTTGCCTAAACCCAAAAGAAATGAATCAAATGAGTCAACACTTTAGACATGTGTTGTACTTTATTATTTATAGTCTACCACATAATTAGACATTTTATGCTTTACAATAAAATAACTCTATAAACAAACCAATTTTAACAAAATATTCAGTCATGGTTATGCCTCTCATTAAAAATGGTTAAAAGTCAGATCACATATTATTTAAGACATGGACAAGACTGATAAAAACAAATGTAACAATGGCAACATCTACACATAAGAATAATCATACATTTGATGTTTGTGTGTATGTGTGTGTGTGTAGAGTTGTAGGCCTAAAGTCCAGAGTAAGTCCAGGCTGGTGTTGTTGGTGAAGCTGTAGTCCAGGTTGTTTAGGTGCAATGAAGCCATACATCATGGCAACATGGACTCCTTCCACTGATCCCCATTTTGAACAGGAAGAGATGCTGACGCAGGTGAAGCTCTGTGCCGACACCAAGAGTAGGTCTGGGGCAGATCAGCTCTTTTGTGGGCCTGGCAAACAGAGAGCTGCTTGGGACTCCATCTCTGCCGATGGTCTAGCCCTCTCAGAGAAAGCCACAGCTGGCCAACAAACACAGCTGGCAAGTGGTATGAGGAACAGGCCTGTGAGGTGCTGCAGATAGTCCCCCCATCCAAAAGATGGCGTTGCAGTTCACTGATCAAGTACAACCAGCCAGCTTCGCACAAAAGATACATTACAGTAACACAAAGATGTGAATAACCATGGTTACAGTCATAATTCATTTCATGTTGTGAAAACAAACATCATCTCAAAATATCAATAAAACTAACTCTATAGCAACTCATTAAAGATAAATGCAACCATGGAATCACCTGTCTTGGCCCCCAGATTGCTGCAACACTATACTGAGAGAAAGCTTAAACTATGTGGCCTACCATTCTTAGCAATGAGAACTACTTCAGATATGGAGGACCATTCAGTCGAAACAGGCTGATATCATAGAAATCACACGTTAGGCCTTTACATGTTTCTTGATAAACAGAGGACTGATTCTTGGACCGGTTCTGTCCAGATTTCCTCAACCCTTTGTGCTATCTACTGACCCAACCCAAATTTCCTCTAGTTATGAACGGAACAAAGGAGACAACATCATCAACATCAGGATGCATCGTCACAGCCGGGGTGGTTCATGCATAACTGAGCTGGAGAATAATTTCACCTTCCTAATGAACATCTACAAGCCATTGACACATAAATGCTCAAATTTACGGGCAATTTAGAGATAAATCATTAATTTGTGACTGAAATTCACCAACTACTTTCATATTTTACCAGCATTAGGTGGGTGGTTGGTGCTAATTTGAGTCCCGCTACCAGAACTATGGAGGAAACTTCTCTCCTCCCTAAGCAGATACAGATTAATCACTGTATGCAGATTAACCACTGGAGCTCACATACAACAGATATAGGCATATTAAAGCTGACACATGTTGCTGTTTTTTCATCCAAAAATGAAATAAAAAACAATAGCAATAACAACAGAAAGTGAAAAACAACTAATTTTTTACATAATGTTCAAAATATGATCTGTGTTGATATCCACTGAAGATAACATGCAAATCAACGAGTGAAGAGGTGCCTCTCCTGTTGTACCAGGTTGTACCACATGTGGGCGTTATATTAAATATAATGCAAGTCAAGAGGAAGAGGGCTGTACAGCTGAGGTCAAGACAACATACAGAATAGAATTCCATACAGCTCTTTTGGATAGCTGAGTCTTTGTCCAAATGAACGTAGGATGAGGGCGTATGGGCAGTTGCTGTACCTGGAACCTAAGGTGGATTTTGTGTGTGTGTGTGTGTGCATAATTGTATCATTATTAATTATACACACACATACACACACAAATATACATAATGTCTATAATAACTGTGAACAGAAAGTGATTAACCATAATCCCATTGAACTGGAGTAAATATAACACAAAGGACAGCATGCCATTAGAGACTACTGTACACTGCTGGGTGTTTGTCCCAAGATGAACCGGCTAAGGTGTTAAACAGGGAGAGATTCCAAACACCTGAGAGAGGGAGAAGAGAGAGTCCAGACAATCTCCTAAACATGTTGAGGAGTTGTGCACAACAGCTTCAGCTCAACTCTCCACCTCAGAGGGGGAGGTTCACCAGAGAGACGACAGATCTTATCAGGAACTTTTAGGACACCTGATGTACGCTCCAGCCAAAATGGCACTGGTGAGTTTCACTGCAATGCAGAGTGAGCTTTTTTGTCCTGCTCATCGATTCAAATGGTTCTGCTGTTTCGATGGTGTTGTTTTATCTTAGGAGCCACAATGTTCTCATTTTCTGTGTGTTGCTGGGGTGGTTCTAAGACCCACAGTGTTCTTGTGTTCTGTGTGTTGCCGGGGCAGCTCTAAGAGCCACAGTGTTCTTGTGTTCTGTGTCAGGTGTTGCTGGGGTGTTTCTAGGAGCCTCAGTGTTCTTGTGTTATGTGTTAAGTGTGGTGCTGGAGCGGTTCTGTGAGTCACAGCGTTCTTGTGTTCAGTGTTCTGTGTTGCTGTGGCGGTTCATCCCCAGGAGCCATAATGTTCTCATGTTCCGTGTTAGGTGTTGTTGGGTTGGTTCTCCGCCAGAAGCCATAATGTTCTCGTGTTCCGTGTTAGGTGCTGGGCTGGTTCTCTCCTAGGAGCCAATAGGTTCTCATGCGGCCCTTGCCTTTCATGTCCACCTCCCCCCTCAGCTCCAGCTGAAAGCAGCCAAACTCCTCCAGGATCGAACACGTGGCCTCCGACACATGAATCTTCAGCGCTGAAACACACACACACACACACACACACACCCCAACAGGAGCAGAGTCCAGGGGTGAAATCAAGTCTTTAAGGGCCTAAAGTAGACATTAGGATTCAACCAAAGTTAAACACTAACTAGTTAGGTCCCTTAGGCATGAGGGTTAGGGGACATTGGGATTCAATAGGTTAGGATTAGGGTGCCAACGCGTTTCTGTGTCTACAATGTTGATATTGTGGTCATGTACCTACTGCTGTGATAATATAACTGTAGTTTTATAATCTGTTCAAATAACAAATGTTTTGTTTTTGCTGTGGTAATGTAACTTTACTGTTATGATA
>PYXC01001490.1:492500-502500 GCA_015244755.2 Tenualosa ilisha
CTACTGATGAACAGAATAAGCGTGTGTGTGTGTCTGTGTGTGTGTGTTTCTGTGTGTGTCCAGCCCTACTGACGAGCATAATAGGCGTGTGTGTCCTCTGAGCTGGTCTCTCTGGAGAAGCTGGGCAGGCCGTAGTCAGTGATCTTCAGGACGAAGCGACTGTCCACTACACAGTTGGACGACTTTAGGTGACCATGGGACCCAATCACACTGTTATGCAGGAAGCCATGCCCTGGGAGCAGAATGGAATTATGGGTAATGTGTTTCATTACCAAAATCAAACTTACGAATGTGACCTCTCAGTGTTGGAGGTTCTCTTATCCAGCAACATTCTAACCAACATAAGCTAACTCTAACAGTGTGTGTGTGTGTGTGTGTGTGTGTGTGTGTGTGTGTAATTTCACCTTTACAATATCACTGATGAGGGAATACCGAAACATCCAGTCTAAGGTGATACTGTCACTCTCCATCAGATCCTGTAAAACACACACACACACACACACACACAACACAGAATTGACTTGGTAAGGCAAAAAAGTGAGGGTGCGACGTGTGTCATGTCTATTGAGCAGTAAGCGTATGGTTCAGTAGATGGGTGGTGTGTGTGTGTGTGTGTGTGTGTGTGTGTGTACCTGTAGACTGCCTCTGGGACAGTACTCTGTGATGATGCAGATGTTGGGCGGGTCAATGCAGGCTCCAGTGAAACGGGTCAGATGTTCATTTTGGACATCACGCATCTGTGTGTGTGTGTGTGTGTGTGTCAGAGGGAGAGAGAACGACATCTCATTACTGTAAAAGTAACTACAGACACCCACAGACACAAGGTCATGAGACGACGGGGAACATCAGGCTAGGGGGTGGAGATTAAGAGATGTGTGTGTGTGTGTGTATGCATGTGTGTGCGTGTGTGTGTATGTGTGTGTGTGAGCCTCACCTGAGCCTGACCTTGCTGAATGCATGCCTCAGTGCCTTCTCTAGGTAACATATCTGTGTGTGCATAAGTGTGTGTGTGTGTGTGTGTGTGTGTGGGTGTGGTGTGTGGGGGGGGGTCAGCACTCACATGCTTGAGTTCGAACAGCACCTTCCTGGTCAGTTCAATGCGTTTCTTGTTGACATATTTAATGGCTGCTAAGTTCCCCTGGAGAGACAAACATTTACCTCATTATTTCCATGCCTGGGTATGCTCAGTCACTACTTGTGCTGATGTACACACACACACACACACACACACACACACACACTCATACAGCGACAAACACACACACACTCACATACACACACACACACTCACACACACTCATACAGCAACAAACACACACACACACACACACTCATACAGCAACAAACACACACACACACACACACACACACTTACTGTATGATTAACACATTTAAAGTAACAATAATCTGTTTATACTGATGTTATGACAAGTTCAGTTGTGTAAGTGTGATGAATGTGTGGAAATGCTGCTAAATTTATGACACATATAAACTTGGCACTACACATTTACATAATTTAATTAAATGGATTATGTTGGGAGTGTGTGTGTGTTTGTTTTAGAATGATTAAGATGTTTTGGAGTGTGTGTGTGTGTGAGTACATCTCTCCATGTGTGTGTGTTTGTCTCTGTGTATGTGTGTGTGTCTGAGAGAGGACCTTGTAGTAGCCGGTTTTGGTGTAGATCTGGATATTTCCCTCCATGGTGAGGAGAGAGCCGTAGTTTGAGCCTCTCTGTACAGACAAGAAAATACAGTTATTGTGTGTGTATGTGTGTATGTGTGTGTGTGTGTGTGTGTATGTGTGTGTGTGTGTGTGTGTTTGTGTGTGTGTGTGAAAGAGGTGTTGATGTGCCCTGTTGCGCCACACAAGCCTTTTCTCATACTAACGTCTTTGCTTCCTGGGACTGAACTATCATATGATGATGGACAGACTCCTGTCGGTTGTACTGATACTGTGTGCATACAACACGCACATCCAGAGGAGCACAAAAGTGTACATCACACACACACACACACACACACACGCACAGTTCATGTGTCAAAGACAACCAGATAGGCAGCTAAACTCATGAAAGCTTCACACACACTGTACTGCTGTCTGCCTGATATGCTGATGTCACAGGTCTCATTGCTGCTGTAGACAAGAACGCATCACAGATCTTTCCCTGCTGACTTCCCTGTTGTCCAGCACTTTACTCATCTTGGAATTAAGATTTTTCCTTCTTTACATCACATTAGAACTCATCATATTCTGGAAACACATAAAACCATTAAAATATACAATGATAGGGATGAGTGGGCTGTCCTGCCTGCCTCACGTCAGGCCCAGACTGCTGTTGTTAAGATGAATATTTTACCAAGAATGAATTTTATCAGCGCTATGATTCCACTCTGCCCTCTCACAGATTATTGGAGGAAATTTCTCAATTCATCTGGAACAAAAAACGTCCCAGAAATGATCTAATGACTAAAATGATCTAATGACTAAAATGATCAACCTTACAGAGAGGTAGAGGAGATGGTGGTTTAGCAGGACCTCATTTTAAATGTTACTTTTGCTCTTTTGTGCTACGTCCTGTTGTTACATGGCGTCATCCTGACACGCCGGTATCTTGGAGTGGGTTGGAGGAAAAAGTAGTTTAGAAGATGTCCTTGTTTCTAATGTCTCTGACAAACGAACCATGTTACGTTTTGGTCCCTTAGTTTCAAATGTGATTCAAACATGGCGCTTAGTAGAAAAACATATGACAGACGGCATACACTTTCCCCTCTGTTCAATCACAAAGGGTTACTGATTGGAGGAAGACCTATTACCTCATCACACTGGAGCAGTAGAGGCATCCGATCCCTAAAGGATCTTTACACTGACACTGCCCTAGGTTCCTTCCTGGACATCACAATCTCATTCAGTCTACCAGATTTTTCTTTCTTTATATATTACACATCAGATCAGCCATGAAAGCATATGGCGGACTTTGGCTGCCACCATTGCCACACCCTGGGCAAACTGATTTCAGTGCAAAATAGACCCAAGGCTGTGGTATCTGAGTTTCGCTTGTTTATTCTAAAATCCTCATACCCTGATTTGCCTTTAGATAGATTCTGGAGACAAGATTCTCCTGCCTGGATCCAGAGTCTGATTGGGAGGATGTTTGGGATTGTATTAAGGAGGCACCACATAACCCTAACCATTTTAATTTCACACATAGAACTCATTTAACTCCTCGTAAGCTTTTCTACATGAAACTGATGGACTTCCCCTTGTGCTCCTTTCATAATCTAAAGTCTCCTGGGACATGTTTCCATATGATGTGGGATTGCCCACTAGTGTTCTGCACAGTTCTGGAATGATGTTGTTTCAATACTGCCAGATCGAGTGGGTGTCCCAGTCCCAGGGACTATTCCTGTCCTGATACTAAATGACTTCTCAGAAATAAAAACTCTCAGACTAAACAAGCACATCCTCCTAGTTGTACTCACTGCCGCCAAAAAGCTGGTTGTTATGAGATGGAGACCCTCCCAGACGCTGGTACTAGACAGCGGATCCTGGCCATTTCAGATGTGGTTTGTTTGGACTAGTCAAGCACCCATATTTATGATGCCACAGAGAAAAAAGCTTTGTGCACTTGGCAGACGGCAGTGGAATCTTAACCCTCTGGTCCTTATTGTCATTACCCCTTACGACCTCTGAGGTGGAGTGTGTGTGTGTGTGTGTGTGTGCGTCTTTGAGTCTTTATCCTTGTCTGTGTGTCTAACCTATTTCCTCTTTTCTTCTGAGTTTTGAATGCTTCTCTTCTCTTCTCTGCATACAGGCAGGTGTGCATGGGGTTGTTTTTTCTTTATTCTTTCTGATCTTATTTATTTATTTATTTTCCCCTTTATTAAGTGTTTTATGTTATTTGTTTGTGTTAGTTTTGTGTTGGGTTTGTGTTTTGTGTTGGGTTGAGGTTTGGCTGGGTTGGGTGGGTAGAGGTCATTGTTTTATGTAAGTCTTCAAGTTGTGTAGATTTTACTTAAAATGTGGTGTTTCCTTTTGTGATGGATGAATGACATCACACTTTTCTTGCCCTCTCACTTTTGTATTTCTGTAATTTGATATGCAAGTGCTTAATAAATATTTGACCAAAAAAAAAATCCACAATCTAATTCAAAAGGCAGATTTTTCAGGAACGGTTTACAGTATTCATGGAATATAGCCTAGAGTCACCAGTCGTTCATTTCCACCAATGCTGCTGACGTCACAGGAAGTTCTCCTCTCAAAGAGCGACTCCTGCTGCAAAATTAGCAGCCAACTTACAGACTCAGCAGGCTGTTTTCCTGACAGTATTCAGGAGTGTAGCACAAAGGCCAGGCATGTGTTGGCACTCAGGTTTCCTGAGCAATTATTTGAATAATTCAGACATTTCT
Source organism: Tenualosa ilisha (assembly GCA_015244755.2). Lineage (NCBI taxonomy): Eukaryota > Metazoa > Chordata > Actinopteri > Clupeiformes > Clupeidae > Tenualosa > Tenualosa ilisha. The sequence goes on from PYXC01001490.1 coordinate 496,908, forward strand.
CTCATATCTCACAAACAGAATGAGGGCCTTCTAAAGGTTACTTATTTGCGTATGTGTGTGTGTGTGTGTGTGTCTCACCAGTGAGAGTGTGAGTTTGCTGCATGCGCGTCTGAGTGCCTTCTTTAGGTTACTCATCTGAATGTGTGTATTGGTGTGTGTGTGTGTGTGTGTGTGTCTCACCAGTGAGAGTGTGAGTTTGCTGCATGCGCGTCTGAGTGCCTTCTCTAGGTTACTCATCTGAATGTGTGTGTGTGTGTGTGTGTGTGTGTGTGTGTGTCTCACCAGTGAGAGTGTGAGTTTGCTGCATGCGCGTCTGAGCGCCTTCTCTAGGTTACTCATCTGAATGTCCTCCCACTGCACCCTCCACAGCTGAGCAGCCAGCTCCTTTTCCAGCTTTAGCTTCCTGAGAGGCACACACACACACACACACACACACACACACACACACACATGAGCAGGGAGCATGTACAGCACGTACAGGGACAAACTAGTTTTTCTCAATAAATAAATAAATAATAATAATTAAGAAAAATAGTTTTTGTCACACAGGTGATGTCAGGTGTTTAATGACATCTCTCTCTCTCTTTCTCTCTCTCTCTCTCTCTCTCTCTCTCTCACACACACACACACACACACACTCACCCACACACACACAAGCTGACCTGTAGATGAACACAGTGACTGTGATGATGATGAAGAGGATGAAGCACACCACGATTGAGATCATCTGCCGCATGGTAACTGTCTCTATGGAAACATGAAGAGGTGGTCGTTAAGTAGGAGGTTAGTTTCATCAACATGCAAACACCTTAGAAACACACAGTAGAAATCTGATGGAACAAATAGCGGCTCCTCCAGTTACTGCGCCTCAGATATTACACAGCGCTGCACTTTGAGTTTAATTTCATAGCAACCATTAAGAGTGACATTTAGGTGAGATCAGAGACACCACGTTAGGTACAGGGCTGAGGTTAGCGCTAAGGCTAGGCTAAGAGTTAGTGCATCTCACTCAAAAAGAAGAAACACTGCCGCTGACAATGATTTTCACAGGTATTTTTTTCTGACTATTTGTTTAATCTATCCACGAGTTTTCACAGTCCTGTGATGCTTAGTGCAAAATGTGGACAACACTTCCAGTTCAGCCATGGCCAATCAAATGATATTTTCCGACATTAAAACATCAAACTGAAAAGGTTTTGCATTGCCACCTGATTGCTACCAGTGCGATTAGCAGCACTTTTCAAAATGTAAAAAATTGGATGAAACAGCCTGACTTAACGGTAGCATTGCATGAGAGCTTCATACTTTAAAAAGCCCTCTCGTTGCATAGGATACCTTTAACAGCTGATTATTGTGACAGCCTTGACTTCCATGAGGTACCTTCACTAGCTGATCAATAGTTGATCAATAGTTGATCAATAGTTAAATAGCTGATTAATAGTTGATTCATCATTGGAGTGTGGTAGCCCAAATGGGACATTTGTGGGTAAAGGACTCAGGTCCAGCAGGGAGCAGCTCTCCAGACAGCTAAAAGAGAAGTGGAGCTTCCTCCATGGAAACACTCAGAGAGTCAAGATGGCCGACTTACTTGCGAGGCAGTGAGGGGCGTCATTCTTGAAGCCACAGACGGGAACATCAAGAGGGGGTGACCCACCCGGCCACTGCAAACTCACCCCTTCAACCGGAAGCATCTGTCTCTGACTGCCATTATAAACATGGACCATCTGCCAAACACACAACACCGCCTGTTACACACACACACCATCTGCCAAACACACACTGCTTCCTGTTACACACAGACATGCACATACACACACATGCTACACACACACTCACAAACCATCTGTCAAAATTACTGTATGTTACACACAAACCATTATACACAAGCACCATCTGCTATAAATGCATGTTACATACACACACGGACAAGCGCAGACACACACACATTCATACTATTGTACCTTAATACCATCTGTCAACACATACTGCACATATTGTCCCCAAACATACACATACACACATACACACTGTTATACACACACACACACATACTGTTATGCACACACACGTACACTGTCTACTATACGTCTACCTACCCGGCTGCCTGTTGCAGACACTACACATACAGTGTGTGTGTGTGTGTGTGTGTGTGTGCATGTATGCGTGTGCGCCTGCATGCATGCATGTGTGTGTGTGTACCTGGTACACTCCGGTGGAGTAGTTGCTCATGTCCCACAGAGCAAAGTCCATCTCTCGATTTCCAACCTCATCAATCTGAAACAAACCAGTAACCCCTGTGGAATAAACAGAAAATACTCAGAAACATACAAACACACCACACACACACACACACAGTTTGAGGAGACTTCTTATGACAAGGCTCACGTGCAAGTTGTGAAACTGTGCGTGACGCTCCAATGTCAGAATGCACTGGTGTTGGTGATGGGGCTGCTGCAGACCACTGCAATGCATTCAGCTCTTATCCCAAATACAAGAAGCCTTGGGCCCTCACTAAGATCAATACATACCGTTTGGCATGGGAATGAGTGAATGCACAGCCTTCTGATGTATGATCATTCTGTAAATGAGGGCCCTTCTCTCTCTCTCTCTTACTCTCTCTCTCTCTCCCTCACACACACACACACACACACACACACATGGCAACAAATGCATTTTGTGTCTGTGCATACGTGTGCGTATCTTTTCAGAAGGCTGTGTGTGTGTGGTGTATATGTGCATGTTTTCCTTTAATATACAGAACTTGGAGAACTCCCTCCTATCCTTGGACACACACACACACACACACACATACACACACACAGCTCTGTCCTTGATCAGGTCCAGAACATTTCCAAGAAGTCCTGCAGTCAGCGGACAAAACTCCAGTAATGCCTCATCCATCAATAGTGCTGAACACATGCACACACACACACACACACACACACACACACACACACACACACACACCAGATGAGTTTTTTGGTAGATTCTTGGTAGAATGGCTTAGTCTCAATGTCCGCCCTTACAGATAGACACACTTAACTGGGCATTTATGCTGTTTGCGAGGGTTTAGGGGTATCCTGCTGAAGTGTGTGAGGTCTCACTTGCACCCTTTCGGAACCCTTTCCTAAAGTTAGCACCGTATGCTGACTGTGCTGAAGGGAATTACCCACAGTTCATAGCGTTGTGATGGGAATTACCCACAGTTCATAGCATTGAGAAGAATGGAATCATCAGAATAGCACCAATTTACAATTACCAAGAAACGAAAAGGGAAGTGTGGTTTTTACGTGAGTTTAGTGTTGTAAACTGAACGATTTATCACAGGTGGTGTCCCAGAAACAGCCAATGTCTTCTCTACAAACAACATACTCACAGATACACCCCCTCCCACCCCAGCACACACACACCACACATACATACACACACACACACACACACACTATTAGACTGTGAAACAGGAGTACAGGTGATCCAAATGAGTAACTCAATCCTCTGCTGACGACAGTGGCACACACACACACACACACACACACACACACACACACACACTGGGAGGACAAAGAAAAAAGACAGATGTTTTTTTCTTTCAAAAACTATCCCCAACTAACCCCATTTATCCCTCTCACAAACAGACTGGGTCTAATGAGCATTTATAAGCCCTGACAAACAGACAAACCTTCATAATCCTGTAACCCTAATGAACCTTTAGAGCTAACTGATAAACCAACTATCTAATGAACCTTTATAACTATCTAATGAACATCTATAAGCTATCCAATAAACTTTTATAAACTATCTAATGAACCTTTATAAAGATGTTTGTCAGGGGCTTATAAATGCTCATTAGACCCTAGTGAGGGGTTGTATGGGGTTGGTTTGGAATGGAGTTTGAAAGAAAAAACATCTGCCTTTTTTCTCTGTCTCTCAGCGTGTGTGTGCGTGTTCCATTCACTTGGGACTTTCCAGAATTTCTTGATAACGGACCATTACTAAGTATAACAGACCGCTGTCAAGGAAAGTGAAATAGAACATTGCCATGACCAATCAGCCTTTTTTCGCTGAAGCTATTATCTATCATTATCCTTACAATGACTGTGAAAGCAACGATAAACAATGCTTAATTATCAAGATTCTGCTCCGCTCCATGTCCACTTCTGCATCAGTCTGACGGGAGATATTCCACGATAATGACGCCCCACAGAAAGAAACTACCTGACCAACAGACAAACCCAAACTATTCCTTTCCAATTCTATCCCCAACTCCAGTTAGCTTTTGGGTTTGGGAGAAAACTCTTATTCTTCTGTTCATCGTTTGTCTATTGACAAACTTTTAAAAATGCTTCTCTTCTCAGACAAAAACAAAAGCTGATCTCTCGGATGGTGTGTTGGGCCTTTGAATGGGACTCATTGCAAACTAACACTAGAATGAAAATCTACAGGATTACCAACATTGTCAAGACATGGCATTACCCCTCACATCTGCACCATCTCCCTTCTCTCTGCGGTGGAAACAGATCCCCAGCCACTGGGTGTAGGATGAGCCGGCCCATATATATCTACACTGAGATGACTGAGCCACTCCCTTCTGTAGGGCTCTGGGCATAGGTGGCCGATGTGGGTAATGGCCTCTGGGTATAGGTGACCATAGGTGGCTGAGGTGGGTAATAGCCTCTGGGTATAGGTGACCATAGGTGGCTGAGGTGGGTATAGGCCTCTGGGTATAGGTGACCATAGGTGGCTGAGGTGGGTAATAGCCTCTGGGTATAGGTGACCATAGGTGGCTGAGGTGGGTAATGGCCTCTGGGTATAGGTGACCATAGGTGGCCGAGGTGGGTATGGCCTCTGGGTATAGGTGACCATAGGTGGCTGAGGTGGGTAAGGCCTCTGGGTATAGGTGACCATAGGTGGCCGAGGCCAATCGCTACATATTATTTGCTCTATTTGTTCATTGGGTATTTCTAGAGTAGAGGGGGCAAAGCTCTAATCTGGCAGCAAGAAGCTTAGGGCCCCGCCATTCAGTGTGTGAGTGTGTGTGTGTGTGTGTGTGTGTGTTGTGTGTGTGTGTGTGTGTGTATGTGTGTGATGGGCGGGCACCAGGGGACTGGAGACCAGCAGGGGACAGCAGACCAGATGGATGCATGGATGGATGGACTGGCTGTACATGTACATGCAGCCAGACTGTGGTATGGATTCTCAGCAAGGGGCAGACGTGGGAAGCAGAAGGTCATGGGAAGGTGCACGGGGAGGGGGTGTGGGAAGGGTCTCAGCAGGAAGACCCAGGGCATTGTGGGACAGAGAAGGTCGGGGACCCCTAAACCCTCAATCCCCAAAATGTCTGGTTGCACGGCAGAGATCGACCTCCGTGGAGTGTACGCCCACAAAACTAACCCAGTGCCATCACATTAGCATTGCCAGAGATGAACATTACTGTCCATTATTATACGGCTCTCCAGAATGCTGTGGATAGTTCCATTCACTTTAAATGGGCCTTTCCACTGTTCGGAGGTCAGTTATTTCTGTATAATCACTGCTGCGAAAGTATAATGACTGCTGTCAATGGCAACAGGTTTTCTGCTTCAGATACGCATCT
>PYXC01001490.1:507500-510000 GCA_015244755.2 Tenualosa ilisha
AAGTGGAGGCCTCTGGACACAACACATAGCTGACCTCCAGTTTAATGTGCTCACACACACACACACACACACACTCTCTCTCTCTCTCCCTCTCTTACACAAACACACAAATACATCATCTCAATCAAGACACACACACACACACACACACACATACACACACACACCTTAAAAACACTTACATAGTAAATGAATACACTTAGATAGTAATACACACAGACACACTCCTAGTGACATAAAACTATACACTCTTAGTTACAAAAACATTGAGTCCACAAGAGCACAATATGGGCCACAAACCCATGGCCACGGCCACACACATCTATGTGTACACCAAATTCCAGACAGAAACCTATGAGCACAGTTCATTAGGTCTGTGACAGATGGTGTCTGTGTCTCTGTGAGCGCTTGGTTTGGCCTGGGGGCGTTCAGAGTCTCTGTGATGTGTTTTTTTTAATCTGGTTTTGGGCCATAATAAAGCCAGAAACACAAGACTCTGGCGCACACACACACACACACATACACACACACACACACACACACACACACACTCTTACACCCACTTACACACACACACACACACACACACACACACACACACACACACACACACACACACATACACACACCCCAGCCCTGTTTGGAGACAGATAAAGGGCGCGATTGGATTTGGTGCTGGTAAATCTCTCAGATTTGATCTTGGTAGGGAACAGGCCACAGGTTGTGCAGTGCTTAATGACCTTAATGTCCCTTCAAAACAGCTGTGTCTAGGTGTGTGTGTTTGTGTGTGTGTGTGTGTATGTAACTTTGCGCTTGTGTCTGAGTGTGTGTGTGTGTGTTTGTGTGCGCGTGTGTATGTAACTTTCTGCATGTGTGTGTGTTTGTGTGTGTATTTTCTCTTAAAAATAACACAGATAACAGGGTGAGGGATGTCTATGTGTGTATGTGTGTGTGTGTATGTGTGTGTGTGTGTGTGTGTGTGTGTGGTGTAGTTTCTCTTAAATACAGTATCACATCGACAGCAAAGCAAGAGATACAAAGTAGCGTGAGTAAGGGTGTGTGTGTGCATATATGTGTGTGTGTATGAGTCAGCGTTCATCTGTGTTTTTGTGTATGTGAGTTCATGTGAGTCAGCGTTCGTGTGTGTTTTTGTGTGTGTGTGTGTTGGTGTATTTTCTCTTAAATACTGAATCACATAGACAGCAGGTCAACAGGATACAAAGGAGCCGCATGGATATAGTTGTCAAATGTGAGTGTGTGTGTGTGTGTGTATATGTGTGTGTGTGAGTGAGTGTGCACGTGTTTGTGTGTGTGTGTGTGTGTGTGTGTATATGTGTGTGTGTGAGTGAGCGTGCGTGTCTGTGTGTGTGTGTGTGAGTGAGTGTGCACGTGTTTGTGTGTGTGTGTGTGTGTGTGTGTGTGTGTGTGTTATGATGAGCTGACCACGGTAGGCACGGTTCCACATCCTCTGGGTGACGTTCTCTCCCTCTGGTCTCTCTCCTGCTGGAGTCTCTCTCAGCGTCTCATCCAACGCCAGAGCGTACAGCATCACGCCGTCATAGAAGCTTCCAGAAATCATGTTCATCTGACACACACCAACACAATATCATCAGATCACAGACAGCATCACAGGCAAGACAACACAGTCAAACAGAGAGACAGTTAGAAAAACAGACTGTCAGACACACACACAAACACACACACACACACACACAGACTTAAAAAAATGAATGGTAACTGTGCCAATCACAAAACTAAAGAGTGTGTACACAGTGTTGCATGTTGAGCGTGTGTAGGCATGTGTACAGTGCTGTATTGTGAGTGTGTGTGTGTGTGTGTGTGTGTGTGTGTCTGTGAGTGTGCCCACTGAGAGTGTCTGAGAATATGTGTGTCGACCTTTTCAAAACTCTTCATAGAGCGTGCTTTACCAACACACATCTGCGCACCCCAGTTAGCATTTGCTGCTAAATGCACTACAGCCACCAAAACTCCTCATACTTCACCCAAAGTCACCAATGCTGCTGGACCTGTAGCACGTGCTGTGGCGGTCATACACCCAAAACACTAAACACCAAACTTGATGTAGCTTAATATAGCTTTTCTCATTTACTCTAACACAGATCAACATTGTTACATAATGTTATGTTCAGTATATGTTATATATACGTTTGAGGGAATATTGCAATGCCAAACTGCAATACCAAACTATCTAAGTGACATTTTTATGTACTGGTGTACCTCTGGCAGTAGATGAAAATGGCACATCCAGTGACTGAATGAATATTTCTCTGCATCTGTGTAAACTGAAGGAATGTGCAGATGTGCATCACAATAGAACAGTGTTTCCTAAATGGTCTACTGCTATACTACCTACTGCAGTACATACCACATGAACAGTACCGCTCCAGGACTCCTTTGATCAAGACTTGTGTGTTTCACTTGTTAGCTCACTTTATCATGTGCTCTAGTATAATAATGGCTCTGGTATGTAAAGCCAGTA
>PYXC01001490.1:525000-530000 GCA_015244755.2 Tenualosa ilisha
GAAAAAGACACTCACTGTGCACTTTTATGGCCGTGTGTGCATGTGTATGTTTGTGTGTGTGTGTGTGTGTGCATGTATGCATGTGTGTATGTGTGTATGTACGCATGTGTGTGTGTGTGTGTACGCGTGTGTGTGTGTATGTACGCATGTGTGTGTGTGTGCATGTACGCATGTGTGTGTGTGCATGTGTATGTACGCATGTGTGTGTGTGCATGTGTATGTACGCATGTGTGTGTGTGTGTATGTATGCATGTATGTGTATGTCCGCATGTATGTGTGTGTGTGTATGTATGCGTGTGTGTGTGTATGTACACATGTGTGTGTGTATGTATGCATGTATGTGTGTGTGTGTGTTTGTATGCATGTGTGTGTGTGTATGTATGCCTGTATGTGTATGTATGCATGTGTGTGTGTGTGTGTGCGTGTGTATGTATGCATGTGTGTGTGTGTGTGTATGTACGCATGTGTGTGTGTGTATGTATGCATGTATGTGTATGTATGCATGTGTGTGTATGTATGCATGTATGTGTATGTACACGTGTGTGTGTGTATGTATGCATGTATGTGTATGTACACGTGTGTGTGTGTATGTATGCATGTATGTGTGTGTGTGTGTATGTATGCATGTGTGTGTGTGTGTATGTATGCCTGTATGTGTATGTATGCATGCATGTGTGTGTGTGCGTGTGTATGTACGCATGTGTGTGTGTGTATGTATGCATGTGTGTGTGCGTGTGTATGTACGCATGTGTGTGTGTGTATGTATGCATGTGCATGTGTATGAACGCGCGCGTGTGTGTGTGTGTGTGTGTGTGTATGTGTATGCATGCATGTGTGTGTGCCTGTGTGTGTGTGTGTATGTACGCATGTGTGTGTGTGTATGTGTATGTATGCATGTGTGTGTGCCTGTGTGTGTGTGTGTGTGTATGTACGCATGTGTGTGTGTGTGTATGTATGCATGTGTGTGTGTATGAATGTGTGTGCGTGCATGTGTATGAACGCATGGGTGTGTGTGTGTGTATGTGTGTGTGTTTGTGCGTGTATGCATGTGTGCGTGTATGTGTGTATATATGTGTGTGTGTGTGTCTGTGTGTGTGATGCTGCATGATTAAGAGATAGTATGTTACTGAGTGTTGAGTTGTATATGTTTATGTGCTAAATATGCAATTCTAAACCCATATGCTTCCTCTGTCACACCTGTGTTGTCCATCCTAACACTCCTCTTCCTGTCTCTCCCAGTCCTCCATCCTAACACTCCTCTTCCTGTCTCTCCCCGGTCTTTGTGTCATGACACGTTTCACATCAGTGAGTCCTACTGATCATTCTAACACGGCTGTCATGTCACTCTCCCTGATGTCATGTTATGTTTGTGTGTGTGTGTGTGTGTGTCTCATAGTGATGTAGCGCTCAGTTTCTGGACCATTTTTATGTGGTCTTGGTCTTGAATCTCTTTGGTCTTGATCTTAAACGTGGTGTTTTTTTTCTCAACAGGTTTAACAAAAGCTACCTACCAAACAGCTTGCTCTAACAGCTCATATCTTTGCATAAACATATCTATTACTGTAATGGCAATTGCACTGTATTGGGGACTGGTGAATGTAAGAGCTTCTCTCCCATATTGTGTAAACATTATGCTTGTGAGAGTTGAGAGCCTCTTCACAGATTTATTCTGTGTGCCCCCTAGAATTGATTCAAGTACCCCCAGGGGTCCTCATACCCCAGTCTGACCACCACAGGACCACATCACTGTCAGAGGGCAGATCCCACACAACCAGTCCCAATGAAACCCTTCAGTGCCTCTCTTCAAATGCAATAGAGACGTGAACAGTGCAACAGATAAGACAACATGAATTTGATTAAACTGAATGAATTTGATTAAACTGAATGAATTTGCATTTACATTTAAGCATTTAGCAGATGCTTTTATCCAAAGCGACTTACATAAGAGGATAACATTCAAGCTACAGCACAATGAAAGAAACTAACAAGGGGTGCATATTGCTACCATAAAAACTGCAGTATTTTAAGTTGAAAGTGCACTAGTGTAATAATAGTGCAGTAATTGATTTAACTGGTCATGACACTTTACAGCAAAGTCTTTCTACTACAGTTTATACCAGTGATCATGTCACTTCAAGTCTAACTCTAGTCTGGTATTGGACTTGGTCTCCACCAGCCTGGGTCTTAAGGTGTCGCCTGTGTGTGGGTCTTGGTCCTGGTCTGGTCTTGGTCCTGGTCTGGTCTTGACTACTACACTTGTGTGTGAGTGTCAGGATAAAAGTGAAGGGTGAAAGTGACACACTTGTGTCTCATCTCGCCTCGCTGTGCCGCCATGACGACGCCTGCCTGTCTGAACTCATCTGAAATTCCTCTGGACTCGCTCCTGGTGCGGTTACCGTAACAACAGACCCGTGACTCTTTCACTTGCTCATCCCAGATCCTCATGCAGCTGGAAGGCCTCCATGACGGATGTTTGTGGTCTTGGCCTCTGTGTATATGTGTGTGCGTGTGTATATGTGTGTGTGTGTGTGTGGTGTGTGTGTGTATACAGTGTGTGTGTGTGTGTGTGTGTGTGTGTTTGTGGTGTATACCTTTCTGTGTGTGTGTGTGTGTGTGTGTGTGTGTGTGTATATACAGTATGTGTGTGTGTGTGTGTGTGTGTTTGTGGTGTATACCTTTCTGTGTGTGTGTGTGTGTGTGTGTTTGTGGTGTCTCCCTCTGTGTGTGTGAGTGCGCATGCGTGTGTTTGTTTGTGTTTGTGTTGTCTCCCTCTGTGTGTGTGAGTGCGCATGCATGTGTTTGTTTGTGTTTGTGGTGTCTGCCTCTGTGTGTGTGTGTGGTGTGTGTGTGTTTGTGTGTGTTTTTGGTGTCTGCCTCACCCTGTGTGCGTGTGTGTGTGTGTGTGTGTGTGTGGTGTCTATCTCTCTCTCTCTGTATGTGTGTGTGTGTGTATGTGTATGTGTGTGTGCAGTGGTTCTCTCTCTTTCCTCCCCCTTCTCCTCTTGCTCTCTGTCCCTTCCTCTCACACACACATTCTCTTTACGACAGTTATAGTCCGAGACACACAGCCACGCAGCAGGGCCTTCCTTATCATGCTAAAATGCAGGTTTATAAAAGAGCTGCCATGATTAATTGGTTAGCTGTCAACTCTTAAATTAACTGACTACTTTGGAAATCAACCAATCAGTTTGCCCTTTTTTAGTAAGTTTAAGTAAAATACCAAAAAATTCTCTGATTGCTGCTTTTAAGTCCATATGCAGTTCCATAGGACTAGGATTGTGCTCCCATCCTACTCCATAAAGAAACCTGAGCTTCCCTCTGCATTGACACCCATCAGTATTTCACACACACACACACGCACGCACGCACACACACGCACGCACGCACACACACACACGCACGCACAAAGTAAGCATCATCAGCCCTTGACTGTATGTCTATATGTGCACATGAGGGAGCAGAGGACAGCAGATGTGCTCATTCTGTCTGACTGACTGAAATAACACTGTGCTGTACCCGTGCCATGTGGGGGACATCAGTGTGGATCATCCGGAAGAGGTCTGGTGCCAATAGGTCAACTGACCAAGGAGCATAATAGATTTATGTATTATGTAAATACTTTTTCTCAGTGTGTATGTTGTTGAATTGATTTGATGTGACTAGATTAATTAATGTAAGAGCATAGAGTCAAGTGTTCTAACAACAGGCTTTGTTTTGGAACCACTGATGCTGTTGCAGACATCTTCCCTGATGTGAACTGTGGATATTTCAAATACTACAGCTGGTGTCATTGCAAATATTTGGGCTTCAATGTGCCATTGGCCTCGACCCACATCAGGATCACTCACTCTCATTACTCACTTATCCTGTACCTGCTCCTGGACTCTCATCAGTCACTTAATACAAGCCGGATCAATCACTGACAAATCTCTTGATACAAGCCTGGGTCCCGATCAATCACTCAAATTTATAATTAAACCTGGGCCTGATCCCTAATCAATCGCTCTGATTACTCACTCACCCTGGGCCTGATCCCTGATCAATCACTCTGATTACTCACTCACCCTGGGTCTGATCCCTGATCAATTAGTCTGATTACTCACTTACCCCAGTCATGCTTCCTAAACAGTAACTCCAATTAATTACTGACCTTAGGCCTGGTCCCTAAATCAATCACTCTGATCAATCACTCTGATTACTCACTTACCTCACGCCTGATCCCTTATCAATAACTGATCAGTCACTTACACTATGCCTGATCCCCTAATCAATCATCCTGAGTACTCACATTGATCACTCACTTACCCCGGGCCTGGTCCCTGATCCTGGTCACGAGGTCCTTGTAATCCAGGGGCTGGTTGTACTCATCAAAAGCCAGCTCTTTGGTGGTGATGTTCTCCCTGATCATCTCTGTGTAGGGTCCCTCCACTGTGAAGTAGCAGGGTCGGTCGTCAGTCTTGTGGTCGTGGAACACCAGCATGGCCTGCCTCCACCCGAAGTACTGATGCATCTGCACCACAAACTCCCCCAGCTTCTTGTAGGTGGGTCCCGTGTTGGTGATGGAGGTGTACTCCTCGAAAGCGATGGCCGCCGCCCCGGCTGTCACCATGGGAACGTTCCAGTGCCCGGTGAAACGCGCCACCTGTGCGGCGGCATAGTCGCAGCCTGGCCCGATGAAGGCCCATGGATTGTGGGACAGTCTGAGGTCGACGGCGGCCAGCGGAGCCACAGACTCAGAGCACTGCCCCTCCTTGGTGTCGCTGCCCTCGAAGACGAGCACCAGATGGTGTCCTGGCAACAGCGTGGGGTCAGAGTTCACACGATCCAGCGCCCGGCTCAAGGCGGGGGCCACGCGGGGCCACGCCCATGCGTAGACAGCGTTGTTCTTGGGCAAGATGGCCGCCAGAGTAACGTTCTGGCCTGGTGCCTGGCGAGAGGGCGAGTCCTGTGTGAGTCCCTGGCCCACATGAACGAGCAGAAAGACCAAGAGAGTGATGGAC
>PYXC01001490.1:535000-592500 GCA_015244755.2 Tenualosa ilisha
ACACACACACGTGCGCACAAATGCATATGCACACACACAAATACATACACACACACACACACTCTCTCTCTCACACACACACACACAATATGAGAGAGCCAGAAGAGCAGTTTCTCTCAGTGCAGTTTTCCATGGCAACCGGTCTCTAAGCATGACTGCCACCTTGACAGCAGGAACGGCTAATTAATAAACTGTCAGCTCCAGTTCAGCCAGAAGAGCCTGCCAACATTAGCAGACATTAGCCTAAGCAGTGGCTTACAAACGCCCTGTCTTTGCCTTGCCAACCTTAGCCTAAGCAGTGGCTTACAAACGCCCTGTCTTTGCCTTGCCAGCCCCCCCCCCCAACAAAAAGGGCTACAGGGCATTACCATGTAATGGACATGACAAAAAAAAACAAAAAAGCGGCCATGGCCTACGGGTTAGGGCTTTGGGCTTGGAACCCAAGGGTTGCCGGTTTGATCCCAGACCAGTGGACCATGGCTGAAGTGGCCTTGAGTAAGGCACCTAACCCCTCACTGCTCCCTTGAGTAAGGCACCGAACCCCTCACTGCTCCCTTGAGTAAGGCACCGAATCCCTCACTGCTCCCTTGAGTAAGGCACCGAACCCCTCACTGCTCCCTTGAGTAAGGCCCCTAACCCCTCACTGCTCCCTTGAGTAAGGCCCCTAACCCCTCACTGCTCCCTTGAGTAAGGCACCTAACCCCTCACTGCTCCCTTGAGTAAGGCACCGAACCCCTCACTGCTCCCTTGAGTAAGGCACCTAACCCCTCACTGCTCCCTTGAGTAAGGCACCGAACCCCTCACTGCTCCCCGGGCGCCGCTCTAGCAGACAACCAACTGCTCTGGGTTAGTGTGTACTTCACTTCTCTTCATTTCTCTGTGTGCTGTGTGTGTTTCACTAATTCACTATTGGGGTAAATGCAGTGACCAAATTTCCCTCACGGGATCAAAAGATTTAATAACGTTATTTAAATATTAGCTTATATTAGCAGTTTTTTTCATGTAACCTCTACAATCGAAGACAGCAAGGCAGCAAATTGCATAATCATAATTCACATCATACAAATATTTATTTTATTTTTCATGGAGTGCCCCCCAACGACTGACTGACAGTCGGGAGTGGATCACTGCATAATGCTGATTGGATGGAGTCAATGAGCACATTTGGATGTTTTGTGTTTGATTAGAAGATGCAAGGCTGCAAAGCTGATTGGTCGGAGTTAATGATCACGCAAAGTTGATTGGTTGGTGCTGCATGTGATCAGTTGGAATAATCATTAGCAGAGCAAGAGCATGACGCCAAAAGTACATCGTCTTTGGGTGCAAGGACTTCAAAACGAAATGCTAATTTAAATAAATAAACCACCCTTTAAAACTTGTATTCGCAGTTTATTCATATAGTGTAGTGGACCATGTCTGAATCAACACATTGCAGCTCCTGACTAATATCAGTGCTTACTTGAAGTTGGAGTTATTATGGATTTTGGAATACAGTCACAGGAGTGGATGATCACAAGTTTGATTGGCTTCTGTCGATGACCACATGACTTTGATGGGTTGGAGTGGACAATCACATGAAGCTGATTGGTTGTTGTGGACAACAGGTCTGGATTATGGATCAATAAAGTGGCCCTGCACACACAATCATCTTCAGATGGATGGGACTGTCCTTTTTACTGGTCATTGTCTTAGATTTGATCTCATTTTCTTAGATCTGTGTAATGTGTTTAGGGTGTTACGGTCCCTGTGCTTGACTCTGTCAGGCCTGGGAACAGCAGAAACAGGAGCAGGCAGAGTCAGATGTCACACTGTACAGCATATCACTGGATATCATCATGTGAAAGGTGAACACTGCATCAACAGTAATGTCTAATGACACTGGTGTACACAGTTCTGTGATCAGTCTTGGTAACAACCGAGAGTCTGGAGGAGATTTTGTGGCAGTTTTACTACATACTCTTTGCCTGTTCTTTTTCTCTGTGTGTCTGTTCATCTGTCTCACTTCTTGTCAATGTGCTCTTCCTCTCTTCCTCTTATTGTCCATCTATCTGTCTATCCCTCTGGGTTAGGGTATTACAAAGGCTGTCAGACATGAGTAATCTTGAAATACTAATTATATGCAAGGTCCGATTCAGAGCCATTGAGATCCAGCCTGTAACGATTAGCATAAGCTAGTACACAAATAGCATCAATCAATATAGAAATAAGCAAACAAAGAAATTAATGTATGAGTGCATGTTGACCATAAAAGAAAATGTTTTCCCACAATGCTCAGGGGGAGTGGAACACAGCAGACGTCAACAAGATTCATCAGTAGTTTTAATCGCTATCGAGACTTCAATCTGGCATGGTCCTGTTGTCAGAAATGTAGTGTCTACCTCTGGCCGGGCAATAATAGCACTAATGACAATATTTACCTATCCCCAAATAATAACAGCATCAGTAATAAATCTGAAACCTAATTCCTATTGCACACAAATGCCTCCCTTAAGAAAAACAGCGAGGCCTTTGAAAGGAGAGTCCTTGTAAGGAGATGTGATTGAGCTGTGCAGACTCCATGGTCTGTGTTCCACAGTGACTGCGGCTCTAGGCCAACACAGGACTGTTCAAAGCCCAGCAGATGCACTTAGTGTCGAGGGAAGATTTCCAGACCTCCCCCCTGATTGAATCCCATGTGCTTCAGTGTCAATCAGAGGGTGTGATGTGAGGATAAACTGGCATCTGGATACACACGTGCACACACACACACACACACACACACACACACACAGAGCATGGAGCCCAGGGGAGGGTCAGAGATGCGTGAGGGCAGACCTCCCTAAATCGAACCCTTCAGAGAGCCTCACACTAAGGACATCCACACCCCACGACCAACACCTATACCGTGAACAAATGCAATATGGCCAGCACCATATACACTGACAGCCCAATCACCTGAACCCAGTATCTAAACATCTATATCCTAAACACATATACCCTACACCCTGTACCCTAGCTCCTTTCAACGCCTCTACTCTAAACACATATACCCTACACCCTGTACCCTAACTCCTTTAAACGGTTCAAGTCTGAACACATATATCCTACACCCTGTACCCTAACTCCTTTAAACGGCTCAAGTCTGAACACATATACCCTACACCCTGTACCCTAACTCCTTTAAACGGCTCAAGTCTGAACACATATATCCTACACCCTGTACCCTAGCTCCTTTAAACGCCTTTACTCTGAACACATATAACCATGATAACCACCTATGGACTGACTACCATGTAATGTAAAGTGGAACTATTATGAACCTTAGCTAAAACCATAGACAACTTGTAGTCTTTCATGGTTACTACTGATTGTAATTTTTCTGCATGATCCCTTGCAGTTGGGTTGGCCCCTTGAGTTGTGGATCTGCCCAAGGTTTCTTCCTAGACTAACTAAACATAAGGGAGTTTTGAGTTTTTCCTTAGCCCTGGTGCTCTTGGGTGCTCCTTCTGTAAGGCGCCATGAGACAATACTATTGTGAAAGGTGCTGTATAAGTAAAACTGAATTGAACTGAACTGAATATCTTACACCCATGCACACCCAATGACATGTACCACATGCCTCCTCTATCCCTTTATGTTTGTATAGTGTGCATTATGGTTCATGTGTGCAAGTTGTTACTGTATCCTCTGGTACGTGTAGTTCATGTGCTGGCCACTGGTTCCCTCTCCCTCCTTGTCTCGATCAGTCTAGCGACTGCCTGCAGACAATGGCCGATGTGTGTCTACAATCAGCTCGGTTTCTGCTCAACGTTTCCCTCCTTTTGGAAGTACTTCAGGGGCTGTGCTATTATTTATATGTGGATAATTCTGTGTCAAAACAGACGAGGTTGTTTCTGCACATTTCACTCTGACACTGTCTATATCACAAATGGGTCCCAACACCAAGGCTGTTTCAGCTGAAATCAGTCTGTCCTCTGTGTTAATCCCCTGATATTATTGTGTGACAGTTTTACAGCCTAAATAAGAAAACGTCCTCTGGGACGCCTTTTGGGTATTTGTGTCCTGAAGAGTAGCCAACCCAAACTAAAGTAGGATGGAAGATAAACATGTGCTTAATATGCCTGAACCATTAAAAGAGTGAGCAAAACGAGTCATTTAAAAATATTACAAACCTTTTTTGTACCAATTTGGTATGGATATTTTACTCTATAAAAAATGTTACTTATCCTTGTTTATCACGGAACCACTACTTGGAATCCCCCTTGTGCTACTGTGCATTAATGATCACCAAATAACCAAATGGTCGCCAAGCCTAAATTGAGCAACAGTAGCAAATGGAGCCATATTTTGTGAACAATGTCGCCCCCTAGGGTAAGGCACTTGCTTATGATTCAATCCATGGTCCTGTTGTTCAGAACAGAACACTTCAGTCTGGTACAGCCTACACCAAATTGAATTGGTATTAATGAAGGAAAGGAGTTATTTGCTGTGTGCTGTTGTAAAGGGTAGGCTAGTAGGCCTAAACTGTACTGTAAGAAAGCAAGTGCTTGTAGACTGTGAGTGCAGTTCCACGGTGGTGCAGGTGGCATTCCAGAGGGTTGCAGGTTCGAGCCCTGCTCTGTATGACCCCATCAAAGTGCCCTTGAGCAAGATACTGAATCACAAATTGCTCCTGCTGAGCAGGTTGGCACCTTGCATGGTAGCCACTGCCACTGGTGGGTGAATGTGAGGCACCTTGTAAAGCGCTTTGAGTGTTTGTAGGAGTAGAAAAATGCTAGATAAATGCAGTCAATATACCCAGTGGAGGCTATTGACGTAAAACTGTGTCAGAATTAAAATATTCTGATTACATTCCTGAACAACCTACGTGGTTTCAGGTGAATGAATGCTGTTACTTGACAAAAGAACCAGAGAATTTGTTAAAACACAGACCCAATACTAAAACAGCAGCTAACACTATAAGTGAGTGGGGCAAATTCTTGCCTGGCTTGCCTTAAACGTAAACACCTCTAGCATGCAATCGAATCTCACTACCGAATGTCCAGATCCTCTGTGCGAACAACGAAGGCAAACTCACTTTCAGATTCATTTTCCTTTGCCCCATTCAGTCAGTGTTTGCTGCCGGTTCGCTATTCAGTCTGTGTTGTCCTAAATTTTCTCATTCTGCTTCTGTTCCAGCCGTCTCCGTGTCTGTGGTTGGAACTACTCTAGACAATCGCTTCCCATAAGTGGTTTCCGGACTCAGCTACTCAGAGAAAGATGTGTAAGCTCCCTGCAGTAAACACCAGAGGGAGCTGTGCTGTCATTCTAATGATGAGAACTTTCCCAGTGATGATATTCCGATAAGGGACATGTGTTTTACCTTTGGACTACAGCAAGGTCGAAAGCATCATAAATCATCATAAATAAGTGAGTGCATTTACTCAAAAAGATGTCTTAGGGTGCTTTTACAGTTTTTTAATCGCTAACAAGCTTTTGTCCGATCTTTAGCCTCATTTTCAAAACGCTAAATGCAATTAGGCTTGCACACCATCGGTCTATTATCGCCAGCTGACACATTTCTTGCTGTTTTCACGCTGTATGCAGTCAATGAATGCATTTCTATAATGCTTACATTTTCTTTCCATGTAGGATCACATCAACACCAAAACAATCGGTGGCTAGGCCTTCTGTGAAGTAAATGGAAACTAGGTTTTGAAGTCAGTGTAGCGTAGTCTATGAAGTCATGGATTTTAAATACATGAAAATGAATGTAGAATCAGAAATGCCTTTGCCTTTGTACCGTGTAAAGAGACCTGACTTGTTAGTCTTGTGAAAGTCAGTGTACTATGACTGACTACGAGCCTAGAAATCTAGACGCACCCTAGCGGCGTGGTTTTGGTTTTGCTCAGCGGATATGTCTATCCACGCACTATTGGGGCCTTAGTAGGGCTACCATCCAATCACAATGGTCTATCTTTGTAGAGTCGTGTGGTGGACAAAGCATGATAACGACAGGGCTGTGACAGTGCAAATCACCTAATTGACCAAGGAATAGTGGTTGTTTGATTCGGCTTTGGCATCGACATTGGAAGAGTTCGATTTAGGATTTTCTTTGAAAGTTGCAGAAAAAGGCGCTTGAGTAATTAGTTTCAAAGAATGACGTATTTGCAGTTTTGCCAGTGTTGCTCTGATTGGTCGTAGCGCTATTCAGTTTTAAAGACAACCACTGATTGGTCGTGGCCAGACTATATATTTTAATGTTATGGTCTGGCTTGTCAGGCCAACTGACGATATGTTCATTGTATAAACACATGCTAGTGTTTGGTAGAATAATTAATTAGCCAGATTGTCAGTGTTTGGTGGTGTGAGAAGTTTTTTGCATTTCGAAATGTCGACATTTGAAATGTAGACCGTTTTGTGAACAAAATGTGCTTTTGATAAGAAAACCGTTTATTGTGTGATGGGTGCGGTTAAAAGTTTAGAAAATGTATTTTAACTATAGTTTAAGAGCAACTGAAAAAAAGAGGGCCTGCTGTCATCGACAGCATTTGCCAGGTAGACATTAAAATCACTGAACTTTCATGTTCGCCTAGACTGCAATTGAACTTCAAAACAAGGAAGCGTCAGCTGGGAAACTGTTAGCAAAACTGTTCCAGAGTTCCCCACTTGCCCCACAATGCCATTCACGTGTTTTTTTGTCATCATAATGTGGTCATTATTGAGATGAGGTACTACTGAGGTCTAATAAAATAAAATAGTTAAACTTTGAATACGAGTTGGCTACATGTTTTTGCATGCTCTGTTTTCGCCACATTTGTTACACATCAAACTTCTGCTGGAGCAGAAAGAGGAACAGGAATTTGCCAGTAACTTGATATCAATATTTCACCATAACATCAGTCATGGTAGATTTGACCAGGACATTTAACTTTGTGAATCAGAACCCACAGCCACCATAGATTGGCTGCTCCCTGGGCCCCGCATTCCACCCAGTCAGAGTCCCGACCCCAAACCCCATCAACTCCAACACAAACACACACACACACACACAGGATGGGAATATAAAGAGAAACACTCATAGCACAGCATGTTTAAAAACAAACAGAAACCTTTATTAATATCTCTGTCATTAAAAGAAAATATAAAGATCAGAGGTTATATTTACATTTCCACAGTATAGTATTTGCTTCAAACAAACAGAAACAAACCCTACTTGTACAAAACAATCCCTCTCACTAAGCAGCAACTCAAATATATTGTCTTGATCTTTCTCCCCTGTCTAGTAGTCTGTGCAAAAGAAAGAATGCATACCGATGAACACACTGTGTTTGCTACATTAAGGCAAATTCCTACATATCATACACTTAGGAAACGTCTTCATAAAGTGACAGTGTAATTTTATAATCTTCCACGTTTGATAATAACTATAATAGTGACAACGACCATAAACACTAAAGCTTTTAGAACAGTCGGCACGGCACACTCAGACCCCCGGGGGCCATGGAGAACAAAAATTAACCAATAAAAAACACTGGTCTAAGAGACCATAGACTTTTGTCCAATCAGAAACCTACAAGAGCATGGCCCTTTGACCAATCAAAGGACTCAAAAAGTTTGGACCCCTGCAATGGAACTCATAGGCCCCTCCTCCCCAGTACCTATTCCAAGGTCCTGGTCGGCCCACTCCGACCTACCCATAATGCCTCTGTGCTGAGCCTCACCTCATCACGTCAGTAGCCAAAACAAATAACGCATCACCGCACCTGCAAGCCATTTCACTTAAACAATATACTGAACAATATTAGAAAATAGACTGGTAGATTTATAGATTTAAAATTCAGATAAATAAAAATTAGCATCCTCTTTAAAATAAAGCAAAGTTTGTTCTCATTCCTGTCATACAAAAAGTGTCAGGCTTAGAGCCAAAAATAGCAGTTCATTATATATAATCTGCATACTGAGGTGACGGAGAACAAGAACATTTTCACACGAGGGGAGTAGTCATCAGATCAACTGACACAGACAGTTAAAAGACACATTATGCATCACTGACTAAAACAGAGCTGGAGTACTAACTGAGATGTGGAGGCGGGGAGTTACGGCGGCCCCTGTGGGCAGTAGAGGAGTGTGACCCAAGAGTTCAACAGCACACGACCCAGCGCATGTCTGCTGGACCTACTGGTGTGTGTGTGTGTGTGTGTGTGTGTGTGTGTGTGTGTGTGTGTGTGTGTATGACAGAGAGATGAAACACTCTCACTGACAAAACCAGTTCCCACTGACGGCCAATGCCACTGAAGTGTTTTTATGTGGGTGTGAAGTGTGCACAATCTGTCAATGGGCTGTGTGTGTGTGTGTGTGTGTGTGTGTGGCTGGTCTTAAGTGGTAGCTATTGCTGCTGAATTGTATAGAGCTGGTCCTTCTGGGTTATTGCTGAGGTGTTTGGACGCACTTAGAGCCGGTTCAGCAGGCGTGACAGAGCTTGGCATCTGTGGTGTAATCTTGTTTGGGACTGCCGGGAGCGTGCACGTGGTGGTGAGCGTGCACGTGGCGGGGGACAGGCGCGGGGCTGCCGGCGCCATCGCCGAGGGTCAGGCTGAGTAGACTGGTACAGGTGGGCAGGTAGACGTGCTGGATGTGCTCAACCTCTGAGCGACACACTGGACACAGCTAGAGGGCGACACACAACGCTCAGGTCAGAGCTTCTCACAACATATAACATAGAACATGGAACACAGAACACAGAATAGAGAACGTAGAACAGAGAACACAACAAAACAAATCAGAACATACAACAGAACACAGAACACCAATAAATCACAGAAGGGAGAACACAGAAGACAGAGCAGAAAACACACACAGAATATTTAAAACACAGAACACACGGAACAAGACACTGTGTGTGTGTGTGTGTGTGTGTGTGTGTGTGTGTGAAGCTCACCTCCAAGCGTGCAGCACAGCCCTGGCAGCAGACCATGTGACCACAGGGGCAGAATGCGGCGTCTATCTGTCCTTCGCAGCAAAGCATGCACAACAGCGCCTCCCGCAGTTTCCGCAGGCGGTCCTGCAGCTCACGACTCTCCACGCAGCCGTTGCAGTCTGGCGCCTCCTGCTGGCCGCCCGGGGGAGAGCCCCGGCCCGACCGAGGCATCAGGTCCACCACGCCAGCGTTGTAGAGTGCACGGCGCGCCTGGTCGTACACCTCCTTGGAGGTGCGTCGGATGTCGAAGACGTACTTCTTGCCCAGGTTAATGTTCTCATTCAGGAAGAGGGAGGCCAGGTGTCCTTTGAAGTCTCGGCTGTACTGCATCATCACTGCACTGGTCACCGTGTCACACCTGGGGGTCAGCAGAAGAACACACACATCTCAGAAACATGTCTGTACATCTGCTCCCTCTGTGTGTGTGTGTGTGTGTGTGTGTGTTTGAGGTTACAGAATGACTGAAGATGCAGAGAACTCCATTCTCCTTTCTCATTTCTCCAACATGTGTTGCATTTGGCCCCTCTGTGCATGTGTGCATGTGTGCGTGTGTGTGTGTGTGTGTGTGTGCGTGTGTGCGCGCGCGTGTGTGTGTGTGTGTGTGTGTGTGTGTGTGTGTAAGGTTACAGAATAACTGAAGATGCCCTTCTATGCATGTGTGTGTGCGTGTGGATATGTACGTGCTTGCACGAGTTGTGACAGAGAAAGATGAATGTCTGTGTGTGTGTGTGTGTGTGCTTTGTGTATTTCAGGTTACAGAATGACTCTGAAGATGCACAGAGAGTGAGAGAGAGAGAGAAATAGAAAGAGAAAGAGAAAGACAGATGTCTGTTCTTCAGGAAAATACACTCAGGGCGAATCAGTGCAACAATCTCTTGAAACCTCACAGGAACCCAAATCCCTTCCCCAAAGTTGACCTCCTGGCTTCTGCCGTCTCCCCATCCTGCCCCAGCTGAGCGGTTTCGGAGAATAGGGAGGGGAGGGGATTTCGTCAACAGAGGGGTTTCCTGACATGTGCAATTAGCATCGACTCAGAATGACTTGATGAGAAAAGCACATGAGGGCCTGGGTCACTTCAGCACCGCGAACTGAAAACAAAGGCCTAGGCTGGACGCATCACAATGGGACTGGTCGAGAGGTGGATGTGTCACAATGGCACTGGTCAAGAGGCAGACGTGTCACAATGGGACTAGTAACAGTATCCACAACAGCATCAGTAACACCATCACTTCAAGATACTGCAGCAGCAGGAAAAAAGCAGAACAAAAGCCCTCTCCAAATATATATCCATCTGCCTTCTCAAAATGTCTAACCACACGCACGCACACGCACACGCGCACACACACACACACTCTAAGCATCTTTCTTGTTTGTCTATCATGTCTCCCTCATTCACCAATTTGCAAGCTGTGTGTAATAAGGAACAACCACCACGACACGCTATCAACAAACCTAAACACGTTGTCCAGACACTGATTCGACTGTGAATGAGGTCAAGATGTCCTGAAGCCAAAAGTCTTCCACGAGAATGGCAAGCAGCAGCTTCAACAAATCAATCGGCTTCATACAGCAATCTCAGGGTCATTCACCCTGCCTCTCACCTGGCCAGGTGCGCTACTGGGTTTAAGCTTGACCTGTAGTGACCGCAAGAGGTCTTTTCCTTGAAGGGCAGAAACACTGACCGGACACACTGAGATAAGAAATATATAAAAATATATAACCCCCCCCCCCCCCCTCCACTGTGGTGTAATAAACCCACATAAACCTCACACACATCACAACAACAATAATAAGTATATAAAAGTCTGATCATAGTGAGATAGAAAACTCACACATCACAACAACAGAATGAACTTTAGTCTTCAGCCGGGCAATCAGCATAGCAGTCCACTGGCAGCTTGGCTGAGAGAGAGTGTGTGTGTGTGTGTGTGTGTGTGTGTGTGTGTGTGTGTGTGTTTGTGTGTGTGTACCTGTAGAAGATGCGCATTTAAGTGATGGCTAGCCAGCTAGTTCTCTCTAGCTGTGTGTGTTTGTGTGTACCTGTAGAAGGCGTGTGTTTCGGTGATGGCCCGGTAGAGTCCACTGGCAGCTTGGCTGAGTGAGTGTGTGTGTGTGTGTGTGTGTGTGTGTGTGTGTGTGTGTGTACCTGTAGAAGGCGTGTGTTTCGGTGATGGCCCGGTAGAGTCCACTGGCAGCTTGGCTGAGTGAGTGTGTGTGTGTGTGTGTGTGTGTGTGTGTGTGTGTGTGTGTGTACCTGTAGAAGGCGTGTGTTTCGGTGATGGCCCGGTAGAGTCCACTGGCGGCTCGACTGCTGATGAGTTTGAAGAGCAGCACCACACTGTCATTCATCTCCTGGGTGACCGTCAGATACACACTCTTCCCCGACTGAGTGGCGATCTGGATCACTGGGTATGCCACTCTGTGAGTAGAAACACACACACACACACACAAAAACAAACTTTGTGAGAGGAGGGGTAAATCAAGCTTTAATGGGTTCAGTTCCATTAGTCTAAAGGTGTGTGTATGTGTGTGTGTGTGTGTGCGTGCGCAGACCAACCTGTTGATTAGGGTGAAGTCGTCCTTGCAGATGGTGATGCCGTCGGGACCCACTCCGATGGCCAGCTGGCGCCCGTCTGCGTCACGCACCCAGTGCCACTCCACGCCGTAGTGCTCTAGCGACGCCACCAGCTGCAGGGCCTGGTACTCCACCGCGGCCGCACTCTGCCCCGTCAGAGCCTGGTGCCTGGCAACGATGCTGGTGGCACACACAGATGGCACCCCCGATTAGTGTGTGTTTGGGCAGAGTTGGACCTTAGAAGCATCAAGGTCTTTCAGAACCACAATGATCTAAAGAAGGTCTTTCAGAACCTAAAGGGTCTTTTCAAACCATAAGGATCTAAAGCGTCTTTTAGAACCATTAGGGTCTGTCTAGAGAGTCTTTTAGAACCACAAGGATCTGTCTACAGAGTCTTTTAGAACCACAAGGGTCTGTCTGAATTACTTTCAGAACCATCAGCAGCATGTCTGGTCCAACAGTGGGGACATTCATAGAGTAACATCATGTGAACTTGCGTCCCCAGATTAATGCATTCATCCACTATGTAGACTTTTAACTTTGTGTGTGTGTGTGTGTGTGTGTGTATGTGTATGTGTGTGTGTGTGTGTGTGTGTGTGTGTGTGTGTGTGTGAGTGAGTGAGTGAGTGATGTCCCCAGATAACTGTATCCATCTCCTGTGCTGAACTTTAGGCTTTTGCCCATGTGGTATGACGTGTCAGACAGAGTATCTTTTGGCACAGTGACTGCTGTTATCTGCCCCCCTGACCGCTATCTGCCCCATCAGCAGAACCCCAGTGACTATTCTTATCTGCCCCCCATAAAGATCAACAGCATGAGTGGGGCATGATAAGACTCTCCTCCACTTGGAGCTAAGGCTCACTGCACACCTCAGGCTTTAAGCAAGCCTGGCCCTGTTTACTTGAATAATATCGGGTTTGTACCACAATCGGCTAAAACAATGCAAACACAACTTGAAAAAGATTAGTTACGTTTACTTAACTGAAACAACGAGTTTCCACCAATTTTCAAGTAAGCTTTTATTATTATTTTTTACACTGTACTTGAAAGAGACTAGTTGCATTTACTTAACTCATCTGAGGCCACATTTGACACTGATTTTTCAGCGTTCAACTCACAATCACAAGAGAGCAGGTCCCCATGTGTGTGGTGGACCGAGACACAAAACAGGCCTACTCACAATCAGTTGCACATACACATCGTTACCACAATATCTTTATTTACAAATTCAATTGTATACTTCACTTGCAGAAGTTTAAATGTTGTGATAACAAACTGGCATCAAAGTCTCCCGTTAGTGCCTGAGCTTCCCATTTTCAGCCGACTCCTTCATAGTGTCCCCCTGCACTGTCCTAAAGCACCCTGGACACTCCTGAGCACCCCCTGGACACTCCTGAACACCCCCTGGACACTCCGAATGCCCAGCAGCACTGTCTGAAACACCTTGGACACTCCTGAACACCCCCTGGACACTCCTGGATGCCCACCAGACACCCTAAGGTACAGTCTCACCTTTGCCAAGCAGTCAGAACTTTTTGCCCACTGACAGCAGAGCGCTGCCTTCTTGTCTCCTGCCATAAACACCAAGACCAGTAGAGGCACACAGATAAGCGAGATAAGAGAGATGAGGCTTTATCACTGCAATCAGGCACAGCACAAGACGCCTTAGTCAGCACGGCCACAGCCTTTGACCCACTTCAGGGCCTACGCCAGGCTGGCACTGACCTAGAACAGGGCTGACCTTTGATGCCCTTAAGGCCGGCACGGAACTACAGCAGCGTGTCCTGTTAATGCCTTCTGATCAGCGGTCAGGCCGTGGCTGTTCTCACCTGTGCGCTGGGAAGCGAGGCTCAAAATGACACGCTACTTTAGACACAGATGCTCTGATGGATGCAGCATTCTTTTAGAGGTCAGCAAAGTCACCTGCCGTTTGGCTGCCAAACACTGTGTTTGGTCACTCGTTAGCAACTTCATTGGTTGGAGATACACAATTGCATTCCATCCACCACAGCTGGACTTTGTTCGCAAAGATGGAGTTGGAAAACAAACCCCTAAGTCAGCAAATGGATAATTAGAACTGGGTTATTGGATGACTCGGGGGTTGTGACTCAGGGGTTGTGACCCCTGGGTCATCCAGTAACCCAGTGCTAATAATTCACTGTGTGGCGAGTGTTCTGGTGCATCATGGCTCTCATAATAACTCATGGGGATGCTGGGCACTTCTGTAGAACACACACACACACACACACACACACACACTCTTTTGTAGCGTGATGGCTGCTGTGTGAGTGCTGGATGATGTCCTGCTCACCTGTCCAGGGTGGTCTGGCAGGGTTCGTGGCCCGTGAGGTCGCTGTACCAGTACTTGGCCGTGTTCTGGTTATAGTCGCCAAATTCAGCCTGGGCCAGGAGGGCGCTGAGCTCCTCAGCCCGCTCCGAACACATGCGCAGGTGCCCGCGGTGCAGGTCCTCCTTCACATGCAGGAAGAACACATGTCTGACGGGGGGAGAAAGCAAGAGCAGCACAGGGTCAATCACACACCTCCTTTTACACACACACACACACACACCAGAAAAACAGTGCTAGTCACACCTTCTCTTAGACACACACACACACAAAACAGTGCCAGTTACACAGTCTCTTAGACACACACAGAAACACACACACACACACACCAACAGCACCTCACACATCTGCAACAGGTGTTAACACTGACTGCTGCAGTTCCATGTGATGCCTACAGGGGGTGCACCTGTGTGCTTTTCCACATACAAGCACTTGATTACAGACAACAAAAAGGGCTGACACGTAACAGGATCCAACAGGGGACGGACATGGACACACACACACACACACACGGACACACACACACACAAAGCTCTTCATCTAACCCTGGCTCTCAGGTGTGGAGGGGCCCTCTGCAAATGACTGCATCAGCATGGATCTCTGTTAGGAGTCAATCAGACCAAACTCCTCCAAATAAGATCACTGATAGTAAAACTGATAATAAGACTCTGACCTCAACATGACCCCCACCGCTGGAGGACACACCTCCTTCCCCTCAGAGATATAAGAATACAGCAGCTTCACGTTGTATAGTTTATACCGTGTGTGTGTGGGGGGGGGGGGTCCTAGTTTGGTCTTCATTACTTCAGCTCAGATGAAAGGTCAAATCACCATCCTTCCAACATCGCAGTATACGATATTTACACACACACACACACACACACACACTCTTACAGCTTGAAGTGCACCTTTACAGCTGGTTTATTGAGGGCAGAGTGTTATTGTGTGTGTGTGTATGTGTGTGTGTGTGTATCTGTATGAGTATTATTGTCTGTGTATGTGTGGTCAGCATCTGTGTGTGTGTGTGTATAAAGAGTGTTACTGTGTGTGTGTATGCGTGGTCAGCCTATGTGTGTGTAAAGACAAAACAGGGCAGATGGACAGAAAAACAGTGTAAACTGCTATGAACCCCATTTTAAAAGGTTTATCAGTAACTAAGCCCCTGGCAATGCACTAAAAAACAGCTCTGTGTGTCCCTAGTTCTTGAGTCAGAGTGTGTGTGTGTGTGTGTGGATAAAGCCCTTATCAGTGTAGTAGGAGCCAGATATTTTGTGTGTGTGTGTGTATCTAAACTGCAGTCCTGTACCCTGATGATAAGCTCACAGAAACAAAACCCTCTACACAAAGGCGCACGCGCACACACACACACACACACACACACACACACACACAGCTTACAAGCCTTCACCATGTTGCTGCTAGGTAATTCCATAATTCCCATTTTTCACGACACTCTCTGTTCTCACACCGTTAAAGCAGCA
Organism: Tenualosa ilisha; assembly: GCA_015244755.2. Classification (NCBI taxonomy): domain Eukaryota; kingdom Metazoa; phylum Chordata; class Actinopteri; order Clupeiformes; family Clupeidae; genus Tenualosa; species Tenualosa ilisha. The sequence continues at coordinate 550,342 of PYXC01001490.1, forward strand.
AGTGTGTGTGTGTGTGTGTGTGTCTGTGTGTGTGCCTGTCTATCTTAGACCTCATGCTCCCCTCTGTTGTTTGAAACCTCAAACAGTCAAACTTTAAGACCCTCAAGGCTTGTCAGACAGAAAGTCATACTCTAGTGTGTGTGTGTGTGATGTGTGTGTGTGTCTTAGACACTCAAGTCTTGTTAAACAGAAAGCAGAACTCTTTTCTTCTCACCCCTCCTTTTCTCCTCTTTCTGTTTTTCTTTCCTCCTCCCATCCTTCCTCCCCTTCTCTGTTTGTTTGTGTTTGATCCAAATTCTCTCTTTCAACCCCCTCTCTCTATCCCCCTCTCCCCTATCTGTGTGTGTGTGTTACATCTTTCCCCACCCTCTCTCTCCCCCTCTCCCCTATCTGTGTGTGTGTGTGTGTATGTGTGTTACATCTTCCACCCTCCTTGCTTTGCCCCTCTCTCCTATCTGTGTTTGTGTGTTTTCGTGTGTGTGTGTGTGTGTGTGTGTGTGTGTGTGTGTGTTAGATCTTTCAGTCATCTTTCATTTACATTTAGGCATTTAGCAGACGCTTTTATCACTTCAGCAGTGTTTCTGAATAGACAAAGAATCTGTCCATCATCCCACATCTCCTCAGAGGCCCCATGAAACCAGGAGGAAAAGCACACACACACACCTCACTTCAGCGTTCACCGTGTGTGTGTGTGTGTGTGTGTGTGTGTGTGTGTGTGTGTGTGTGTGTGTGTGTGTGTGTGTGTGTGTGTGTGTGTGTGTGTGTGTGTGCGTGCGCGCGTATGATTGTTTGACCTATTTCAGCTTGTGGAAGGTGCTGAAATGCTGTGTGGTACTGGTGTATGTGTGTGTGTGTGTGTGAGTGAGTGAGTGAGTGAGAGACAGAGAGACTAGTGTTGATATTTGTGTATGTCCGGGTGTATGTTGATATGTGTATGTGTGTGTGTGTGTGTGTGTGTGTGTGTGTGTATTGGGACTTGCGAGCTTCTGAAAGCTGTACGGGAGCAGTGTGTTTTGTTTTTGTTCCAAACACACCCAGCGGGCTGTAAAGGATGTAGTCTTGCAGCAGGACTCACAGGCCACAGGCCTGTGTGTGTGTGTGTGTGTGTGTGTGTATGTGTGTGTGTGTGTGTGTGTGTGTGTATATATGTGTGTATACATGAGAGAGCAGCTGTCTGCCCAAACAATACTACCTGGAGAGCAGGGGTTACTCCCACACGCACACGCGCACGCACGCACACACACACACACACGCACGCACGCACGCACCTGTTCAGTGCCGCCTGCAGGGTTACTAGCGGACACACAAACCTACTCAGCTCCATTCCTGGGGTTACTAACGTTCACTCACACTCTCACACACACACAAACACACACACACACACACACCTGTGCAACTGCCTGCTGCTGAGAAACAACCTCCTATGCTGGCCTTTCACAGCTCTCCTTCATTCTTCACATTCACTTTCTCTCTCTCTCTCTCTCTGTTTCCCTCCATTTCTTTTTCTCCCTCTCTCTTTCATACACACACACACACACACTCATTATATATATATATATATATATATATATTACATTCCTTCTATTCACACACTCTGCATTACCTCCATTTGTCTCTCTCCATTTTATTCTCTCCCTCTGTCTCACAGACACACACACTGTCTGTCTCTCTATATATTTACAGTGTATTTCTCTCTCTACCCATTTCACTTCCTCTCTCTCTCTCTATTCATTCCATCCCCCCGCCTCTCTCTCCATTTCACTTCCTCTCTCTGTATTCATCCCTCTCTCTCTAGATGAGTGCTAATGGAGACTCCATGGAGACTCTAGTCCATCATCTACAGAGACTAAAGACTGGAGACACTCGCCTGCTGTTCACTGGCCACACGCCTGACAGAGGCCTACTGTTAGATACACACACATTCTGGATCAAACATTACAATGCATGCCTGTCTGACCACACACACACACATTCTGGATCAAACATTACAATGCATGCCTGTCTGACCACACACACACACACACACACACACACACACACACACACACACACTTGGGCTTGCATGTGAGCGATGAGTCAGGGAAGCTCAAATGGCAAATGCTCTGTGGGAGTAAATTTATCACAAGAGTCCCTCTCTTCTCTATCCAAACGCACACAGGGGCACACACACACACACGGGCACACACAAAGGCACGCATGCACAGGCGCGCACACACACTCACAGGCGTGCGCGCACACACACACACACACACAGGTGCACACGTCTGTCTGGGACACAAGGTTCTGTCTGCTGACTCAGCTCATTTCTAACAGAGGGTGGATTTAATGGTAGCAGGTGTGTGTGTGTGTGTTTGTGTGTGTGTGTGTGTGTGGGTGGGGTGGGGGGGGAGTGTTACTGCTGACCTCTATGACAGTTGACCATTCTGTCATGGCGGAGTGTTAACTGTCCCTGCAGACTGAGGGAGGGACAAACACACACACACACACACACACACACACACACACACACACACACACACACACACACACTGTTGTGTGCTTAGACACAAACTGCAAGAAAACAAACACAAACACACACGCACACACACACACAAACACACACACACACACACACACGTATGGAACAGTTTGGTGTTGGCTGCGCCCCGTAGACTGGACTGGTTCACGTGGCGATGGCATGTTGGACAGGCAACAAAGACACACAGCTCAGCAATGCTGTTCCACACCAGGCAGCCACGAGGCGACACTTCAAACAGAGAGATGCCTTGTGGACAAACACAAACACAACACACACCTCTCTGCTTTCCAAGAAACACACACCGACAGACTAAATACATAAACACAGAGGCAGGCAGACACAGACACAGACAGACATTCTCTCTCGCACTAAGACACACACACACACACACACACACACACACACACACACACACACACACACACACACACACACACACACACAGGTCCCCCCTCATCACACTTGAAGGCCGACAGGGCCCTTTCCGGCTGCTGTTTAGTCTAACTCCATCATTCTCCATCCTTGATCCTCTCAGCTAAAAAAAAATCCCATTGTGGCAAGCCAACACCCAGAATCCCTTCCCCCCTGCCCCGCACCCCCCACCCCCCACCCCTCACCCCGCAGAACACACAGTTCCTGAGAGATGAAACCAAAAGCATTTGCCTGGAGACGGGGGCTGGCTGGCAACCAATCGTGCAAAAGCAATTCACTCATCTCTGCCTTTGCTGGAAACAATGTGGTTTTCTGAGTGAGTCGAACAGCGTGGTAGAGTGGAATGCAGCCAGAGGTTACTCTCAGTCAATGAACTGCAGTAACCTCCCCCGCACATACACACACACACACACACACACACGCAAATTAGCCTCTGAATGCACACGGGCCTCCGGTACCCCAGCACGACTGATAATCTGAACTTAAAGCAAACGGAGCTGGCAAGTGGCACAGCAACCCGGCGCTGGAAATGAGAGAGTAGACGCTTTGTGCAAAACCAAATCAATTCACGGGACACAAAGAGGCTGTTTGGGAGCTAATCGCCCGCAGCGAGCGCGAGAACGCGTGTGTGCCGTGCCGCGCCAGAGTAATTATAACCGACCGGCTCTCGCTGCCGCTCCTGCCAACGACCCTCCAGGGTGAGAAACCCACCACCCTCTCTCGCCCGCCCCCCCTCCCGCCATTCCAAGGAATTAAAATGGTTGTTTCCAAACAAGGCACAGATCAGGGTTACTGTTGGCCAAACTGCTCCATGCAAAACCGGCGGCATTGTAACCCACCCCTGATGCTGTATGGAACCTCTGAGACGTGTTACAATGTAACTAACCCCAATGGAACAGGTTCCGCCTGCATGCCACTTCCTCAATCATCAAACAAGGTAAACACGACCTAGTTTCTGTTTATGAAGAAAAGCAAATCATTTTCTACAAATAAGCACGTTGTTTCAGTCACTGTCACAAGCACATTCACCACTAATCCATATTCTCTCATTAGCCAGACTCATTTCTGCCCTCTCTAACGAGACATTATTTAGCCAAGGCTGCATACCAACCCCTGCCCTAGCCCTAAACCCTGTGTGCTCAAACACTTAACTGGCCTAAATAGGCTACCTCAGTGGTTCAGACACTTTTAAAGGGGACATTGAATGAAAAACCAGGAATACTTTGGCTTTTGTTAAATTAGGAGAGTCTGTGCATGGCGATAGAGCACAAACACAGTCCTGCCCCTCAACTTGTGGATCTTGAACTCTTAGCCACTAAAGAATGGGAACAAAGCCTCACTGTGCTGTAGTAAGGAGATCAACTGCAGTTCACCTGTGGTGGCTAAAGACGGCAGAGATTAGTGAAAACAGACCATTTCAATCATTAGCCTGAATGTGGGGTTGAAACTCGGCTTGTGAAATTGCATTTGAGCAATTTAATTTCGTTCAAAAATTGAATACATCCTATTTTACATCAGAGTTCTTCCCCCATCTATTCATTCACCTTCAACATTTACTTCAAATAGCCAATTTTGTCAATATGCCCCCCCCCCCAAACCACAGCATCGTGACATCATACACATGTAACCAAGCAAGCAAAAAACCAATTGACTGATTCATGCCAGTTCAGTCTTTGAGGGCTGAGGGCTCAGGGCTCAGGTTTAGGGGGCACACTGGGACTTAGTCACTGGATCTCTGGACAAAGGCAGCACATAATCCCCACTCCTTGAGCAGCTCCTTATTCCCTGATACCTGTGCTCGTCTGCAGAGCGGAGAAAGGAAGGCCTTATGATTGGCACCTGTCAATCATGTGGCCTGACCATGCACTACACCACACACACACACACACACACACACACGACGGCTGTCCTTCATGCCAGACCAAAGGAAGGTGCTCAAGGAAGATTATGGGATTGTTTTTGATCTGGTTCAAGAGGGGATTGAGGATATGGGCTGAGTATGAGCAAGCAAGTTCTCACACACACGCACACACACACACACACACACACACACACAGCAAAACAACAATCTCAACACAATCACATTGCAAAATATCACACATTCAAACACAAGCTGTGTGCTTAGACACACAAACTGCAAGAAAACAAACTCACACACACACACACACACTCTCTTTCCCTCCAGGGGTAAATGAGGAGAGATAAAGAGAAGTGTGTGTGTGAGTGTTAGATAGACTGAGATAACACAAGCAGACAGAAGCCATAAAAGCAGAGCTCAGCTTAAGAACTCGCAGCAGTGAGTGTGTGAGCGGGTCAACAAGTACGTGTGTACGTGTGTGTGTGTGTGTGCGCGTGCGTGCGCGTGTTGGATGAGCATTTGTGTGTGTATGTGTTGGTCTATGAGAGAGAGTGAATGAATGAGTGAGTGAGTAAGTGTGTGTGTGTAGATTGTGACCAGAGAAGTGGGTAATGTTAACCCTAAGCTGCTTGGTGTGTGTGTGTGTGTGTGTGTGTGAGATCTGTGTGAGACTGCCACACTAAAAGCCTTAACCATGCGAGCTCTGCAGACGCACTGACTGCGCTGTGAATGGGATGAGGGGCTGTCCGTCATGCGACACCTTTCCAAAGAAGAACATCAACAGACCGTGGCCCTGTGGCCCCATTCAAACCACTTCTGCTCAAATCTGCTACTCACACTCCATTTTGTGTTCTTGTGTAAGGGCTGGTGTCCCAGTGCGTTTACAAGCAGGGGGAGATACTTTTCAACCATTAAATTGGAGGGATTTTGGTTGAAGACTTGGAATGAGGTGCAACACGATTAGCCAGGAATATGCGAGCGGAAGAAAGATCACAGCCAGCTTGTGAAAAGATAAACACAAATAGAACATGTCTGCTCCTCAACAGAGGTGAGATTTCTGCCATCAATGTGCTTGTGTTGTTCCCATTGACTAGGAAACTTAGCACACACATTAACCAGGACTCCAGACACAGACACAGACACACACACACACACACACACACACACACACACACACACAGACACAGCCACACAAACACTCCAGACAGGCTTGGGTTTAAGGTTTGACAGACCGTGGTAAAGGTTAGTCTGGTACACACACTGACAGTCCCCTAGGGTTAGGGTTAGAGTTTGAGTTTAGGGTTTAGGGTTAAGGGTACGGTGCTCTGAGTGGTAAAGGTTAGGCTGGTGCAGACTGTCTAACCCTTCAGGGCCAAAAACCCTTGAAGCCAAAATAAATCCCAAGAATAGGAACGAGGAAACAAACAAGAGAATTCCCACGTCTGACAGGGAGAAATGAGTACCAACATTCCAATCTCTGACATTTTCCATCTCTGATAAGAGAACTAAACTAAACCTCAGGATATTCTAATCTCGGAAAGGTCAAAGCAATACTCTGAAAGTTGTGAACCATGGGTGTGTGTGTGTGTGTGTGTGTGTAGGTGTGGGGGGCTCAAATCAAAGCTGGAAATGTTCCCATCTCTGACAGGGGAAACACACACTTCAAACATCTCTATGTCTGGATGGAGCCACCTCCACAGAACACCTCCATACCAAATGGCTAGAGGGGTGTGTGTATGTGTGTGTGTGTGTAGGTGTGTGTGTTGGCTACACTAAAGGAGCCATCAGCTGGTTTTAGCACCTTGCTGGAGTGAAGAGTGACATGCATAACAACAGGGAGGGGGACAGATAGGTTGAGTACAGTCAAAGTGTGTGTGTGTGTGTGACAACGGTGGGGAGGGGGACAGATAGGTTGAGTACAGTCAAACTGTGTGTGTGTGTGACAACGGTGGGGAGGGGGACAGATAGGTTGAGTACAGTCAAAGTGTGTGTGTGACAACAGTGGGGAGGGGGACAGATAGGTTGAGTACAGTCAAAGACGTGTGTGTGAGACAAAGGTGGGGGGGGCAGATTGGTTGACTACAGCCAATGTGTGTATCTGTGTGCGTGTGACAAAGGTGGGGAAGGGGACCAATCGGTTGAGTACAGTCAAAGAGAGAGAGAGAGAGAGAGAGAGAGTGTGAGTGAGTGTGTGTGTGAGTGAGTGTGTGAGTGTGTGAGTGTGTGAGTGAGTGAGTGAGTGAGTGAGTGAGTGAGTGAGTGAGTGAGTGTGTGAGTGTGTGTGTGTGTGTGTGTGTGTGTGTGTGTGTGTGTGTGTGTGTGTTTGACTACAGGATTGTGGCCTGCAATGAGACACAGCAGTGGAGGAAGTAGGGCAAAGGTTACAGCACAAAGAGGGTTAGGGAGCATACCCATGGCTACTGCTCTCTCTCTCTCACACACACACACACACACACACACACACACACACACACCCACCCTTAGGCAGTCAAACAAAGGATAGTTTTGACAGTATGCTCACACACACACACACACACACACACACCACACACACACACACACACACACACACACACTGTGGTGCTTTGTGTTGCTGTGAGGGGGAGCTTCCAGTCCTGGAAAAGAACACAGAAGCAGCAGCACCCAGCTGTGTGACCCCAGAGCCATTTTGCCCTCCTACAGTCTAGACCAGTACACACACACACACACACACACAGCACAACACATATGCTCACCCGCACACGCCCCTCGTGCTCAGTGTGTGTGTGTGTGTGTGTACACAAACAGGAACCAGCACTGTGAGAGAAAGCCACATGTGCCATCAAGAAGTTCAGATCAGAGAGAGTGTGTGTCTTTTCCTTTTATGGCAGACTGAGTGTGTGTGTGTGTGTGTGTGTGTGTGTGTGTGTGTGTGTGTATAGTGTGTGTCTATGTGTATAGTGTGAGTGTGTGTGTGTGTGTGTGTCTATGTTTGGGCTTGCAAAGAACAGACTGAGCAGATAGGCCCATGTATTAGACACAAACACACACACACACAGTTAGGCTGACAGAAGCATGCATGTGTAGTTATTCAGTGCTAGAACAAATCCTAGGTCAAATGACTGACATGACCTCTAACCTTTAGCATCATAATAGCCACTACTTAAAGGTCAACAGGACTCAGGAAACGCTGTTTGTGTGTGTGTGTGTGTGTGTGTGTGTGGTGGCACGCACGTACACGAGCAAGCATGCATGAGCATATGTGTAAGTGTGGTTTTGGTTTTGGAGTCGTGTAAGTGTGTGTGTCTGTGTGTGCGTGTGTGCGCAGTGTGTCTAAGTGCGTGTGTGTGTGTTTGTGCGCGTGCGCAGTGTGTAAGTGTGCGCGTGTGTGTGTGTGTGTGTGCAGTGTGTCTAAGTGTGTGTGTGCCCACAAGCACATGTGGCAGGAAGAGACACGTGTAACTTTTAATTAGAGATGGTGTGGCTACTGAACCCACTAATAGAACCTGCTGCCCCCCACACCACCCACACACACACACACACACCACACACACACACACACACACACACACACACACACACACACACTTACACACACACCTCTAAGTCCCTCCCACCATCTGTTTGTCACCAGGCTAATCTCTCAGGTCACAGGAAAAGCAGAAACCCTATCCTCCTACACACCAACACACACACACACACACACACACACACACACACACACACACAGAGTGTAACTCTGCACCCTCACACAAGTTACCTGAAAACTGAAACATAAAGCACATGCTTCTTCCCCCCTGTACACTCAAACACACACACACACACACATATACACACACACACGCAAGCCAGCTCAAAAAAAAAAAAAGAAAGGAAGAGGCTGTACATAAAAGAATGAATTGAGGTCGATCTGGTAAAGTTTTTTCGTTTTGGCCTCTTTTTGGCATTCTGGGTGCCCTGAAACCAAATCTTTTGAGAACAGGTTCCAGAGCGGAAAAATCTCACAACGCCGGAATCACGTTACCATGTGGACAGGCAAAATGCTACGATGTGGCAACGATGACCACATAGCTCCAGCTCCGCCCCTAACCTGTGTGCCAAGCATCCCCAAACACAGCGTCTGTCAGTGAGTCCGTCACATTATTAGCCGATGCCTTTTCCTACCTGTGATCATTTCCATGTGGGCAGTTGGCTGTAGACCTTTCCTGCAAGCACAGCCTATTTCGCACAGTCACTGGAATTGAATGTTAGCTTTGTGGAACTTGCTCTGCCTAAACTACTGTGCACAGTAACTAGCATGCTCACAAACAAGCTAGAAGAATGGATACTTCCAAACAACGTTCTGAGTGTAGGCTTAACTTTCACATTTGCTGTCTTCCTCATATACTTCCTCTTGTTATTCATGTTAATTCTGACGTTCTGACCACTACTCACACACACACACACACACACACACACACACACAGTAAGCCATACTGCCCATCCACACACAGGCACAGGCAAACTAGTCTTTATCTCTAACCGAAGGAAAGTAAATTACAGAGCAACACATGCTGCCCTACCCCCACTAGCTCACACACACACACACACACACACACACACACACACACACACACACACAGAGGAGAAAGTGAGACTGTAGACCAGCAGACACACAGCATCAAAGTGAGATTGAGGAGCTACATGTTACAGCCCAGTTCAAATAGCAGAACCCAGAGGGTAGAACCTGACCAAGAACCTAAACAACACACAAACACACACTCTCACTCACTCACACTCAGACAACAGACAGACACACATACGCACAGACATCGGCAGAACATGCACTCGTGTGACAGGTATTTGCATTTCAGCAGCAAATATAAGCAGGTGAGATCAGGGAAGTGAACAGAGCCAAGAGGAACAAAAAGAACAATCCCTCATGGACACTCAATCACTCACACACACACAAGAACAATCCCTCATGAATACAGAGACGCGACACTCTGGGGGAGTGACACAACGAGATCACATTTCCTGCTCTTCCTCGTGACCTACAGTAACCTCTCTGCACTGAGGTTACTACAGGGCAGAGCACTGTAAGGCAGGAAGTTCCCACTACTGTACTGATGAAGGAAGGCAGCTGGAGAGAGTGTGTGTGTGTGTGTGTGTGTGTGTGTATCATTTCCAGAGCTGTGAGCAGCACAGCATGGAAACATAAAGCCACGCTTCTGGAGAACACTGCACTGCACTCTGAATATTTAATGCTTCACATGTCCTAGATTTTTCCAGCACGCAGCATGTGCACGCGCACACACACACACACACACACAGCTTATTCACTCAAGAGACACACAAAGCTGGAGAAAGATGAATACTCTTCAGAAGACAAGAATGTAGAGTCACTACTATAACAGAAACATGAGAGGGAGAGAATAGAAAAAGAAAAATGGAGGGATGGGGGAAAGGGGGAAAGAGAGTGTGTGAGTGTGAGTGTGTGTGAGTCTGCGTGAGGTGTACCTGGTCTGTTCCTGTAGTATGAGATGAGGCTCCACGAAGAACTTGACCCGGAGCCTCAATCTGCACGGTGTCAGATGGTCCATTTGCTGACAGATTCGGTTCCGCAGATTCAGCCACAGTTTCTCCCCTTTACTGCCAGTGTACTGCAGGCCAAAATAGTCCACCTCGATAATCCCCAACTTCCGACATACCTGACAAAACGAGAAGTTAATGTCATCAGTTTTATCAGATATTAGGCTATTCAGCCATTATAATGGGAACTCGCACGGTTTTTCCAAACAAATTAATTCCATTGAAAGGTTGGTGGAGGGCACACTCTGGGGTTGGCCAGCTGTGCGTCGTGGATCCATGGCGGGATCTCTGTTCTATTACATAATCTGCGCAGAGGGGGCGTGTGGGCAAAAATAGTTCTAATCCGCCACCGAGAAAAATTCCCAGGCTGTCCATTTCTCGCTGGTCTCGGATGTGGTCAATGTAAACAGATGTAATCTGATTCTAGAAACTGTTCTGGGTCGTTTTAATTTGCATTTAATTTGTGCCTGCGACCAACCACGTTTGAATGTTTAAATTCAACTAAAGTGACCATGAACAAAATGGCCAACGCCACAGCCGACATGCCATTCTTCTCAAATAATTTGTCCTAAACGAATAATACTGACGGCATGTGAAATTCACTTGGTTGACTGGGTTCAGGAGATGAACTAAACACTATCATTTGTAACTGGTGGATGATGACAGCAATGAACTAAAGTAACCTTGAGCGCGGCGACACCTCTTCAGATAAATGCAAGCATCTCTGAGCACCCACTGTCTTGGCACAAACAAACCTGGTAATTTCCTCTTTCTTATAAACATTAGCAAGACCGTTAATGTTAAACCAAATGGCATTCTAAACTCCGAGACGGTCCACTGGTCACGGTCCAAACAGACGACCCGACACGTGTTTGGTGTCTCTATGGCAAATACTGGTCGTGATATTTTGATCCATCCAATGATACCTGAGAATCCGAGAGCGTTACGTTGCGGCGTAGGCTACCCGATAGATTACGTTTTAAAACTGCAAATGTAGTCACATTTAGTTGGCCAAACAGATGCGCAGACATTTTGCAAGCAACGTGTTATGAGATCATTTCAACGATAAAGAAATGTTTCGATATCTTACCTTATTTAGACAGTCCTCTCCATTTGCCTTCGAGTCAACTTCTACCTCCATGACCACTGAATCCGGACGAGTAACATGGCAAAGCATCTTGGGCCGTAAAATGTATCTTTGGTCTACCCGTCAAAAAAGATCAAATAAACTCTGTGTCGTCCCGTGGACACCTACATCTGTCCTTCCGTCACTTTCTAAACCCTCTGTTTCGGTACACTGATGCTGTGGTCTGTAGATAAATTGCAAAGTACAGCCTACTTCAGGGCAGCCAATGACAACACACTTCGCGTAAGCGCCTTGTCGATGCTGAATGCCGACGGCATCCTTCTGGCAAAGGCACATGGACAAAGAGGCGCGCCCTAGCGGTAGCCTGAGTGATGGACAACAACCCCCATTAGTTTTTTTATTCAGGCTTTGCAATATGAAGATAAAGTTTTTCCATTTTTATTGACAAATGTAACGAATCAACTAGATCTTATATTAAATGGGCTACCATGAACACTCTCTGAACAATATCCTGAAGCTATTTTGGGCATGCTCAAACAGGTTGGTGTCATTGGGGTTTTTTTGTTTTATTTTCAGCGGTGTAGTGATGCGCAAACGCACTTCCTACATTTTGGAAATAGCGCTTACGCACTTGTAAATATAGTTTACACTTAGCAGACGCTTTTATCCAAAGCCACTGACATTTTGTGAACTATCATTTGTTCAGAGTCAGTCTCCCCGAGAGCAATTTAGGGTTAAGTGCCGTGCTAAAGGCCACAGCGACAGTCGGGATTCGAACCCACAATTTACCAGGCTACTATGCTATTATCCGCCTCTGGCGTTTACACACCTACAGCCTGGTGTTTTTATACAGATGTTAATGCTGATGTTGTTGTACAATTGGTTATTGTCAATATCGTAACGTGAATCTGCAAGCTGGGCTTTACTAGTAGCCCACTGTGCGTCGTTATCAGCAGTTATGGTATGTCTATGTGACTAATCACCCTCTTGCGGGAGCCAGCAAGACTCGACATGTCGCACAGAATGTTGATCATGGTCACTACGTTTATCAGTCTGGATAAAAAAAGTGGAATAGACTACTAAAATAGATCGATTTCTGGAGCACCCCTCCTGTGAATTTTTTTTTTCTTTTTAGGTTAATTCCCAGACATTTCGGTTCACGTCATCATACCACTTACTCAACAAAGAGAGCATAATTTTTGTAATAATGTTTTTTAAGTTAGACTTCCACAGATACCCTCCCCCATAAATACTACAAGCCAAATACAGTAGGCTTATGCAATCTTGAACTCATAACATTTGCACTAAATTTTAGGTGATGGTACATAGCTTCTCACAGAGAATCCAGAGAGCAAGTTTGCTCTGCATAGCCTCATGAATATGATTGTGCTCAAGCAATGACACCTTTTGGGCAACGGGCATAGGCACATGCATGGGCACGAAAACACACAGTGAAGAAGCTGGCACAGAGACATGCTAAAGTAATGCTTAGAGACAGGGCTTAGAGTCATATTGCAGTTCTCCAGCTGCTAACAGATCGAATTATGCACATATGAACTAAACAGGACATTCACAAGATATTCTACATTTCTAAACATTCAGCAGGACTCTTATACACACACCACTTTCACATTAGGCTATCTATCTATCTATCTATCTATCTATCTATCTATCTATCTATCTATCTATCTAACTAGTTATTTATTTATCAGGGGCAGGAGAGGCTGAGAGAGTCTGGGATGAAAAGATAAATTCATAAATGATGAGTGTCTGTGGATCATAGTGATGACACCTAGAGTGATGCACATTATTATGACCGCCGCTAGCGAAGCTAGCGAAAGCGGTCATATTGGTGTTGCTGCACGTTTTTTCCCTTTTTTTTTTTTTTTTATTTTATTTTATTTTTTTTCACCGATTTTCCGTCAACGATTCCCGGGATACTGAAACTCAGGGGGAGATGAATGTTTGTAGGCATGTAGCCCTAGAAGTTTGTGAGCGAATATGAGCTTTTGGCCCCCAAGGGCCCCCCCCCCCCACTGTGCCAGTGTCCGTCAAAGAGGGGGAGACCGGCAAAAGTTTTCGCTGAATAACTCGATGAACCTTTCACCCAACAACACGAAATTTTTGTAATATGTCGGTGTTACAGAGACGTATCGACCCAGCCCATAAACACTCACTTGAAGCATAGCGCCACCTACTGATATGGGTAAATGCAAAAATTGGGATTTTGAGTTGGCAATATCTTGGACCGAGAAGCTGGGAACTGCGCAAAATATGTCATGCACGATCACCCTAAAGACTTCTAAAACCACAGCACAAGCCATGAAATTTGGACCATAGGGGGCGCTGTAATTGCAGAAAAAGTCATTTTGCCTATTATCTAGAGAATGCTAATGTTTACAGCAATTTTCTTTTTATTGTGAAAACTACTGACCCTCACGCATTGAAAACACTGGTCGACGCCCACTTCCAACGAAAACGGTTTACGTGAAATTTTAACATTGCCAAAACGAATCTGAACGAACTCGTCATAGGCCGTTAATGTGAATCTCACCAAATTTGGTATACGTCATCTACAGACAATGCTGACAAAAAGTTATCAAAGGATTTATCTTGAGATAAATTGTTTCGAAGTTACACGTCAATGAACATTTAACACGTAGCTTAAAATTCTTTAAAAGTACATATCTTGGCTTTTAATTGCTCAAATTTGGTCAAACTTGGCATGCCATCTCTAAACTGCTTTTTTGTCATGTGTACTAAATTTTGTGACATTTTGTCATAGGGGGCGCTGTTTATCGCCGAAGCTAGGTGTCAAAAAACAGTTTTTGTTAAATAACTCGTTAACATTTTTGCCCAAGATAACGATTTTGTGTTAGTATGTTGGTGTTACAGAGACGTATCGACCCAGGCCATAAACGCTCACGTGAAGCATAGCGCCACCTAGTGATAAGGGTAAATGCAAAAATTGGGATTTTGAGTTGCCAATATCTTGGACCGAGAAGGTGGGAACTGCACGAAATATGTCATGTACGATCACCACAAAGACCTCTGAAACCACAGCACATGCCATAAAATTTGGTCCATAGGGGGCGCTGTAATTGTAGAAAATGTCATTTTGCCTATTATCTAGAGAATGCTAATGTTTACAACATTTTTTTTTTTATCGTGAAATCTATTGAACCTCACGCATGGAAAACACTGGTCGACGCCCACTTCCAACGAAAACAATTTACATGAAATTTGAACATTGCGAAAATGAATCTGAACGAACCCGTCATAGGCCGTTAATGAGAATCTCACCAAATTTGGTATACGTCATCTGCAGACAATGCTGACAAAAAGTTATCAAAGGATTTATCTTGAGATAAATTGTTTCGAAGTTACACGTCAATGAACATTGAACACGTAGCTTAAAATTTTTCAAAAGTACATATCTTGGCTTTTAATTGCTCAAATTTGGTCAAAGTTGACATGCCATCTCTAAACAGCTTTCTTGTCATGTGTACTAAATTTTGTGACATTTCGTCATAGGGGGCGCTGTTTATCGCTATATATAGGTGTCAAAAGACCTATATATATATATATATATATATATATACATTTATATAATACTCCATACAAGACAATCTTATGACTACCATCTCTACACAAACACCAAGTGGCAAGAGTTCAAATTAACACATGTAGGCTACATACATACTATGACAACACCTACCCTTTCATAAATCACTCCTACACACTACAAAATCACACACAATCTCATTCATTCAAAAAACACATCCATACCCACTTCCAAGACATAATTTCCAATCTAATTCCCACCTCACAACACTGTTCTACCACACACTTGTCATGCCAACAGTTCTCACATTTCAATACATTGCGGCGGTCATACCATGTATCGCTATGCGGTACATCTAGTTATCTGTATAGATAAGTCAGCATTCTACTGTTCAACCTCTCATATTCAGTCTTTCCGCCAAATTTCTCAGAATAACATTTGCACAGTTATACAGCCACACTCTCTATCACTCTCCCTCTCTCTCTCACACACACACACACACACACGCTCTCCCTCTCATTCTATTTATGTGGAGCACTGATTTGCCCCTGGGTGTGAAATATGCCAGATAAACAGACTTGCCATGCCTTGTCCAGCATAGTTTACAGCTACAAGTGAAGTCTTGTGGCATAAGAGTGAACCAGTGGATTTACTGGCTGAAAATAACCCATCTCAACACCTACCCATAACCCAACAGTGGGTTATGTAAACCCAGCAAAATGGGTTATACCTTTAAATCAGCAAGTTGGGTTACAAATAACCCAACCATTATGTAAGTCTGTTTCGAACAACCCAACACTTTGGTTACCTTTCATCTCAAGTGCTGGTCCAATTTTTAACCAGTGGTTAGATTAAATTTGGGCTGCTTGTTTCGGGTGCATGCATAACCAAGATAAGTCACACAATTAGCTGGTGGCTAAAATATTTTTTTGATATGTTAAAAAAAACTTCACTAAACTAATAAATACATTCTTTTCCTTTTAGAGATTCCACATAAAATTCCTCTTGATTCGTTCTTGATTTCTTTATCAGTATTCTCAGCCCCAGGGGCTGTGGCACATACTTGTGGAAGAAGCCACAGGTACGTCTGGCACAGATGCCTTTGGGCTGGTGGGGTTTCTGCCCACCCCCCTCTCTGGAGCGACACACAGACACCACATGCTGCTATCATGTAGTGGACTCCTCTACTAAACCAATGTCCTGCTCACACACCATCAACACACATGCTGCCATCATGTAATCTGCCCTCTACAGCCTAAACCTAATGCCTTGTTCACACACCATAAGCACACATGCTGCTGTAACCAGTGTTGTCCTGCATGGTCCAAGCCTGTACACTCGCCCGGCTCAAACCTGTACACTTGCCTGAGCTCAGGCCTGGACACTGTGCACTTTAGGATCAAATGTTAATAGCGGCTAGTTTTGCTTAGTAGCACGTTTCAGGTGTTGGGAGGGAGGTTTACTAACTTACTTCCTGTACAGGCATTGACCAGCTGGCTACTGTTACACTGCCATCATGTAGTCGGCCCTCTGGAGCCCCACGCTCACGTTTGGTGATTCACTTGTTGCTCCAAAAGATGAGATAATTTTAACTTTGTTAATGACGTGCAATATAACTAATGTATTGGGTTGCCAATAGTTATTAGGCCTGTAACTGGCTGATGGCTGATGGCTAATAGCTAGTATGGCTATCTAATGGCTACATGCATTTCTCTTGCTAGGCCCATGCAGTGGGACCTAATGGCACCTCAGTCAGTAACTGACTCACCAGTTGTTGTCTTTACCTCTAGAGCTCAGGCTCAAGTCAAGTCAAGTCAAGTGGATTTTATTGTCATTTCAGCCATATACACTGCATATAGTGAGACCAAACAGCATTTCATCACGTCCACTTCCAGTTGTACATCCTCTTCCTGCTGCAGGCCAAACAGGATTCACAAGAGATCTGTGGAGGGACCCATTGATTAAAGGCTCCGGTCAGTGAAATCTGCAGAGGGGCCCACTGATTAAAGGCTCCAACTATTGAGATCTGCACAGGGACCAACTGATTAAAGGCTTTGACCAATGAGATCTGCACTGGGACCCACTGATTAAAGGCTTAGCCAATGAGATCTGCAAAGGAACCCATCAATTAAAGGCTCCTTCCACTCAGTGAGATGTGCACAGGGACCCATCAGTTAAAGGTTCCACCCAATCAGATCTGCTCATGGACCCATCGAGTAAAGGTTCCACCCTATGAGATCTGTACAGGCTCTATCAGATTTAACCAGATCCCCTCTACCATTTAGCCAGATCCTCTGCTTAAAGGATATAGGTGATCTATGGGATCTATGAGTTGATAGAGAGGATCTGCAGGTTAGAGGTTGTTGGGGATCTGATACGCTCTCCTATGTGCACTGTAGCGATGGTGTCTCTCTCTCTGCCCTAGTCAGATACGCTCTCCTATGTGAGGGGACGCATGCTGTCTCTCTCTCTGCCCTAGTCAGATGCGCTCTCCTATGTGAGGGGACGCATGCTGTCTCTCTCTCTGCCCTAGTCAGATACGCTCTCCTATGTGAGGGGACGCATGCTGTCTCTCTCTCTGCCCTAGTCAGATACGCTCTCCTATGTGAGGGGACGCATGCTGTCTCTCTCTCTGCCCTAGTCAGATACGCTCTCCTATGTGAGGGGACGCATGCTGTCTCTCTCTTTCTGCCCTAGTCAGATACGCTCTCCTATGTGAGGGGACGCATGCTGTCTCTCTCTCTGCCCTAGTCAGATACGCTCTCCTATGTGAGGGGGACGCATGCTGTCTCTCTCTCTGCCCTAGTCAGATACGCTCTCCTATGTGAGGGGACGCATGCTGTCTCTCTCTCTCTGCCCTAGTCAGATACGCTCTCCTATGTGAGGGGGACGCATGCTGTCTCTCTCTCTGCCCTAGTCAGATACGCTCTCCTATGTGAGGGGACGCATGCTGTCTCTCTCTCTCTGCCCTAGTCAGATACGCTCTCCTATGTGAGGGGACGCATGCTGTCTCTCTCTCTCTGCCCTAGTCTGATACGCTCTCCTATGTGAGGGGGACGCATGCTGTCTCTCTCTCTGCCCTAGTCAGATACGCTCTCCTATGTGAGGGGGACGCATGCTGTCTCTCTCTCTGCTCCTATCTCTGTGTATGTGTGAATTTGCAATCAATTATGGCTGCAGGTTTCAGTGTTCCCATGAGAAGGCATTACTATAAACAGGCATTAGTATAAACAGGTCAAGCACAAACCCCCTGAGAGAAACAAGCGTCCAACATCTACAGTCTTTGCTGTAAACTATCCAAGCTATCTCTTAACCAGTAAATACTGTATGTACATTCACACACACATATATTTACACACACACACACACACACACACACACACACACACACACACACACACACACACACACACACACACACACACACACAAATAACTCAGTGGTTAGTAGTGGTATTGTGGTCTATGTCAATAAAATTGAAACAGAATGAAATTTGACTGTCTAGTACAGGGAGCATCTTACGGCATTCATGTCCTTCTCTGGAGTAGCTCACAGAATTAGGGCAGAATACGCTTGATTGAAACAGAGCAGAATCTCAAACCTCCTCTTTGGAAGCCCCTTTTGTCACTTCCTGTTTGGAAGCCCCTCTGTCACTCTCTCCCAGCATTTCATGAATGCAAAGAGAACATTCCTAAAGCCTCTGTTACATAACATGGTGTGTGTGTGTGTGTGTGTGTGTGTGTGTGTGTCCCTCTGTCTAGTTGTGAGAAGGCTATAGGCATTACACCACTAAGGGGGTCTGAGAGTGAGAGTGTGTGTGTCTTGAATGCTGAACACAGATGTGTGGCTTTGTCTCTCAGATTTTGTTTTCGTCTCACAAACACATCTACACATTTCCCACTGCCATCACTCTGCTGATAAATTGGGTCGTCCCCACTTTAGTCATTCACCCATTCCTCAAACACACTTACTTATCATTCCAAATATATCTGCACACTATATTTACACATTACATACTTTATACACTACACTGCACTACACTGCACTATTAGTTGCACTCTGCACCCCAGTCCCTGTGTACCTGTGTATTATATACTGTTTATACGTTATGTAGCTAGGTTCCTATGTTGTTATGGAGAGGATGTTGAGACCTATATTATTTAATGTTGTTGTGCATTGATAGTGTTGTGTGATGTGGGTAGTGAAGGCATGTGCATTGGAGTGCCACTGTGGACTGATGAGTTCTTCGATAAAGAGCTACAAGCTCATGAAAAGGAGCCAAGTGTCTCTGTGCTTCACTGTGGCACCTAAGGTTGAACGTGTGTGCGTAATAGTGACATACACAACATATGCATACTGGTGTCTATATATTCCTATATGTCTATTAACTGTACACTGCTACATGTCTATATGCTGAATGTGGAGAGTTAACATCTATGGAAGTCAAATTCTTTGAGTATGTAAGTATACTTGGACAAAACTGATTCTGATTCAACACACATGTTCAACACACACTCACAAACACATACACACACACAACACACACTCACAAACACACACACACAACTCATTCAACACACACTCACAAACACACACACACACTCACAAACACACACACACACACACACACACAACACATCCTCTGAGTCACAAGTGCAGAATGTAGATGCAGTCTTCTCTCTGACATTTTGTTTCCATCTCTCTCTCACACACACACACACACACATACACAACACACACATTCAACACACACTCACACTGGGACTCCTGACAGGGATGATAAAATGTGTGTTGTCGCCTCTCTTGTCTCTTGTTGCCTCAGAAGTTGAAATTGTTTTTACATTGTTGTGCACACACTGCCTTTTCACATGGCTCGTGGTTCTTTAGCTTGCGGTGGCTAACTGTATGACTGGAACAGTACAGGGCCTCCTGGCAGTAGTTGCCTGCAGTGTGTGGGCCTTTAGCGTCCATGAGTCAGAGGCATTGTGTGGCTTGAGAGGCCTTGACACAGACGGAAGCATGAGCATTACAGTGAGGGAGGCTACACAGCTAGCTAGCTACACAGCTAGTTAGCCACACAGCTAGCTAGCGCAAGAGGAAGGCTGGCAAGCAACTGCTGCTGCCAGCACAAACACTGAGTGATGAATTAGTGTATTTGTGTGTGTGTGTGTGTGTGTGTGGGTGGGTGTTTGTGTGTGTAAGTGAGAATGACAATATGTGTGTGTGACTGTTTGTGTGCACAGGTGAGAATGAAAATGTGTGTGTGTGTGTTTGTGTTTGAGAGTGAGTGAGAGTGTTTGTGTGCATAGGTGAGAATGACAATGTGTACAGTATGTGATGGATATGAGTAAGTATGTTTGTGTGTGGGTGAATTAAAATGTTCATGAGTGTGTGTGTGTGTGTGTGTGTGTGTGTGTGTGTGTGTGTGTGTGGCACATGCAGATAGGAAAGAGTCTGACGCCCAGAGGATCATCTGAAAAGGAACGTCCCGTGTGTGTGTGTGTGTGTGTGTGCATGTTGATGTCTCTTTTTGGTGTGCCTGTGTGGATGCTGATGTGTCCGCTGGTGTGTGTGTGTGTGTGTGTGTGTGTGTGTGTTACTTGTAACTGCATTGCAGAAGAGACAGTCTCATGGTGTACTGGTCTAAATTCAAAGATGCTACTTTTATCTGTTGTGATTTTTTCATTGGCTTTGAATCATATGTTTGAATCAGTTGTTTGAATCAGTAGTTTCTGTTATGCTGTCATACTGATAGTGGAACTTGAATAATAGATTTGATAGTAAGACAAGTTGCATTCTGAAGTGGTTAATTCATTTACATACCTTTTTAGTTAATACATTTAGACCTTACAAATATACTGTTCCATATTCCAAATGCATGCAGGACCCCTCTGCGAGGAATTTCACCAAATATTAATATTAATAATAGTCCAATGTGGTGGACTGTGACCAGTCTTCAACACTGATCTTCACTCAGTCATGATCACTGAGCTGCTCTGGATGACATACTATATACAATAGAGTTGTTGCACATGACAGTAAATATAGAATGACTGTAAGAATTTCATTGTCAGTTAAATTATGCTTATTATCACATGTGATTTAAAATAAAAAATAGATCAATTAGACAAGGAAAAAAACCCCTGATCCCTCCACATCCTAAGCTCCATGCTGTGGATTGTTATGGAACTTTCCTGACACCATCGTTTACTTCTATTATATTGGCGCCCCCCAGTGGTCATAAAGTGGCAGTACAACAGCCCTGGAGTGGAGACGTGCGGGCAACTACCTCTTTCAATTTTAAAGGCGGTTGGCAACCATCTCAGCAGGTGCATTTCCGCAACTGATTGGGCTGGAGTGTAGAACATGGAGGCATTCTATCAATCCAGCTGTAATCTCAGCTAAAATGTTGTGCTGGTAAGAATCTCTGGATTATGGGTAAATATAACTGAAGTTGTAATGATTCGTTACTGTTTAGTGTAGTTTTTCAAAATGCTAAATTAAACATTTTACCAAAATCTGAGTACTTGTCTAAAAGATCAGAGGATTTTAAGATTATAGAAAGGATCACCATACCCAAGAAGTCCATTGTCAAAACATGACACAGTCATCTGCTTGATGGTGTGAGGCATCAAATTCAAGCAAATACAAGTAGCATCACATATGTAGTCTTTTTCTTATTATGCTCTTTCTCCTCTTTGTACAGTTATTGTGTTTTTCCTACATGTCATGCTGCAACTGCAAGTGAGTTTCCCAGCTTGGCATCAATAAAGCACATCTATCTGTCGATCTATCTATCTATCTATATATGACTAGCTTTCAATGTTGTGTAATGATGCATTGTGTTCTGATTATTTTGATTTCAGTAATGATTAACATGACAATATTAACACAATATGTGGATTGGGGCAGGGGCACTGATTTCTAAAGAATATGCTTCAGCATTATGACTGCTTTATTCAGGTGTTTTTTAGAGATCAGTGCCCCTGCGAAGAGCTGCACAGTGTGTGTGATCTTCAATTTGCCTAATACCTTGCTGTCAGCAGAGCTCCACCCCCACTTGGTCCTGTGACCATGTAAATGTATTTAAATAGATGTAGAGATATGTGAGAAAGTAAAGTGGCCAGTATTTAGTATGTTCATGTACCGCTCTCCCGTACGGGATTCCTCCTCAGAGAAGAGGGAGTTTCTTTCCTCAGTGTCTGCACCAGGCTGTCACTCTCTCTGTCTGATCTCCATGGCCTCCATGTGTTCTTTGGTGTGGGTGAGCTCCTCTCTCTGCTCCACCGCCAGGGCAATCATCTCTCTCAGCACAGTGTGGATGTCAGGCAGGCATGTGTGTTGGGTGGAGGCTGTATCTGTAGCTTCAGTTCTCTGCACCTATACCCTCATCTTCTCTGTTCTCTGCTTCACCATAGTGGCCCTGGTGAGTGAGGTCATTTTCACTGATGGTCTTTCCTCTCAGTTGCGTCTCAGACAAACAGCGTGTGTTGGGTCAGGGTGCTGGATTACCGGTTTATGGTGGTGTTTAGTCAGAGTGCTGGGTTACTAGTGGTGTTGGGTCAAGGTGCTGGGTTATCAGTTTATGCTGGTGTTAGGTCAGAGTGCTGGGTTAATAGAGGTGTTGGGTCAGGGTGCTGGGTTATAGGTGATGTAAGGTCAGCCTAAACCACGTCCCAGACACACATCTTCATCCCCCTAGGCAGGAGGAGGAGCTGCATAGTGCTCACTGCAGACACACACACACACACACAACATAGCACTCATGCTGGGCTAACTGGATCCAGGTCCCTATGGTTTCTGATCTCAGTGTTTGACACCAGTGGTGCAAGAAGGACTGGAACTCAGTGCTTCAGTGAAAGTACAAATAACCAGCAAAATATATACGCAAGTAGAAGTAGAACTACATCAACAATCCTACTGACGTGAAAGTAATAAGTTCTTGATTTTAAATGTACTTAGAGGACTAAAAGTAAAAGTACTGGTGCAATATGTTGTCTCTAATGGTCTATATTTCAATACAAAAAAGGCCTATAGAATTAGCTCCCATATAAAATTGCACAAACAGGTAACATTAGGCTAACCTACTAAAGATCAAGTCAAACTGATACGATGGATACGATGGATAAGATGGATAAGATTCATATGAGTGGAGCAGCATGTTTCACAGCAACAATTGGACCACTTATTGACATGAGAAGGCCAATAGTCCCACAGGATAAACACATCAGTTAAGCTACATTGTCTATAAAAAGACGCTAATTGATGTAGCAGGAAGCAAGCAGTAATTAGCAAGCATGACTGCTAACAATGGTCTGGCTCAGGAAAAATGTACTCTGGCCCAGACACGGCTGAGGTGCCCTTGAGCAAGGCAAGGAACCTAACCCTCCTCTGTCTGTTCACTGTGTGCTGAAATTCACAACTGGGATAAATGCAGAAACCAAATTTCCCTCACATGATCAAAAGAGTATGCATACTATACAAAGACGAGCATACTTAAATATGAGCTGATGAGTATACTTACGTAGCAGTGTTACATATGTTTCCCCTGAATTTCCCAACCCATGTTTCATTTCTGAACCATTTTCCTCCAGGTTCCTGTTATTTGCTCATGTGGATTGTGTCATTTCTCACACATCTTTGGGCTCTGACCTCTTAGGGCCTGTTCATAGTCAACGCAAGTACGCAAGCATTGCTACGGTCACAAGCTTGCGTGTAAGTGCAAGCGGCTCCATTGACTCCCATGTTATCACACGCGACACTGTGAAGCATCAGGAAAGTTTTCACCACACACTTGACGCATGATGGTGTCCTTGTGTTGGCGTTTGCCTGTGCTGACTATGAATCTTAGTCTTAATCTTAGTGCTATAACAATCTTAGTGCATTGTACTGTATGCACGAGTTTTGCTGGTTTACTATGTGCATCAGGCCTACCAGCCTGTGCAGTGAGACCGCTACAGATGATCCAGAATGCAGCTGCACGTCTGGTCTTTAACCAGCCAAAAAGGGCACATGTCACACCTCTGTTCATTGAACTTCACTGGCTGCCCTTGGCTGCTCGCATTAAATTCAAGGCACTTATGTTGGCCTACAGGGTGAATGATGGCTCTGCTCCCATCTACTTGAATTCTCTTCTGAAGCCCTATGTCACCCGACGACCACTACGCTCCTCTAAGGAACGTTTTCTAGCACGGCCAACACCTTGTGCAGGTCGGTCCAGACTCTTCTCATATCTGGTTCCGCGCTGGTGGAATGACCTCCCAAGTGCTACCAGATCAACTGATACCCTCTCCACCTTCAAGAAACTCGTGAAGACTAAGCTCTTCCAAGAATATCTCCTGGTGTAAACTTTGAGAATGCACTTAATAATTTAATTTCTCTACATTGTGTTACACTATTGCACTTTCAACTTAAAACAGCGCAGATTCTATGTTAGCAATATGCACTCCTTGTTAGTTCATTGTGTTGTACCTTGAATGTTATCCTCTTTTGTAAGTCGCTTTGGATAAAAGCGTCTGCTAAATGCCTAAATGTAAATGTAAATGTAAATGCATCAGACGAGTTTGGTAGATGTTCTCACGCTGCAGGTGGACTGATGGCTTGACTGCTGCTGCTAGCAAAGTTATGGGTGCAGTGCTGTAGGCCACAGCAGCGTCTGGCTCACTCCAGTGCCTCAGTGTTTGCTGTTCTTTTCCTGCGTCTCAGCAATAAAACTTCAAAACCTCACCAGGGTGCTGCCACACACGCCGGACACCATCTGAGCCAAACAAGTTGATCTTGGTCTCGTGTGCTGAAGACAAGCAGTTCAAGAACAGATCACTGGAACCATGTCCTGTGTCTGATGAGACCATGATAAACTTGCACTCCAAAAGGCAAACGTACATACATATAGACAGACAGACAGGCAAAGAGACAGACAGACAGACAGAGAGAGAGACAGACAGCTAGACAAACAGACAGAGAGGCAGACAGACAAACAGAGAGACAGACAGACAGCCAGACAGAGAGGCAGACAAACAGACAGGCAGAGAGGCAGACAGACAGAGAGGCAGAGAGACAGTTTTGTATCAAAATGTTTTACTTTGGTGTACAGTCAACATTACAGGAGCAGCACGTCCTTATACAATAAAATAATCATAGTTACAACAATAATTGAATTAACAATATCAATAAAATAGCCAAATTTATCATTTGTTTTTTTTCACACTGGATAACATTGTTTAAATACTATTGTTGTAAGAAATTGCTATTGTAACACAGAATGCTGCAAGGTTTTCCAATTGGAGCGATTGTCTGTTATTGGCATATTCAGTGTTCCATGAGAATGGCAATAAACCTGCACAAAGAGGTTACTTTAGGTCAACAATTAAAATCACATGAGGAAACAGCTTAAGCCTATCAAGGGGAGGGGATTATTATAGGATATTATGGGATATTGTTTTCACAGCAAAATGCCTGCCATTGCAGCATGAACAGCTGATCCCTAGGTTCACTCACCATGGAACATCGGTAAAGGAAGGAGAGAGGGAGAGGGGAAGAAGGAGAGAGGGAGAGGGGAAGGAGAGAGGGGAAGGGATGAAAAGCGGACGCGTGAGGGAAAAGGATGATGGCGTGCAGATGATCTCTACTAGCATACTAGGTAGCGAGGTCATTTTTTTACTGATTTTATTTTTTATTTTGTTTTATTTTTTTTCAACAGCGACACTGGCGACAAATATGCAATTCGTCAGTTTTTAAGGCAAATGAAACCTACTGTAGTATTCTAACAAATAAAGATGGCCAAGCAAAGATTTTATTTTTACTGATTATCATCACAAAACAGCAGGTGTCTGACACCCCCTCAAAGCATTGCAAAGAATTCTAAGCTCACAATAGCAGGTTTACGGTACCTTAAAACATCTATTTACCAGTTTAGGTCTATTTCAGAATATTAACTGTGTTTATCTCTAAAAATTCATGATTGTTCTTCTATACAACATTACATATCATAAGTGAATGATTATTTCCATGTAAAATGGAAAGAGCTTCTACCAGTCCTACTGATGAGTGAGATCATCAAAATGAACTAAAGTGCCGATCCAAATATTTTGCTTTCCCAAACTGAGCCTGATCTCACAGCACTACACTTAAGTCCATCTGGAATGACGCAACGATGAAGGCACAGACCAGAAACAGGAAACAGTGACGCGTGAACGGAAGCCGTGAGGTCACAGCAATACTTCTGACAAACACTGGTAATAGCACTTTGCTTGAACCCCACTTTGCATGGCTGACAGAACCATGGCATAAATATACCATAGCAGTTCTACTGATACAACCATGTCAGAAACAAAGCAGTCCAACTGATGTCATAGCAGTCCAAATGATATAGCCATGTTATAAACAAATTATAGCAATTCAACTGATATAGCCATGTTATAAACATATTATTGCTGTGTCAAAAGGGCATTTTAGTTCTCGGGGTGGATTAGAGAGAGCTCAGAGGACCTGCAATTTCATCATTATCTGGAGAGAGCGAGAAAGGAGGGAATCATTTTCAGATTTAAGATTTAGTCAAAACTGAGCTTGATTTCTCGCAATGACAGAATCTCTCCTTCAATAACATAGAAGTCATTTAGTCTATATAGAAATCTCATGTTTAATTTCACTGCTGTCCAGGGCGGACTAAGGAGATAAGATCTCTCTTCAGATTTCAGATGTCCATATCATATAGCAGATGACACCCAGTGATTTGGTAATGCCATGTTACCAGTAACTGTCAAAGCCTTTATGGCCCTCTTGACATTATATTTCACATAGCATATTATTGATATCACAAGTTGTGATATTCATTCATATTCAATAAATTATGTTGAATGATGTATAGAAAATTGATGCTATTACCTCAATCAGACTGATTATTTTATTTTACCCAACTGACATCTGCCATGACAAGATTTTGACATGCTTTTGTTCTTTTGAAGGATCAAGTAAAGTGCTACATCTTGCCGTGACCTCAGCTGACATCGACAACGACCAAACATAGCCAACACTTCCACCACCGTCAACTGCAGACAAACTGGCAGTGTATAAGTGCACAAAAAAGACATCACCAGAGATTTGGAGTGGTTAGACGACCATCATTCTGAAACAAAATGAAAACACCCGCCCCACCTCCACACACACACACACACCTTTCCTTAACACCTACATCAGCAAGCTAAGGGCTCCTGTGAAACCCACACAAAACATTAGTGAGCACCTGTCTGAATACTGGACAGTGGTCATGAAACTGGTGTATTACCCATAAACAGTAGAGCCTAGCTTTGGACCAGCAATACAAAACTGCCAAGAGGGTTGATATCAAAGACGGCACAGAAACTCACTAGAATACCTTGCCACCTAAAGCTCCGTTTGACAAGCAAGAGCTACTTTTGACCACGGATGCTAATTCAGAACTCCTCTACTCTGCTAATAATAATGAATCAACCAGGGTTCCAGTTCTCTAGAGCTGAATGTTCCAGGATTTTAGTTCACTAGAGCTGAAGGTTCTAGTACTTAGGGTTAGTTCTGATACTGGCGTGGGTGTATGTGTCTCAGAGTAAGTAGCGAGGCCATGTCATGAAAGGCACACAGGTCCTTTGTTTTCTTTACTTTCTGACCTCACTGATAAATAGTAACAAAACAAACAAACAACAGGTCCTCTTAAGCTCACTTGATGGCAACACCATCAAGCTCAGACTACACTGTTCACAATGGAAATCTTTAGTGAACTCAAAGGCCTTGTACACGCGTAGCTGGGTATTTATAAAAATTGATATTTTTCTTCCTCCGTGTTTAAAAATACTTCTGTCCACACAGATGCTCAAAAAGTGGCAGGGAAGGCTGTCAAGAACACGGCAAACAAACTGGTCTCCAACAAGAGATCTGATGACACAGTCCACATGTGACTAAAGCCATAGTTTTAAAAAATCTCCACTTTGGCCAGAGTTCGCAAAAACAGCAGGTTTCAGTAGCTGAGACCTCTGAAAGGCGAAGACAAGTGAACATTGTTTACAATGCACTGAAAGCTACAGAACTCTGTACGTTTTCCCTGTTTGCTGGTCTGGGTTAGGGCTGGGGGTGTGGAGGTTTGGGGAATTTCACTGGTTGTCTCTTTAATGTTTTACGTTTGAAATCCCTATTTGATTACCACAAAGTGTCAAGCTACCTTGTGAGAGATGCAAAGCTAGATTGTATTTGGCTTGTAGGAAGAAATATTAAGAGAAAGAAAAAGAAACAGTTCAGACACTGAGTTCACGTTGGATTGGCATGAGGTAATCTGGCTTTGGTGAGTATTCACTCTACATGGCAAAGAAAAGGATTTGGTTATATACACTGATCCTATTTTTCACAGACACACCAATGTCACAATTTATTCTTACTAAAGCTGAACACATTAGTATTAATCTTGTTTTATTTGTAAGTCTGTCTTTTTTGGTATGAAAATAAATACGTTGGTTGGCTGATGCCTTGCATGACTTTGCGACTATGGCTAACAGGGTAGCAAGGCTACCAGACAGTCAAGAGGTTTTGCGAAAGGGTTAGACAGAGAGATGAAGCACAAAGGAACACTTAACAAGTACTTGGGTGGGGGGGTGTGACGCCAATGTCTAAACGTTAGTTTCTAGAATTCTCTCACTGGCCTCAAGGTTCTATTACAATTTATGAAACTTTCAAAACATTCCAGTGAACTTGGAATGAGTTCACAGAGAAGTATCTCTTTTCTAAATTAGAATCCCGCTCTTAGATTTTAGCATCCCCACTAAAAATTGATCTTTCCCAGTTTTGGATAAATTATATACTGTGTGTCTGTATTTTTGTTGGGTCTGGGGGTATATGTCTGTGTGATTGTGTGTGTGTGTGTGTGTGTGTGTGTGTGAGAGAGAGAGAAAGCATAAACGTGTGTAACAAAAGTGCTTGATAAACTATGGATCCCTTAAATACATTTCCAAGCTAGATTTTCGTGGACATGAACGTTTGGTTTTGCTTAATGAGGTTTCTCATTCCCGTGTTATTATGTGATCATATAGTGCTGTGCAAAGCTACCAAGTTCTATATACAATAAAGCTTTATCCCTGAACTCAACGAGCTGTAGACCCTGTGTGTGTGTGAACATCCAACTGCAGCTACATCCTGAAGGTTACAGTGCAAAGAAAGAAACACTGAGTGATAAAGACTGAAGGAGAAACAAAAAACAAAACAATAAAACCCATAAAACAACTTTCCTCACAAAAAAGTTACAATGTGATTGCATCTGTGGTAAAATCTTTTCTAAAACATATTTCAGGGATCCACATACACCTGTTCTACTACGCTGTCTGAGGTCATGATAATATAATGTGCAAAGTCAGATAACAGACTCCTTGAAAATGGTACCTGAACCGAGACCATTTTAGAGTCTGCAACTACCTGAAGCCTCACTAATTAACATGATCTTTTGTGTGGTGAGCTGCACACAGTGTTTGGGATGTGGTGTTGACCTTGTAGGGCTGAAGGACATTAACACCTTGCATGCGTGTGGTGGTTGAGTTTGGGCTCAGCGCTGGTGTGCCGGGCAGGCGTGCCAAGCCTTAGCACCCACCGGTGCAAGATGAATGTCAGCAGAAATGAAACCAACACAAAAACCTGCCGCCCTCCTGACGTTATTTCATTGCTGTTCAATGGCTGTGGTGATCATTTGGTAGTACAAACCTTTGCATGTTCAGTACGCTACTGAAGAAGAAGGAGTAAAACTGAAACGGTGCAAATTCAATACTGGCATACTCATTTTGATTTGGCCCAGGAGGTAAGCTTACACGAGTTTGGATTTGCTTCTGTGTGTGTGTGTATACCACCGTGTCTGTGTGTGCGTGAGTGTGTATGTGTGTCTGTGTGTCTGTACCTCTGTGTGTATGCATTTGTCTTTACCCAAGTATGTGTGTGAGTTTGTGTGTATATGCCTGTGTGTCTGTATGTGTGTACGCCTGTGTCTTTCTGTATGAGTGTTTAGTGTACAGGGGCTGAGTGTGTGTATATGTGTGTCTCCCTCTGTGTGTGTGATTGTGTCTACCAGGCGCGTGCTGGTGCAGGGGTGAGCTGTTCTCCCCAGCAGGAGCCCCGTCTCAGTTGGCGGGGCCGGGGTCGGCCAGGGGCATGGTGTGGAGCACCTCGTCCAGCAGCTGGAGCGCCCGGTGCAGGTGCACCTCCACCCAGCAGGGGGTGTGCTTGATGCTCTGACGTGGGTAGTCTGGTCCCCAGCCCTTCACAAAGCTCAGACGCAGGATACACAGACGCCGCAGGTCATCCACGCCGATGCCGGCTGCTGCAGAGAGACCTGCCGTGCACAAGACAGAGTGGACAGAGGTTGAGGGGTGCCTCAGGGCACAGTACTGAGACCACTGTTAATTAGAGTGTACTGCAGGAAACAATAGGAAGTGTGCCACCCTTTAAGGTTTTATTTCAGCTCTGGCATGATGGTGAATCCAAACAGCAGAAATCAAATAAGATGGGAGGATGAATTTTGTGAGGACCTGTCTGTAAGACCCAGTTACAATGCACACTAATGTGTGTGTGTGTGTGTGTGTGTGTGGCACTTGTGTGGTGTATGTGTGTGTGTGTGTATGTGTATGTTTGTGTGTGTGGCACTTGTGTGAGGTATGTGTGTGTGTGTGTGTGTGTGGGTGTATGTGTATGTTTGTGTGTGTGTGGCACTTGTGTGAGGTATGTGTGTGTGTGTGTGTGTGTGTGTGGGTGTATGTGTATGTTTGTGTGTGTGTGGCACTTGTGAGGGGTGTGTAGCACTTGTGCGGTGTATGTGTGTGTGTTAGCACGTGTGTGTGCACATGTGTGTGTGTGTACGTACTGACTGCAGGGGCGATGCCTCCCACTGACCCGGGTCCTGGGATATTCCCTGCTACTGCCGCTGCCTGAGCCGCTGCTGCTGCTTGAGCTGTGGCTGCCTGCTGCTGCATCTGACGGTGGCACTGCCTCAGGTCAAACACCTACACACACACACACACACACACACACACACACACACACACAGCATTTGCTTTCATGATTACACTTATTAGTTCAAAATCATTTAAATTAGTGCAACTCCCATGTGGTCCCAGGATGTCTCACCTTGATGTGTGATACTGTGACCCCATGTGGTTCCTATAATGTCTCACCTTGATGTATGCCCTATAGGTCTCCATGGTATCTCACCTTGATTAGTCTCTATGGTATCTCACCTTGATTAGTCTCTATGGTATCTCACCTTGATTAGTCTCTATGGTATCTCACCTTGATTGGTCTCTATGGTATCTCACCTCGATTAGTCTCTATGGTATCTCACCTTGATTGGTCTCTATGGTCTCACCTTGATTGGTCTCTATGGTATCTCACCTTGATTGGTCTCTATGGTCTCACCTTGATGTATGCTCCTGGGTAGATCTTGTGCACGGCATCTCCAGGTGCTCTTCCTGCCTCTCTGTCCAGGTAGTAGCTCTGGACGAAGACGGCGTGGTCA
This sequence comes from Tenualosa ilisha, assembly GCA_015244755.2. Lineage (NCBI taxonomy): Eukaryota > Metazoa > Chordata > Actinopteri > Clupeiformes > Clupeidae > Tenualosa > Tenualosa ilisha. The sequence goes on from PYXC01001490.1 coordinate 581,865, forward strand.
CTCATGCAGCGCATCCACACGTCCCCCTCACCCCGACACTCCAGCTGAACCCCCTTACCGATGTGGAGCCTGGGACCAACACACACACACACACACACACACACACACACACACACAAAGAGAGAGCGAGAGAGAGAGGGGCCAGTCATTAATTAAGTAAAGCAGAGCAATCTCAAACATAACATAGTACAGCTCAAACACACTGCTGGACACACAACCACTACACACTCTTTACAGTAATACAGTTATGTTGACTACCATCAGCCTCCACACACACTGTGTGCTGTCCCACACCACACCACCAGGTGGAGCAAAGAGACGAGAGACACTAGAGCCATGTACAGAGAAAGCTGCACACAGAGAGAGCTTCAGCTGTGTATAGAGAGAGCTTCAGCTGTGTATAGACAGCTTCCACCCTATTCAGATATTCAGCTCTATCTGCAGAGAGTTGCAGAGTTTCTACTCTGTCATGTTTCTCATGCATAGCGCTGAATGTTCTCAGTAAGCATTTCTAGTCTTCTCACTCTCCTCTCTTGTGTTTCTAAGTCAAACCAGACAAGCGATCTGAGTGACAGAAAGGACACACAACCAGGGGAGTGACAAAAGACAACACACAGCGCAAGGTGCTTTGCACTGCATCCGATTAGGACATTTCCAATTGATAAGTGACCAAACTGATTTGGGTGCTGCCGCTAGCTGGCGAGGCTTGCAGTTAGGAGACAGTGTAAGGGACGTATCGATGACCTCCAGTCTCTGCTGTGAGACCCCAAAGCTGGGGTCATAATGGCAGATCTCTGGAACCTGCCTATGGAGAAAGGTTGCTGTCTATGGCAAACATACTCTGCATCACCTAAAAAGGTTTCCTGAAGCGTGGAGAGTGTGAATACTTCAGGGAGGATATGCTACAGCATGCATGTCCTTGACAGTAGTATGCAGCCAAACATGTTCTACAGCACAGCATAACACAAGCAGACTCAAGGGAAAAACTGAAAACATTTTGTTACTGTGTGCAGTTATGTGTGTGTGTGTGTTCTACAGGTAGATAAACACTTGCATTTGCCTGAAACACAGGTGCATGCATGTGTGCACATGTGACTGTGAGTATTCAGCATGTGAACAAACACTTCCATTTACCTGTAGCAGGTAGCAGGTGCATGTGTGTGTGTGTGTGTGTGTTTTTGTGGTGACACACCTGGCTCTCTCACTGGCTTCAGTGCGATGCACGTTGCTCAGCTGGCCCAGACAGAAGCGGTCCCCCCCTGACGGGTCCACGTAGCCATCCACTGTGACCACGGGGCAGCTGGAGGGCACCTTGAACATCTCACCCACCTGGACGTCCATCTCGAAGTACGAGATCGAACACCAAAACTCTGGGCCTGGGGACGGGAAACAAAACAGAGACAGTGTGAGTGTGAGTGTGTGTGTGTGTGTGTGTGTGTCTGTGTCTGTGTGTGTGTCTATGTGCCCACTGTTACCACTGGACAACTGAACGTCCATCTCAAAGTACGAGATAAAGAACCAAAACTTTTGCCCAGCGGTAAAAAATAAATCAGCACAGTGTGTGTGTGCGTGTGTGTATGTGTGCGCACGCACATATGTGTAGAGCTGAACAGCACCTTCTATATCCATTCATTTCAAATCTGTCCATGCAATTTGGATTTATTTGTGCATTAGTTTGAGTGTGTGCATTAGCTTGAGTGTGTGTGTGTGTATGTGTATGAGTGTGTGTCTGTGTGTAATTATACACTAGTCTAAGACTGTTGTCTGACTGCAGAAGCTGCGTCCCCTTTGGAAGCGATGCGTGTGTGTGTGTGTGTGTGTGTATGTGTGTGTGTGTGTGTACCCACTAGTCTAGTCTGCCTTTGGAGCCGATACGCTAAGAGAGATTTGGCACTTATTTATGTTGTGACTGGCAGGTCGGCCCACACATACGCTACTGTAGTCATTTCACACACATACAACATTTTCCAACACCATCCCAGGAGCACAGAAACACTCCCTGGAGTGTGTGTGTGTGTGTGTCTGTTCAGGAGCCCAGAAACAGACACTATCAGGAGTGTGTGTCCGTGCATATGTGTGTGTGTGAGTGGGAGTGTGTGCATATGTGTGTGTGTCTCAACGCCCAAAGAGATTAGCGCGTGTGTGTGTGTGTGTGTGTGTGTGTGTGTGTGTGTGTGTGTGTGTGAGAGTGTGTGTGTGAGACATTACCTGGATGATTGGACACAGGAGGAGGGAAACTCGAAGCGGAGTGGTGCTGAGACCCTGGAGAGATAAGAGGAGGAGACAGAGAGAGAGAGGGAGAGAGAAAGAGAGAAAAAGAGGGAGCAAGAGAGAGAGAGTGAGGGACAGAGAGAGAGAGATACAGTATGTTTTAAACACATAGCATTTAACCAGTACTGAAACTTCACCTCGTTGTGCATGTGCATTAGAAAAGATCTAAGATCTGAAACTTGTCAGCACCTCAAAGGGGAGAGGAAATGATGGGAGGACAGGAGTGTATAGAAAAGGAAAGAGAATGAGGAAAGAAAAGAGAAGGGCAGAGGAAAGAAGAGAAGAGGAGATGAGGGGAAAAAAGAAAGGAGAGAAGAACAGAAGACAGGGATGACAGCTAAAGAAGCGAAGGAAAGTCAACCAGTGAAAATAGAGGATAGGGATGTTAAAACATCCTAACAGTCTTTCATTTCATTCCCATAAAGCTCAGGCCAAGCTAGCCGCTAGAATACAAGATACACTAGTCAGCTATTATAATGGCTATTATAATGCACTAGTCAGCTATTATAATGGCTATTATAATGCACGAGTCAGCTATTATAATGCACTAGCCAGCTATTATAACGGCTATTATAATGCACTAGTCAGCTATTATGATGCACTAGCCAGCTATTAAAACGGCTATTATAATGCACTAGTCGGCTATTATAACGGCTATTATAATGCACTAGTCAGCTATTATAACGGCTATTATAATGCACTAGTCAGCTATTATAACGGCTATTATAATACACTAGTCAACTATTATAATGCACTAGCCAACTATTATAACGGCTATTATAATGCATTAGTCAACTATTATAATGCACTAGCCAGCTATTATAACGGCTATTATAATGCACTAGTCAGCTATTATAACGGCTATTATAATGCACTAGTCAGCTATTATAACGGCTATTATAATGCACTAGTCAACTATTATAATGGCTATTATAATGCACTAGTCAGCTATTATAACGGCTATTATAATGCACTACTCAGCTATTATAATGCACTAGCCAGCTATTATAACGGCTATTATAATGCACTAGTCAACTATTATAATGCACTAGCCAGCTATTATAACGGCTATTATAATGCATTAGTCAACTATTATAATGCACTAGTCAGCTATTATAACGGCTATTATAATGCACTAGTCAACTATTATAATGCACTAGCCAGCTATTATAACGGCTATTATAATGCACTAGTCAACTATTATAATGCACTAGTCAGCTATTATAACGGCTATTATAATGCACTAGTCAGCTATTATAACGGCTATTATAATGCACTAGTCAACTATTATAATGCACTAGTCAGCTATTATAACGGCTATTATAATGCACTAGTCAACTATTATAATGCACTAGCCAGCTATTATAACGGCTATTATAATGCACTAGTCAGCTATTATAACGGCTATTATAATGCACTAGTCAGCTATTATAACGGCTATTATAATGCACTAGTCAGCTATTATAACGGCTATTATAATACACAAATGCACTGGCCAGCTATTATAATACACTAGATGCACTAGTCTTTCAGCAGATGCCCTTCCTGCAGGGAAAATGAGAGGTTAAAAACTGTGAAAGGCTAAACACACACACACACACACACACACACACACAATTCCATGTATGAGTTCTCTGTAAGTGAGACCCCTGACCTTGCTGTTTTGCCACCTTTGCTGAACCACACAGTCACTACAATACAGCAGGACACTGCAAAGCCACACTGACCAATCAGATACAGCGGCTGGACACTGACCAATCAGATACTGCTAAATTACACTGACCAATCAGATACTGCAAAGCAACACTGACCAATCAGACACTGCAAACCCACATTGACCAATCAGACACAGCGGCAGGACACTGACCAATCAGATACTGTAAACCCACACTGACCAATCAGATACAGCAACAGGACATGGCAAACCCACACTCACTAATCGGACACTGCAAACTTACCAACTGGATACTGTAGCAGGACACTGCAAACCCACACTGACCAATCAGATACGACAGGACACTGCAAACCCACACTGACCAATCAGATACTACGACAGGACACTGCAAACCCACACTGACCAATCAGATACTGCGACAGGACACTGCAAACCCACACTGACCGATAAGATACTATGACAGGACACTGGAAACCCACACTGACCAATCAGATACTGCTTCAGGACACTGAAAACCCACACTGACCAATTCGATATTGCAAACTAACACTGACCAATTGGATACTGTAGTAGTGCACTGCAAACACACACTGACCAATCAGATACAGCGGCAAGTCACAGCAAACCCACACTGACCAATCAGATACAGCGGCAAGTCACTGCAAACCCACATTGACCAATTACTGACCAATGGGATACAGTGGTAGGACACACCCACACTGACCAATCAGATACTGCTTCAGGACACTGCAAACCCACATTGCCCAATGGTATACAACAGTAGAACACTGCAAATTCACACTGACCAATCAGACAGTGCAAGTCCACAATGAGGATGGGGATGATGAGTGGGGGTGTGTGAATGGGTGTGAAGTCTGTGTGAATGGGTGTGAAGTCTGTGTGGATGGGTGTGAGGTCTGTGTGGATGGGTGTGAAGTCTGTGATGAGTAGGGGGCGTGTGGATGGGCGTGAAGTCTGTGATGAGTAGGGGGCGTGTGGATGGGCGTGAAGTCTGTGATGAGTAGGGGCGTGTTTGAAATAGCTATCTGGCTGTCTGACTGCCTTTGAGCAATGCATGCCAGGACTTGTTTCAATGGAGCTTTAGCACTGGGAAAAGGACCATGATGCACTGTTTCAAGACCAGAATGCATTGCTATAAGTCAGAGGCTTTAGCATGTAGCCTAAAGCTTAATTTATACTTCTCTGTATCCGTCGATCAGTGCTTCATCAGCAGGCAGCATTATGAAGGAAAGTATGTGAGAAGTTCACATGCCAACAGAAGAATGGCTCTGTGCACGACAGACTTTTGCTCAGGATGGTCGTGCCTTTTCCAGTGATTAGCTTTTTCAGTTGGTAAACAATTGTGTAAAGAGGCTATAGCTACGAGCTAACTACAAAATGCACCCTGAAATGGTGAGTAATATGGAGAGTTTATTAGCTGGGCTTACTTTGGATAGTAAAGTAGTTTAACTTCACTATACAACTAATACTTATGCCTAATATCAATCTAGCCTTCCGTACTTAGCAAAAATAGACGTTCGTCGGAAAAGAATGACCATCCTGAACAAAAGTCCATCTGGGACTTTTGGGGGCATCTTCATCATCTTCATCATGTGCGCAGAGCCCACTGTCTGCCAGAAACCTTGTAAATAACTTTGCCAATAAATAACTTGGCTATTGAGAGGTGCTGTGCCTCTTCATCAGCAGTGCTCATCAAATGATAGCGAGACCAAGCCAAATCCTTTCTGAAGCATTGTACCGGTGTGTGTAGACTAGCTCAGCCTGGGACTGCAGGCACTGACTGAGTGGTGTGGACTTAGTGATTTTGCAGCATGTGGAACTGGCCTGTGCTGAGCTGAGTGGAGATCAAAGAGGAGCAATGGTGCTGCTGGAGAGACTGCTGCAGATGTGACAGCTGTGTGAGTCATCCATACCCAGGGTTGGATAGTTGGGTGGGGTTCAGCAGCAGAGGGTTAGTATGGTGGGTGGGGTTACAGGTGGGGTCAGAATAAGGGCGTGGTTAGTATGGTGGGTGGGGTTAGCGGTGGGGCCAGAATAAGGGCGTGGTTAGTATGGTGGGTGGGGTTACAGGTGGGGTCAGAATAGGGGCGTGGTTAGTATGGTGGGTGGGGTCAGGGGGTATGTTAGGATATGAGTGTGATTAGTTTGGTGAGTGTGGTTGAGGGGTGGGGTTGCGGAGTGGGTGGGGTCACCTACAGAAGTGTGATGGGTGGTGGAGAGGAGGCTGGTGAGTGCGTCCGTTCTGCTGGGGTCCTACTGGGGTATAGGAGGCCGTGCTACTGCCTGTCCATGTAGCTGGAGGGAGGGAAGGGAAGAGGAACAGAGAAGAGCACAGGGGTTAACCACTGATAGGAGACAGACCTGGACATGTGTGTGTGTGTGTGTGTGTGTGTGTGTGTGTGTGAGAGTGGGCATTAGTGAGTGTACATCTCTTACATCATCATCAAGCACTCACTGTGGAAGAAGCGTTGTGTCTATGTAAGCATTGCTTTGTGTGTGCATAGGCAAATGTGTGTGTGTGTGTGTGTGTGTGTGTATTAGTATGTGTGTTTGCGCACCCTCACTGTGGGAAGATCCATGCGTCTGTGTGCATATTATGTGTGTATGTGTGTGTGTATGTGAGCTACGTACATATATATTCTAAAGACTGTATAAGAACAGTATCTTGACTGTAAAAAGAGCGTCTCATCTTTGTGTTAGAGCAGTGTACTGCTGTGTATGTGTGACTATTGTGCATTATGTCTGTGTGTGCTAGTGTATGTGTGTGCGCCTTGTGTGTGTATATATTATGTGTTATATTTGTGTGTCAGTGTGTGTGTGCACACTCACTGTGAAAGGAGCCTTGCGTCTGTGCGTGTTTGGGGGTGCTGTAGCCGTTCTGGTTGGGCGGAGGGGGTTGGGGGGTGGCGGGGGTGGTTGGGGGGGTCCGTGTGTGGGGGTGGAGGGAGGAGGTGAGGCCGTCAGCACCTGACCCTGAGGGGAGGCGATCTGGAGGAGACCATCACTGCCATGCCCACCTGACATAGGCATCATGGGCCCAGGGGCTGGGGGGAGAGAGAGAGAGAGAGAATAGGAGAAGGTAAGAGAGAGAGAGAGAAAGAGAAAAGAGAGATGGAGAGATATTTAACACTTCTCTATGAATCTGGTAGATAAATGCTCAACAGTGAGAACATGAGTAACATCCTCACATCAAACACTGATGTACACACCATTCCCCAGACACACCGTATCATATCTTTTAATAGGGCGTAATTTTACATAAAAGCGTCTGCCAAGAACCAATAAACACAAACACAGACACAAACAGAAACGAAAATGTAAATATAAACATAAATGTATCTTATAAACCAGTGCCCACCCACACACTAAAGGACTCCCAGCCCCGCATTAAGCTGAAAAATGTATTCAGATTTAATTGAGAAGAATGAGAAAAAGAAAGAAGGCAGAAGAGATTGGATGAAAAGATAGAAAATAGATGAAATGGGGGGTATGGCAAATAAGGCGTAAATGACAAGAGAGAAAAAGAATTAAAGAACAAGAGAGGAAAAAAGAGAGAGAGAATGAGAAAGAGAGAAAAGAGAGAGAGAGAGAAAGAGAGAGAATGGGAGTTGCCATTAAAATACCAGCCAACCCATCTGAAGTGCATGTGAGTGTTGAGCTCGACCACAGTGGAATCCAAACCACTCTGCTGTAGTCGCCTGCCTTTGATGATGTACGGTCTATAGTCCCCTCCCACTCCTACCGGTTTTGACACATAGAGCCCAACCAGCCCCGATTACATTCCGAGAAATAATCAGGGTTTCACGATTATCATGATTATTATGCATTAATTAAAACAATGGCCCTGTTGATCAGGCTCATACAGAGCTGTTGCTAGGAGGAAGAATGACAGAATTTGACAGAAAGTGAACCAAACTAGCAGCTAACGCTAACTGACTGGTAGCGTAGTTACCAAGAGTGAAAATGAGCTTGTGATGCCATTCAGTTAGCGTTAGCTCCATGGTCGCTATTCAGTCTGTTGTACAGTATTCTCATTCTCCATCCTGCTGACAGCATTTGGCGAGCTCGTCCTACAGGGCTAAGATTAGAATTACTCCCAACTAGCATTTCTGTGTCCCAATACTACTACTACCACCACTACTACAACTACTAGTACTACTACTACTACAACACTACTACTACCACCACTACTACAACTACTAGTATACTACTACTACAACACTACTAGTACTACTACCACTACTACTACTACTACTACTACTACTACAACACTACTAGTACTACTACTACACTACTAGTGGATTAAATCAAATGATGGCCTTCACATGTGTTTTGCATTGTTGCCTTTTGCTGTGTCTCTCTACCATCTTTGGCAGTGGCCTGTGTTAAGCACAGCCCTTTAAACAGGTGCACTGCTGGTGTGACAGGTGCACAGCCCTTTAAACAGGTGCACTGCTGGTGTGACAGGTGCATGGCCCTTTAAACAGGTGCACTGCTGGTGTAACTTTGAGTTTGTTCTGTGTGCGTTGTGCCAATCTGTCTGAGGTTGCCTAGCAGCATGACCTAACTGTTTCAAGAGCGACAACAGAAACACAGTGTAGAGGAACGATTCATTAAAGGTGACATTTTAAATTGCAGCTGATAGTGGAATCGCCCCACCCGCTGTGCCTACCAGTGGGGGAGAGGGGCATGTTGGGGTAGAGGGTGATGGGCGGTGGTGCCCGCGGGGGCTCAGGGGGCAACTGCAGCGGGGGCAGCGGCTGGCCGTAGTGCTCCGGAGGGGGCATCTTCATGGGCCCCTGGTGGTCAGGCTGGGGAGGCATTCCGGATGTCACGTCCATCTGGATACAGTCATGGATGTACTCCTCCTTTATCGGACGCCCTGGGGGACCTGGGAATGGTGGGGGCAAAGAGGCTTTGAAGGGGAACTCTGATGGGAATCAATCCATAGCCTTCCACACACACCTCCACACACTCACCTTCACACACACACACACACACCTCCACACACACCTATGTACACATACCTCCACACACACACACACACTTACATACACATACCTCCACACACACACCCCCACACACACCTACATACACATACCTCCACATACACACCTCCACACACATATCCATGCTACTTCACTCTCATCACCATCAGACCGAGGTTGAGCAGCCAAAACATACAGGCTGACTGGGCTTGTTATGAGCACACATCTTAATGACTGCATTGTTAATATTTTAATGTCACAACTTATTGTATTGAGAACACAGAACAGATCGATAGAACAAGATATCAAACATGTTCAATTCTGATCTGAACTGAAAGAATCACAAAGTTTCAAACCTGTCGCACAAACACACTTTTTTCTTAACTTAGATAATTCACTAGAAAAGAACCCCTCTCTTTAACTAACAGTGCAGGAGCAGAACTACTGGGGGCTCCATAAACCTTTTATAAAGCCAGTAGGCAGTAGGAAACTAATCTTGAGAGAGAGAGAGAGAGAGAGCGAGAGAGAGAGCAAGAGAGAGGTTCTGCTTTTAGTCTACCTCCCCAGTTGTACCTCAGAGTGAAGTTACAATGAAGTTCTCAAGTTCTGATAAACATCAACGAATCCAATCTTAATGAATATTCATTTTGAGTTACTAATCACCAAAAGCCTGCAGACGTTTAATTGCGAGAGGGAGTAGAACCCTCAAGCACACACATATAATCACAAACACTCAAAGATACATATCACACATACACACACATATGGCATCACACACACTTCAACACAGACGAATCACACACTCTCACCACTTCTATCTCACCATCAAGGGCCTTGTCTCAGTGTGTGAAGGAGATTTCTCCCTTACCTTCATGATGACTGATTGCTCTTGCTCACACACATGCGCACACACACACACACACACACAATAATCAGTGCCTTAGTGATGCTGACCCTGGAAATACAAACTCTCTCTCTCTCACACACACACACACACGCACACACACCTTCATCCTGATAATGACACTAGCTGGTCAAGTCTTGCCCTCTATCAGGCATTTACAGCGTGTCTGTCTGTCTCTCTTCAGCGTTTCTGTCTGTCTGCATGTCTGTCTGTCACTTTCCAGCATGTATGTCTCTCTCCAGCATGTCTGTGACTCACCTGGGTTTTGAAGACTCAGGCCAACTGTATGGAGAGAACAAGGGAGAGACAAAGAGAGAGATGAAGTGGGAGAAATAAAGTCCTTTAGTAGACCAATATTTAGAGATTCCATTACTGCAAAACCTTAAGACAGACCACAGAGTGAGAGCAGGGGAGGAGGGAGGAAAGAAAGGTAGAGTAAGAGAAAGAGGAAATAAAGAGAGAGAGAGGACAGAGAGAGAGAGAAATAGAGACTGGAGAGAGAGACAGAGAAAAGGTGAGCAGAGAGATAGAGAGAGAGCAAGATATAATGAATGAAAGGAAAGAAGAGGTGAAATGAGAGAGCGACAGAGGTGGAGAGATAGAGGAATGGAGAGAGACAGAGATGGAGAGAGAGAAAGAGAGAGACATGGAGAGATGCAGGGAGAGGCAATTACAGGCCAATCTATAGATGAAACATGAAAACACACACATGTGCACTGACACAAAAACTCATCTCTGCACAGCTCACACACTCTATGGCTAAATCCCAATGTCCCA